>BSBK01000805.1:717500-1090000 GCA_027943335.1 Chamaecyparis obtusa | reverse complement strand
AAGAATCATGAGAAAGATATTACCATAGGAAACAAGGTATCTCTCTCTCTCTGTCTCTCTCTCTCTCTCTCTGTCTCTCTCTCTCTCTCTCTTGATATTTTAAGTTGATGGTCAAGACTTATCTTAATGAATCATGTAAGTGTGATATTGCAATACCTAATGAGACCTAATTTAATAAAGAAGACATAATTAGACTTAATAAGATTAATTATGACCAATTAGGACCTATTAGGACCAATTAGAGGTTTAACTAGACTAATTAGACCTAACTAGACCTATTAGGACCTATTAGGACCAAGTAGACCTAACTAAACCTAACTAAGACCTATTAGGACCTATTATCCTGACCAATTAGATGTATTAGGATCTTTTAGGACCAAATAGACCTAACTAAACCTAGCTGGACCTATTAGTCCACATATTAGGACCAAATAGGACCAATTAGGACCAATTAGACCTATTAGGACCAATTAGAGGTCTAACTAGAGACCAATTATACCTAACTAGACCTATTAGGACCTATTAGGACCAATTAGACCTAACTAGACCTAACTAGGACCTATTAGGACTATCTAGACCTATTACCTGACCTATTATGACCAATTAGACCTAACTAGACCTAACTAGGACCTATTAGGACCAATTAGACCTATTACTTGACCTGTCAATTACACCTAACTAGACCTATTAAGACCTAATAGGACCAATAAGACCTAACTAGACCTAACTAGGACCTATTAGGACCTGTTAGACCAATTAGGACCAATTAGACCTAAATATCCTAGACCTAACTAGGACCTATTAGGACCTATTAGGACCAATTAGACCTATTAGGAGTAATTAGAGGTCTAACTAGACCAATTAGACCTAACTAGACAGGTATTAGGACCTATTACGACATTTTAGACCTAACTAAACCTAACTGGGACCTATTAGGACTAATTAGACCTATTAGGACCAATTAGAGGTCTAACTAGACCAGTTAAACCCAATTAGGACCTATTAGGACCTAATTAGATCCAATTAGGAACTAATTAGATCCAATTAGACCTTATTAGGACCTAATTAGACCTAATTAGATATAATTATGACTTATTTAGACCTAATTAGGACATAATTAGACCTAACTAGACCTAACTAGACCTAATTAGACGTATTTAGACCTAATTTGACCTAACTAGACCTAATTAGGACCTAATTAGACTTAATTAGACCCAATATGATCTATTAGGACCTATTTAGACCTATTAGGACCAATTAGACATAATATGAACCTATTAGGACCTAATAGGACTTAATATGACCTATTAGACCTTAATATGACCTATTAGACCTAATATGACCTATTAGGACCTATTAGACCTAACTAGACCTGACTAGGACCTATTAGAACTATTAGGACCAATTAGAGGTCTAACTAGACAAATTAGACCCAATTAGGACCTAATTAGACCTCTAATTGGTCCTAATTAGGACCTAATTAGACTTAATTAGACCCAATATGATCTATTAGGACCTATTTAGACTTATTAGGACTAATTAGACATAATATGAACCTAATAGGACCTAATAGGACTTAATATCAGCTGTTAGACCTAATATGACCTATTAGTCCACCTAATTAGACTTAATTAGACCAATTAGACCTAATTAGGACCTAATTAGACTTATTTAGACCAATTAGGACCCAATTAGGACCTATTAAACCTATTATTCCACCAATTGGTTACACTTTGATGCCTAATTAGACCTAGTTAGACCAATTAGACATAATATGAATCTATTAGGACCTAATATGACCTATTAGGACCTATTTATACCTATTAGGACCTAATTAGACTTAATTTGACCAATTAGGACCTATTAGGAACCAATTAGACCCAATTAGGACCTACTAGGACCTATTTAGAGCTATTAGGACCTATTAGGACCCAATTATACCCAATTAGGACCTATTAGGACCTATTTAGACCTATTAGGACCTATTACGACTAATTAGACCTAACTCTAGACCTACTAGGACCAATTAGACCTATTTAGACCTATTTAGACTTAATTAGACTTAATTAGACCAATTAGGACCTAATTAGACTTAATTAGACCAATTACGACCTAATTAGACTTAATTCTAGACCAATTAGGACCTATTAGGACCCAATTAGACCTATTAGTCCACCAATTGGTTACACTTTGATGCCTCTTAGGACCTAATTTAGACCTATTAGTACCTATTGGGACCCAATTAGACTAATTAGGACCTATTAGGACCTATTAGTTACACTTTGATGCCTAATTAGACCTAGTTAGACCTATTAGAACCTATTAGGACCTATTAGAACCTATTAAAATATATTAGGGCCTATTAGGATCTATTAGAACCTATTAGAACTAATTAGTTACATTTTTATACCTAATTAGGACCTATTAGTTACACTTTGATGCCTAATTAGACCTAGTCAGGCCTATTATAACCTATTAGGGCCTATTAAGGCCTATTAGGATCTATTAGAATTTATTAGAACCAATTATTTACACTTTGATTCCTAATTAGGACCTATTAGAACCTATATTAGAACCTATTGGGACCTATTAGTTACACTTTGATGCCTAATTAGACCTAGTTAGACCTATTAGAACCTATTATGACCTATTAAAATGTATTAGAACCAATTAGTTACACTTTGATGCCTAATTAGGACCTATTAGAACATATTAGATCCTATTAGGACCTAATAGGACAAAATTATGTACCTAAAATGACTTAATTAGACCTAACTTCATTTGAAAGTTTTTATTTAATAATTTTTACTTGGTATGTAGGAAATACTCAAGAAGCAAAACCTTCTGAAGTTGGAGAAGGGTCATTAGAAGCTCAACAAGCCCAACCTTTAGAATTTGGAGAAGGGTCATTGCAAGCTCCACAAGTACAACCTTCAGAAGATGGAGAAGGTTTATCACAATCTCAACAAGCACAACTCTCAGAATATCAAGCAAGTACACATCTCTCTCTCTCTCTCTCTCTCTCTCTCTCTCTCTCTCTCTCGATTTAGTCTCTTAGTGCTGAATATTCATTTTGGGTCTTTCCCCTTAAGAAGTTATTATTTTTGTTGTGTACATGTAGCCTTTGATGATGAAAAGGTTGGACAAGGGGCATCCCAAGTTGAAGTAATGGACTTTAGAGAAGGGTCAACCCAAGGTCAAATAAGTATGTGTTTCTCTCATTAGTTTATAAATTGTTACCTTTGACATGAGCTTGTAAATACTTATTTCATGAAGGTCCCCTTAAGATGAGATATTAAGATATTTTTTTATTTTGTTTGTAGTGGAAGTGAAAGAAACATATGAGAATGGTAGTCTACTCATAAAATCATAGATCATTTAGTTGAAATGGATGTGGAAAAATTGAGAGATTATGCTAAACAACCCATATTTATATAATTATGAAGAGGGCATTGAATAAAAAGTCTAAGAAAATAATGAAATAATTTGAGAATCTTGGTACACTTGAAAAAACCCAGCTATTATCAATTACACTTCTTAAAGATGAGTTAAAAGAGCCATTAAAATTGTTGGGTGTAGATGCAAGTTTGAAAAAGTCAAAATCATGTAGTATACAAAAACATATTGTTGACAATGTTAAGGAAGGTTTGCATTCCATTGGAAAAACAAATATATATACAGATAGGTCCATTTCAAGAAGAGTGATACTGACATCTATTTTAAATAAAAACATGTCTTAAAGAAGATAAATTTCTTCACTTTCATCTTATATCTGGTATAGTAGGAAGACAATGACATGTTGTTTGAAAAGAAGAATCAATTTAGATGATACTACATTGGAAGGTAATTGGACACTAATGTGTAGATCTCCTCAGTCTGAAAGGATTAATGAAATAGCTAGGAATTTAGTTACGACATTTTGGACTAATCATACTCATCCTTCACCAAGTACTATTAGAATAATTAATAGGGGGTGAATCAGTTAGATCATTTATCCTACAGTCCCAAATACAAAGATGTAACACTTAAAACAATTTCAATAAATTTTGTAGGTTGGTAACATAAACTATTTAATTGTCTATGCCTTTTACTAATTACCAGTTAATTAACTCACTCTATTTAACTATCTGTGCCTTTTACCGATTACCAGTTAATTAACTCACTATGATTACCAACCAAATCAAATATGCAGTATGTAAAGTATGACAATAAAACAATCATCATAGAAACACATAACACAATGATTCAACATGGAAACCCTGCTAAGGGAAAAACCACCTGGGACTGGTAATGCAAAATAATTTACACTCTTCTGAAGTGAGCTCAGTGAAGAGCCAACCCTATTAAAGGTTACAAACACACTGTTAGGTGTGACCTTGTTAGAGGATTTAAGACTAGCAGTTAACTTTCGACCAGCATTCACTATGGGGTTAATAAGATAACAATGTACATTCTTTGAATGACATAGGGGCATAACATAAGATGGTTAAGTCCACTCAGTTAGGAGATTTTTTGTATCAATGGTTAAACTAAAATAGTAGTTGATCTGATTACAATACAACTTAATTTGTAGATGTTCAGATCTATTCTAAGACCATACAAATCCTCTGATCAATATTTCAATTCACTTCCTCAACTTACTTTCACTCGTTAATAGCTCTTTAATGCTCGGTAATGTTTTGTAGTTTGGTTCTCCTTCAACCAGTCTGATTAGGCATGCATGAAACTGTATTCACGTGAAATCTATACAGTCTTCTTTCTCCCGGCATGTTTCAATGAAGAAACACATATCTCTTATATAGACAGATAAACCATTTTCATATCAACCATCAAATTTTGCCACTTATTCTTCTTTATTGATTTTGCCTCTTAAACCTTCCTCAGTATTTTTGTCAATAACACATTTCAATTCCATCCTTTAGATTTTCTCTGAATTTTGTCAATCATGGATCTCAATAAAAATTTATCCTCAATCTTGAAATCATAACATTTTCTAGCTCATCATTATCTGTCAGCTAAACTAAGCATTTAATACTTTCATCTATACTTGGTTAACAAAGAAATGCATCAACGAATACAAGCTCGATTAATGCTATCGCTCGGTATACACTACATTGGCTCGGTGTATACTGAATTCTTCATTTACTGACCACATTGTCTTGTACAATTTTGCTTCCTTCTTCATAAAAGATTAATGCAACATAATCAAGTCAACAATATGAGATCATAGACTCATCAATAAGTTACCCAAGGTATTCCTTATCCTCACCTATCATATCCATCTTTCTCCATGTAGATATCTTAGTTCTTTATCTTTTCTCTCTTTTTACAGATGTTCAGATGTTTGTAACTTACATGATAAGTACTATCAAAACTAGTTAACATCAATGAAAACATAATGACTTATTTAATTATCTTACATATCATTTCAATAACTCGATGATCTCTAATCATTGATCTTCAAGTCATTCGTGTATTCAATCAGTTGTAGTTCATCAATCTCTCCCTTTGGAATTGATGGCAACACAAGCAATATGAAATATGTCATATGCATACCATACCTCTATTCTAAAACTATGTAAGTAAATGGTGTAGCTCAGTAAGCTCTTCCTAGCTTGATATTTAATATGTTTAATCACTACATCACATAATAGACATTTTCATGCAACAAGCTCTCCCTACATCCTTAGGGTCATGTTCTTAGCAACATATATTCAAACTATCCCTTTCTCTAATTCCAACCCAATCTGATTTTCATATTGTAGCCTTCTCTCTCTTTGACAACAATGCCAAAGAAAAACATAAAAACATACATCTCTACAATAGCCAAGTAACTCTCTGTGTTTGGTGCAGACAATGTATCTCGGTATACTCATATGCAAATTCTCTATTTTATCTCCTCAAATCTTTCACAACCTTAGACATAATCCAAAGTGTGAGATATGGTGCATCAACATGAATGATCTTCTGATAAGAATAGGCTAATGCAACTTCTAGATCACATTAGTGACTGATAGACAAGGGACGAACCCCAAGTCTAGTCCTCAAGTATTCAAAAGTGTCCTTCGGTAGAGGCTTGGTAAAAATATCACCAATTTTCTCCTTTGATGTAACATATTATAGTTTGACTTGATTCTCCTGTACTTGTTCTCTTAAGTAATGATACTTAATTGATATATGCTTTGTCTTTGAATGCATTATAGGAGTCTTAGAAATATTTATTGCACTAGTCTTTTCACAATATATAATCACCAGCTTAGTGATTACCTCATTCATCCCTTCCAACACTTCTTTAATATAAGAAATGTTTGAATAGTTTGTAGTAGCAGCAACATACTCTGCTTTAGTAGTAGATTGAGAAATACAAGTTTGTTCCTTACTTTTCCAAGTTACAAGTCTTTCACCAAAGAAAAATGCTCCTTCGGTTGTGCTCTTTTTGTCATCTATATTTCCAACCCAATCTACGTTAGTGTAAACTCTTAGTTCAAATTTGCCTTTCTTAGGATACCATAAACCATAATCCTTTGTTTTCTTTAGGTATCTCAAGATTCTCTTCACTACAACCATATGTGAATCTTTTGGATTGGCAAAAAATCTAGCAACAATCCCTACTGCATGTGCAATATCAGGCCTACTGTGTACTACATACATCATTTTACCAATCATAGATCGGTACAATGTCTGATTTACCTCTGTAGATTCATCATCTTTTGTTAATTTGTAGCCTATAACCATCAGTGTTCCTACTGGCTTAGCATCTTCCATGTCAAATTTTCTTAATAATTCCAAAATGTACTTTGATTGTGTGATGAAAATTCCATCATTTTATTGAATAACTTGCAAGCCTAGAAAGAATTTAATCTTTCCAAACATTGGAATTTCAAATTCCTCTCTCATCTCATCAGAAAAATATTTACAAATATGATCTTTTCCTCAAAAGAATATATCATCCATAAATATTTCAGCAATCAAAATAGTATCATCAGATCCTCCTTTCTATACAAATTATTGTTTTCACTAGTTCTTACAAAAATAATACTTAAAAGATAAGTATGTAACCATTCATACCATGCTCTTGGTGCATGCTTCAATTCATATAAAGTTTTATGCAGTCTATATACCATGTCTTTCTGATTCGGATCAACAAATCCCTTTGGTTGTTCTATGTAGACCTCCTCTTCTAGTATTCCATTCAGAAAAGCTGACTTAACATCCATTTGATAGACCTTAAATTTCTTATGTGCAACATATGCAAGTTGTTGGAAATTTGGCTAATGTGGATGCATAGATGTTGTCATTATGGCAACATATGATCTCTATTGAGAGCGTAGAATTTGGAATGCAAGTATGGCAAGTTGAAGGAAGAAATTGTCTAAGTATGGATACAGTGATCCTGACATAGCACCCGATGAAGATTTAGTTGGAAACATCCATTGGAGAAATATTTTTGTTTGGATAGTTAACTAAAGCTTATATAGAGTATGAGGATACCCCATCTCAGTGTGCATAAAGTTTGGAGCAGTACGGATGAAGTTATTCAAAGTTTACCAAAGACAGTTTTTGCAGACATAACAATTTTGGAGACAATATTAGCGAAAGAGTTAAGGGATTATTTTTGCTTGTCAAAATAATGACTTAACATTATGAAGGGATGACATCCTAGATGTTTAATCTTGGATAAACATTTTGGAAGCCGACCATATAAATTTATTAGCTCTAATAACTCATATATTAGGCATACTTGAAATGTAATGTAATGATATGTGATGTGTAAAAAGAAAGAAAAGGATAACTTGCGATAGTTATATATTGTGATAGTAGCAAAGGCTATTGATGTGAAGTTGTAAGCAGTACCATACTATAGTCAGAAACATTTTTGTATTACCTATGTGGGTAGTGAGCTCAACTAGTGATCAGGTTTTGTAATCTAACTCCTAATAGGGTTAAGGCTTCTAACAAGGCCTAAAGTCCTTTAACCAAGATAGATCTACTATATATTGTAAATTGAATCCTAACAGGGTCCAATATCCCTAACAAGATACTTTTGATTAGTGATCTTTGTGGGTACCATCCCCATTGGGGTTTTCCCTTGGCTAGGGTTTCCTCGAGAACATATCATGTGTTATGAGTTCTTTCTATTTACTACTATGTTTGTTAATCAGCTTGATAATCTTTGTATGCACTAAAGTAATCTGTTATATCCATAAGTGGGCAAAAGAAAAAGTTTGTGAAATACTGATTCACCCCCCCCTCTCAGTATTTCCTATTTCTAACAATTGGTATCAGAGCACAGTTACTCAGAGAAGGAACATTCAAGGAAAGCTTAGCAGCTTGAGTAAGATCTCTATGGATATGGATCAACTTCAGAAGAATCTTGAAGAAGCTCTTGAATAGATTGATATGCTTACTGATGAAAGAAACTCCTTAAGAAGAAAATATGAATATGCAAAGAATGCTATTGATAAATTAAAAGGTAAGATTGAAGATCTGAAATCTGAAAAGAAATTTGATATGCTTGTTGAAGATTGTGATGAATTAGAAAAAGAAAATGAGATCCTTAAGCATGAGCTGAAGATAGTAAATTTGAAGCTTAGTATGAAAGATGGAAATTTGAGATCTGATAATAAAAATTTGAAAATTGAGAATGAAGATCTAAGATCAAGACTTGAAAAGGAAACATTCGAATCTGAAAGGTGAATTAACTCAATCTAAACAACTTGAAAGGCTATATTCAAATAGTGATAAGACTGAAAAACAAATTTCTTTTGAAGAACCATTCTTTGATAGGACTGGATTTGGATTTAGTATGTTTAGAACAAACCATGAAAGTAAGAAGCCAGATCTCAAGACATCTGAAAGTGTGGAGGAAATGAAGCTAGATGAGAACATATTGGAAGATCCACCTAAAGAAGAACCACCTAGAGAGAAAGAAGAATCAAAGCAAGAAGAATAAAAAAAAGAAGAATCATCTAAAGGTATGCAAAGAGAATTCAAAGGTAGATGTTTTGCTTGTAATACTATTGGGCACATGAAGAGAGATTGCACAGGTAAGCAATTTAAACCTCTTAATGGACATTGTTATAATTGTCATAGTTTTGGACATAGAGCTAACGAATGTAGAAGACCTAAAGTAATTTTGAATAATTATGATAGAATGATTGGGAATACTAACAATGTAGATAAGAAATCTATTGAAGAAATGAATCAAAGAAAAGTGGTAGCATGTTTTAGATGCAACAAAGTAGGACATATTGCTAGAAATTACAGGTCACAGATTAACCAGTAAGGACAAAGATTTGGAAACAATGGAATCATTTGTCAAATATGCAACAAGTTTGGACACTCAGCAAGAGTTTGCAGAATGAACAATGGAGGTTATCATCATAACCCTTACCCTAGGAACAATGCAAGAAGGAATGAAAATGAAAGAAACAAAGAGAAAGGTTGTTGTAGCAATAAAGATGAAGTAAATTTTGATAAAGGCACAGATCAAGAAGGTATACTCAACACTGAAAGTAGTCAGGAAGGTAATGTAACTAATGGTAAGGATGAATCTTTACCTGACCCTTCTTTAAGTACTTAAATTATGTAAGTTTCCATAGTTTAGGACTTAGGATTAGTGTAGATTAGGAATTTGAATGAGTTAAGTTTTTTGCAGTTAGATATAGGTTTTTTATGTTGTACTAATGCTATGGTTAAGTGCACAAAAGAAAATATCATGTTTTGCAAGGTCACAAAAAGTTTTATGGTTGCAGGTTTGCAGAATCAGCTTTTTGAGGTTTTAGCGACAAAATGAATGAATGCGATGTCAGATCGAGTTAATGTGAAGTGTTATAAGGTTCAAATTAAAGTTATCATAATTAAAAAGTGATTGAAAAGAGATTTGAAAGAAGAAAAAGTGAGTTGAGGATGATTTGAAGAAGTTTGGAAGCAGTTTTTAGCGACGATCATACCGAAACCCTAGATTTGCAAAGTTGGGGTATTTTTTGATCTTTAATCAGTTGATAAGATGGATATTTCTATGGTTCATAATGTTAAGGATAAGAATAGACCTAAGGTTAAGAAAGAACTAATAGAACTAGCTGAAATTGATGACAGACTAGCACTATGATCTATACTAGATGAAGTATTACACATTGAGAATGTTAAAGGATATTTAGGTTGCAAGTTTAAAACTTTGGGAGATGCAAATTTTAGTGATGATTATAGGAAATTTTATAATCAAGACATGTCAGTTAAACCAGCTTATGGGCACCTATAGAATAATGAAATTATCAATTATTCCATGAAGTATGAATTTAATGATGAGGAATGTGTTGGGTATCCTAATAATTTTTCAAGGTTTGAAGTCCAATTCATGGTTTAGGTCTCCATGCGAGTGTTTTTCCTGGACTAGGGTTTGTAAAGTGTCGTGAAAATGGTCTTGACATGTTTAGGAAAACCCTTACCCTAGGTCTTGTCTTCCAAAATGTTTCCTTTTCATTTCCAAACTTCATGTGGCCTTCTTGTTTCTTTTTCTTGGTTACCTTTTAATCACTTAAGTTGCTATTTGCGCACATGCTTATTTGCCCCTAGTGTTTGCTGAATCGGGAAATGTATTATCAAAGGTTAAAACAATCTGGGGATTCAGCGAATGAGTCATGTTCATGTTCATTATTAATATCAGTCACCAGTTCTCTAGATCCTCGAGCGGTTATCCCAGACATCCAGCGAATTGGCGAATGCATTAAAGCCAAGCTTTTAACCCTTTGTTCGCTAAGTCTCCAAGTGTTTCGGTGGTTTCATTTTCCTTTCCGAGAACTAGCGAATGGCGGTTATCTCCAGTTCTCACAATATTTGGTGGTCTTTTAAAACAATCTAGCGATTCAGCGAACACTGTGTTCACTTGTTCTCAGAATCTGGCGGTCAAGGGTCGTTTCAACTAGAGAATTAGCGAATACTGTGGATTGCTTTCACGATCAATGGCCCTATTTTAATCTCAAAATATCTGTGGGTCCTGCATATTTGATCTGGCGAATGAGCGACTAAATGAAAATAATGCTATCCTGAAAATTTGGTGGTTCTGATGGTTTTGCCCAAAAGATTTCAGCAGAGATAAGTTTTATCACATTCGCTTATTCTCTGAATAGGTTGGTAACATGCTAAACCATTTAACGATTCAGCGAAGCCTTTGGTCACTAGTTCTCTTAATAAAAGGATAAAGGTTAAAGCAATCTGGTGAATAAGCGAATCAATGGATGATAATTTTTAAGGCTTCAGTCGCTTATTCTCGAAATGAAATTGTCACTGATATAGAGTATTTGGAGAACTAGCGAATGCTCTTTGTTCGCTGATTCTCAGAATTAAATGGTTAAGGGTTTTGATATTCAGAGAACTAGCGATAGCCATCGATTGATGAAGATCAATGGTCAATCTAGAATCCTGGTATAAAGTGATGATTAAGTTAAATGATTTAGCGACTCAGTGAAGCCAGTGTTCGCCAGTTCTCTAGATAGTCAAGTGGTTAAGTATATCTTTAAGCGAATGCGCGAACCCTTTGTTCGCTAGATCTCCAGGAAAATTGACCGTCAGTCATAACATTAAGAGAATGGGAGATGGCTTTGTTCGCTAGTTCGCCAAATGGTAATTGCAGGTTAACTGTGTAAGTGGGAGCCCTTTGTTCGATGATTCGCTAAATGCATGGATGGTTAAGGATAGGATTCTGAGAACCCGTGAAGCTAATAGTTGCTAGTTCTCCAGATGTGAACCAGGGTCAAACAAGGATTCAGAGAATTAGCGAAGCCAGTGGTCGCCAGTTCTCCAGTTGATAGCTAGGGTTAGCATTCTATTCAGTGATTAAGAGAAGCCATTAGTCGCTGGTTCGCTAAATGAGCTCAGATGGAAAAGGTGATAAAGGAAAAAGAAAAAGGACCATTGCCACATAGATAAAGTACTTTGTCGATATGGACATAAAACCAGTAAGGCATCAAATCAGCTTCAAGAAGAAAGATTGCATGACGCAAACAGTTTTAAAGTACAGAATCCTGATCATTCCCTCTTCTCCTTGTTTTCAAGTAGTTTAATCTATCTGTCAACATCCGGACATGGCGAGCTCGAAATTTGAAATCTGGGGGTACATGAAATTGAATATGGGATCCATTAAGGAGATTTGCATTAACTGTGGTAGTTGCACACCTTGGATTCATTTCGATAAATAAGTTGAAGCTCATTGTTTATTTGTTCAAGTTTCAGTTCTTAAGAGTTTCTGTTTGTCCAGAGCATTTTCGAGCATAAAGCATTTGAGATACAAAGAATTGAAGGTGTTTCTGTAGCAAGGATGAGTCAACCTGAGAAGAGTGCAGCGTCTTCCAGTAGAGAGGCCAAGTCCAAAGCTGGTGAGGACAAGAATAAGCCTAATTTTTCAGATGAATTCCTGAAACTGTTGTCGGGCTCTAGTCAGAACAAGAGGGTTGCTGATGACGTGTTTGAAGATCTTTTGGAATGGTGTAGAGACCCAATCACTCTGAAATTCACAGGTTACACCATTTTCAACTTCTTTTACGGCAATAGAAATAAGCATGTTCCTATCTATAATGGTTGGGTGTTAGGATTAGGAAAAATGGTTGTCCCTGACGTTTTCCTAGATATTGATTTAATTGTTTCCCTAGCCAGAAGGTATGACCCTATTTCAAGGACAATTAGAAAAGAAGATCAATCACCCTTAGTTACTCTTGATAGGGGATCTTTTATGAAAGCTTTTGGTCTTTACACGTCCTTTTCCACTGAGATTGATTTGAACAAAGAAAAGGCAAGATACAGAAGCAATGTAGGGTCAGTAAAAGA
The DNA here is from genome assembly GCA_027943335.1 of Chamaecyparis obtusa. NCBI lineage: Eukaryota > Viridiplantae > Streptophyta > Pinopsida > Cupressales > Cupressaceae > Chamaecyparis > Chamaecyparis obtusa. The sequence goes on along the minus strand of BSBK01000805.1, from coordinate 1,077,178 downwards.
CTAGTTGGTTAAACATATGCCAAAACAAGACAAATATATAGCCCCCCTTCCTGCTAACATGAATGCCCCATACCAGTTCAAATCCCTCCATCATTATATGAGATATACTTGTTATGCATTATGTAGAGTTTTGGGAATGGATGGGAATGCAGAATTTTTACCAGCTGACTTGCTGATGATCATCCTAGATATTCAAAATCCTTTGGTAAACACTGACTATGATTACATTCAGTATGTGATCGATAGGATGCATCAGGGGCTGATGTCTGTCCAAGAAAGTAAAAGTCCTATTGAGTTCATGCATTATTCTCTATTAATGTATTTGATTCTATTTTTCAATATCAACAGTTTTGATGCAAACATGTTAAAACCAAGGTTCACTTTCAAGGATCAGCACAATCCAGTGCAGTTGTGGGTGAGGATATGGAATTCTACCTCTAATGAAGCAAATTTTTGTGTTTTTCAGAATTTCATTGTCTATCTAATTATCAGGATGCTAGGCATTAATGTCACCAGGCTATCTCCTAGAGTCCTCAGGCTTTTAAGACCACTGCAGTATGTGGATAAGTGGGATGGAAATCATAATTGGGGTGATTTCTACTTAGGAGATAATTCCACCATTATCAGAGTTTATGGTTGTCCCCAACCCCCACATTTATTACCAAAGTATGTGCCTCCGAGATTGGCTTGTTTGGAATTTGTTTGGCAGCTAATGTGTACAGATAAAGAGCTCCTGGCCCCTCATAGAAAGGGTACATTCACACCCAGGCAATTCAGGGTAGGTGATTTCCTGATAGGAAAGAGGGCTTTTCCTCAAATCAGTACATGGCTACAACAATTCAAAATGGTTACTAGTGCTTGTAGGCACATAGATCCTGAGGACTTCATCAAGACTGCCAGGATGACTTACATCCGAAACATTGGTGTGATCAAAGAGCATGAAGGTTTGGATGAAGAAGATGTGATCAGAAACATCTTAGATGAAGATGAGGTTAAAAGGAGATGGTACATATTCTTTGATTTAGTGGATTTGTCCAACCAATTGAAAGCATCTCAGATTCCTTTTGAGGGTTTTTTCCCTGATCTTCCTTATCTGAAGAAGATTGATGGGATGATTGAGAAATATGATACCTTGGCAAATCAATTGGAAGGCTTGATTGATCAGAATGAGCCAGAGAAGAAGAAAAAGAAAGATTATTCATCTTCTGATGAGGAAGAATTTACTGATGAGTCACAAGAAGAAGATAGTCCTCCACAGGTTGAGAGACCACCAGTTGTTGATCTTACTCAAGATCAACCAAAAATAAGGGATATCTCAGAGCCACCATTGAAGAGACAGAGGCTTGAGGAAGGTGAACCTTCAAGGCATGTGAGACAAAGAAGGGAAATTGATAGAGCATCTGCTCTTGTACCAGGTGATAGGCCATACCATCATCAATTGAGGAAAGCAATAAGAGCAGGCAAGAAAATAGCCATTGAGCAGGAAAGCAGAGAAAAGTCCTTATGGTTAGAGAAGGATATCAGAGAGGTTTCTCAAGAGGAATTCTTGAGTGATGATCAGTTCATTAAGACTGATGAGTTCAAGAGTTTTCTCATTTGGAACAAGCAGCAAGAAGTAAAGGAAGCTCTGCCTGAAGGTATGGAGCCAAGTGAAGAAACTTTGAGAGCTCTTGCTTCATATGATCCTAGCCTTGATCCCATAACAGTGGACAAAGCCAGAGATTTGGTTAAATCAAGTGGAATGTTGTTAACCCCAGGATGGGATCTGACTTCTGCATTCCTCATTGATCAATTGAGAAAGCAACCAGAGGGTAGCCTATCATATGAAGTTCACATTGGTGACATGATAAGAGGAAGTGGCTATGACCCTAAGTCCCAAGCTGTTGCAATGTGGTCCATGGCTCCCAAAACTCAAAAGCCATCTCTATTGAGTATAGAGGATAAGATGGAGGGGAATAAGATTATATGGACTGTACAAAATACAACAGACCTTGAAGTCTCCAAGGCAGTAACTCATTGGGCTAATCTGAATGAAGCCAAGACAGCTCAGCTGTCAGAAAGATATGCCAAATTGTTTGAGAGTTCAAGCATGGTAGCCAAGGACAGAGATCTAAAAATGATGAGGATCAAACAGTTGGAAGATGAGCTGGCAGAAATAAAGGTCAAACTTGAGGAAGCCTCAAAAATAATTCCTCCTCCTCCTTTGCAAGTTGAGGTACCTGTTCAGGTAAATTTGGAGGCAACTGAGGGACCTGCTGAAGACTTGGAAAAGGTTAAATTGGATGCATCCCTGGACACTATAGCCAAAATAGTGCAGTACAGGCAGGACAAAATAAAGGACAGGATGGATGCAGTTCATAAATCAGTCAGCCTATTACATCAGACCAATCAAAAGGTGAATGACTATTTAGCCACCTTGGAGCCACTCTATAGTATTTGGTCTGGGAGGAATTTATTGTTTGATAAGCTTGACAGTTTACAAGAACACAGGCCTGATATCCCAAAAGTAGTAACTGATGTGTTTGAAAGGATTGGCCTAATAAGCGCAGCATCAAAGTTTTTCAAAAGAAAATCAAACCAAATAAAGGCTAAGTTAGCCATGTTTGATAAAGATTACAGCAAGTATTTTCCCCCGGTATATGATGACAATGGAAATGTGGTTAAGCTGGAAGATTGGAAGTTGTCAATGGGGCAGTTGGTCATCAATCAAGATGCCTTCCTAAAAGATAATAAGGCTTTGGATGTGGAAGGAACTAACAATATAATTGATAGTTTATTCAAAGTTGAAAGTGACTGTATCAAGTTTATATCAGAAGTTAAAAATGTAACTGATTCTACATGGGAACGGCAAGTCAACTTGTTACAGGAGCTGTAGAGTTACGACTGGCCATCTAATGATGATGTGGCAGCTTGGGAAAAGCTAATCACAAAGAAGAAGAAGAAACCGGTTATCTAGCTGACGGAGGAGGAAGAAGAATAGATCGCACTTGGCACCTGATCCAGAATTTGAGGGAGAGCATGTTCAAACAGAGAATGATGTAAGTTAGCCTGTAATGGCGCTCATCATTCATATGACAAACTTGGTAACTACTCTAAAAATATCTACAAACAAAGGTGCCAGCTGCGGAAGTTGTTCAGAACTGAAAAATACGCCTTGCTGTCTTTATTAAATATTTTTCTGTTTGTATTTTCTTTTGTTTTCTAGCGCAAATTTCTATCAGCCATCCGAAGCTTGTTGCATCCTTTCGAGGATTCCAGGATGGTTGATTAGTATAAATAGTCTGTTCCTGTTGATGATCGAGGTTGGAAAATATTTTGTAAAGGAGAGGTCTGAAATATAGAACCTGATCTTTTATGAAATCAAGGAAGATTGTACGAATGCATTTTATCAATTAATACAAATACACTGGAGTTCTGTTACTACAATTTGATTGTCTTTACATGTGGAGTGTTTTAGTTTCTTTATGCATTTAAATTGTAAGATAGTTTAAATACATCTTTCACAAGGTGAATTTAGGGGTTGAGCTTAAGTATCTTTCAAGGAAAGAGTAAAATCTTAGGGGAGGTCTTTGGGAATTGAATATCTATACATGGATTTGATGATAGGTGTAGGAATGGAAATAATGATATGTTAGGCATGCTATTTGAGTTTCATTGTATTCATTTTAATAGATATATGTGAAGGTAGAGTTTGACTCTGATGCCCAGCGGATAAGGGACTGGTTTTAGATCCACTTACATTGGTTTACCATCCAATATATAATTGATTGAAATTTTACTTTATATGCATAATTTCCAGACTTGAGTCATATTATGACAAGTTCATAAATATGTATTTCAGTGCTTTGAAGAAGCAATAAACGAGGTTAACCCTTCCCTGAGTTTAACTCTAAAAGGAAGAAGGATGAATATCCTTAAGCCATTGTATCGTGTTGCTGTTTTTATAGTCTATATCATGATGTTGTGTGTCAGGATGATTTGGGCTATACTCAGAGTTTTAGCAACTTATTGAGTTGGATTTTGAAGGCAGTAACAGAGCAGTGAATGAGCAAGTTCTCAATTCAGAGCTCAGCTGAACATTGAATTGATTAAGGTACACCCGCCTGAGTATATATTAGTCGAAGTGAAGAAGGTCTTAACGTTAATACCTTAGTAGTTTGTAACTTGCTAGGTTACAGCCATTGGGATTATTTGAGTAATTGATTAATCTGCAAGTTCAAACACTAACAAAAATGGTGACTCTGCTGGGGATTTATCTTGATAGCCTGCAATAGGTTAGTGCAAATCTTGTCTATTGTATGTTTGTAGACCAGTAAAAATATTTTTTCATTCCCGCTTGAGTAGTGGGTGGCGACTCTAAAGAAATCTATGTTACCAGTTGCTAATAGTTGCAAAATTTTGTAAAAGTTGTTGTCATTTACCATGAGTCAACCAAGGAACACTAGGTTGTACTATAGGGATCATCCAGAAGATAATATAGGGGATGAACTCCACACACCAAGCAGAAAGCAATGGTCTAGGAGAGGCCAAAATAATGCTAGTTCCCAGGCTCATTCTTGAGAAAGATTTCATGTTCCACTTCCTCATGAAACTTCTTCGTCTTCTAGCGATCCTGAGCATGTCAAAAGGGTCGCACCAGAGGTCTATATGCAGAAAGAGGTAGTCACAGAAGTAGGTTTTTTCCCTGCTAGAGAAACCCTTGAACAACCTGATGAAACCTCTACTGCTGAAACAGCTTCATATGATTCTGAGAAGTTAAGAGAGGAAGTGATTGCTTTGAGAGAAAAGGAACGTGAGCAATTAGCAAAAATTGCTAATAGAACGAAGATAAGGGAACAACAGCTTCGTGAATTGCTTCTGGAAAGGGAAGAAATCCTCAAAAGAACCAGGAGAAATGAGACCCATGTTAGTGATCTAAACCAGGATGTACAAGGTTTAGATAAAGAATTGTTTGGTGATATGCAAGCTTTGAGAAAGCAAGCTCAGGATACCAAGGCCAAACAAAGTGAATTTGAGGGAACAGGCCATGTTTTAAGACAACTGAATCCCTCTGAAATCAAAATAAACAAGGAGATTAAAATTGCCCCCAAGGAAATCCCTGATAAGGGAAAACAAAAGGTGGTGGGTGTTGCTATAAATGAACCGAAGAAGGTTGTGCCCATTCCTAATGTGCCTACTCAAGCTAGTGCAGATTTAGATAGAGCTAGGAAAGCAAAGGAGGATTTGGCTATGCAACTTGAGAAACTTGAGTTAGAGGCTGCTGCAGATGAAATGAAAAGGAAGATTGCCTTCCTACATGCTAACATGAATACATCTGCTAGTAGTTCTGTCCCTATTACCATAGGAACAACTTCATCCAGTCAGCCTAACATTGCAATTCCAAATACTCAAGCCTTTCACTCTAGACAATATCCATCTGGACAATTTCCTAATCAAGTTCCCTTGGTTTCTCAGGGTACAGTGGGAACTATACCCTGTCAAAATGTTGCAATTACCCCTTCAAATCAGCCAACTATCCAAAGATGACCAGTTCATTTGGATAGATATAGGCCCTTGTTTTTTGATGGTATTCCTGGCCAACCTAATGCCATCCCCAATGAAATCAGGAAGAAGATCTTATTATTCACTGGGAATAATGTTATTACTTGTGAAGAGCATTTGAAGTTTTTCACAGATAAAGTTAATGACTATGAGATTGAGCATGAAGATGTCATTATGAAACTTTTTGTTCAATCATTGATTGAAGATGCTAGGGATTGGTACAGAGGGTTACCTGAGAACAGTATTGCTTCATGGGATGAATTTGTCAGGAGTTTTAAGGAGGAGTATGCTGAACATGTGAATTCTAGTTACATGCTCAATGAATTCAATAATATCAAGAAAAATTATAATGAGAGCATGTCAGAGTTCAATAGCCGGGTCCAAAAGGCTATGTACAAATTGTTCCAGGTATTGAGGTTGGATGATGTAGTTTGCATGACCACTTATTTCAATTCCATGGATGGTAAAATGTCTTATCTCCTAAGAGATAAAAATCCCCGCACCCTTAGGGATGCATTTAAGTTGGCCATAAATATTGAGAGTAACCGAAAGGCATCTGGCCAAATGTACAAGAGGGATGAGGGTAAATTGTGGAAAGAGACCAGACCACAACATGCAAGGCCTTTTAAAGAGGAGGATAAAGGACAGGGTGCTAACAAGGAGTTCCCAACAAGATTTGATAAAGGTGGTAGAAACTTTCAAGATGCAAGACCCCCTTATCAAAGGCAGGACAAGGCCCCTAATTTGAGAGACATGCCTTACAAAACTAATTGGAAGGATGGGAGACCTATTCTCGACAGTAATGAGGTACAAAAAGGAAGAGATACCCCAGATCCTTTAAAGAAAAATACAACACACAATGTAGAAAACACTCCTTGGTGTGTTGCTTGTAATATGCCTCATTCACCCTTCCAGTGTGCTATGGCCCAAGCCTTAGGAGAAGAGGCTGATAACTCATGTGCAGGAGATTATGAAGAATCTGAAAAGCCTGCCATTAACATGTTTACTACAGATCCAATAGAGGATTTTGTGTCCTCAGATGATGAAGCAAGCTGTCCAGATGTTGATCATAGGAGAAAGATTTTCTCTGATTATGAGCAACAAATATTTACTCAATCTGATCCTGAAGAATTTGATAATAATGATTATAAAACTCATATGGTGGGATCCAGATCAGATGAGAAGCAATGGAGGAAGCCCAGTGAAGAGCAAATCAAAAACTTAACTGTGGCTGCCATAACACAAGCAAGATCCTCATACAATTTGAGGAATAGAAAGGTGGATAATGAACAGGGAATTCCTAGATCAGTATTCATCAAAGGTAGTCCTCAAGATAAGGGTTTCCCAAAACCCAATGTTATAGATGGCAAGGATCAAGAACTTGTGGGTCAAAAGAAGAAAGGTGAGGAAGTTAGTGTTGATAAGATGAAAAAGAAAACTGGTAGGATAAAGGATCAATCTGATTCTCCTACTGATTCCCCTGCATTTGATATGAGACATGCATTGTCTCAGATGAAAGTGTCCATCCCTCTGCTTGAAATGTTGAAAATAGAGGAGCACAAGATAGCAGCCTTGGCTCTTATAAATGAGCAGAGATTTGCTCCTACCAAACAAGAAGAAGGGAGTTCCATGAGAAGGCCTATTCCCATCTCAGATGTATGTGTTGGGACAATTGTAACACAAGAACCTTCTTCCATCAATCCCTTTTATGTCACTTTAATTGTGAATGACTTATTGTTAAAAAATTGTATGATAGACTCTGGTGCTGCCACAACTGTGATGCCATATCATGTAATGAAAGAATTAGGATTGCAAGTTGACACTTCTAATGGCAGGTGTTATGGAATGGATAATAGGGCAGTGCCTGTTGTGGGGACTTTGATTGGAATTGAGGTAAAAATTGCTGCATTCCCAGAGGCTACATACAAAATGGATGTAGTTGTTGTGGATACAGAGCCTCACTATGGCATGTTATTGTCAAGACAATGGGCTGCAGCAGTGGGTGGAAAGCTGGAACTAGATCTATCTTATGCCACTATTCCAGTGAATGGGACAGAAGTAAAGTTGTACAGGGAGCCCCGTTCCTCAGTTATGGTGGAGATGGTTGCTCCGGAAGCCCTTAATTGTTTTGTAGATATTGACATGAACAATTTTGTAATTAAAGAAGTGTTACCTCAGTTGAAGAACACAGACCCGATTGTGGAAGAATTGATGATGCAACAAGATAGCTTGTGGAAAATGTTTTTTGATGGTGGATGCTCCAAAGAAGGATTAGGAGCTGGTGTTGTTTTCATTTCCCCATCAGGTAATACTTTCAAGTATTCCTTCTTGTTGACTTTCAGTTGTACAAATAATACTGCTGAATATGAGGCCCTGATCTTGGGATTAGATGTAGCCATAAAGCATGGTATTAAATGTTTAAAAGTTCATGGTGACTCCCAATTGATTGTAGCCCAAGTAAGATCCCAATATGCCTCCAAGGATGAAAAACTCAAGTTGTATAAGCATGCTGTCTGGGATAGATTAGAATTTTTTGAAGCTTTTAATCTACTCTGGGTAGAGAGGTCAAATAACATCATGGCAGACTTTCTTGCTAATGTTGCTTTGAAAAACAATGATATTACCCTCTCTGGTGTTTCCATTTTGGAAACTAAAACTAGGCCTGCAGTTCCTGACAATGTGTACAATTGGCAAGTTTTTGAGGATGATCTTGATATCCTTAGATTCCTTCAAGGCCTAGATCAATATGATGGTCAACAAATAGATTTCAATGACGTACAGGAATGTGTTGAAGGAAAAGAATGCATCATGGGAAATGAAATAGTTCAATTGCCTTCTAATCATATACCCAAAAGATTGGTAGAATTGGAGGGAATGTTTAAAATAAATGATGGTTGTTTGTCCCAAAAGTCTAATGCAAAATTGGAAGACTTAGAGGAGATAAACCTTGGATCAGAAAATTCCCCACAAATGGTATACATTGGAAAGAAACTGAGTAGGGAGATCAGAGGCAACTTGATCAGATTGTTGAAAAAGTACAAACATGTGTTTGCCTGGTCATATGATGACCTCAAAGCTTATAGGGCTGATTTATTCCAGCATGAAGTTCCTCTAAAAGAGGAAACCATACCCTTTAGACAAAAGCAGAGACCCATTAATCCTTTACTGGCCACCAAAATGCAAGTTGAGTTGACAAAACTAAGAGATGCTGGTATTATTGAACCAATTAGGCACTCAACTTGGGTTTCAAACCTTGTACCAGTGAGGAAGAAGAATGGTGACATTCAGCTTTGTGTTGATTTTAGGAACCTAAATGTGGCATCACTCAAGGATAATTATGGATTGCCTAATATGGAGGCCATGCTGCATAGGGTGACTGGATGTGAACTCCTGTCAATGATGGATGGTTTCTCACGGTATAACCAAGTGCTAGTCAAAGAATCAGAGCAATTCAAGACAGCCTTTACAACTCCTTGGGGAACTTATGTATATGTTCGCATGCCTTTTGGTCTAAAAAATGCTGGGGCAACTTTTCAGAGAGCCATGGATGTTTCTTTCAAAGAAATGATCAATGTCTTAATGGTAGTGTATCAAGATGATCTCACTGCTTTTTCCAAAAGGGCTGATGATCATTGTTCCCATTTAGAAAAGATTTTTCTCAAAGCCTTAGAGTTTGGTGTGTCCTTGAATCCCAAGAAATGTCAATTTGCAATGACAGAAGGAAAGTTATTGGGACACATAGTATCAAAAGAGGGAGTCAGGATTGATCCTGAAAGAGTGGAAGCCATCAAAAGGGTCCCTCCACCAAAGAATATAAAGGGTGTGCAATCATTTTTGGGGCAAATAAATTTTGTGAGAAGATTCATTGCTAACTTTGCAGAATTGGTCAAGCCAATAGTTAAGTTCCTTAAAAAGGGAATGAAATTTGAATGGAACTTGGAAGCTCAGCAAGCTTTTGAAAAAATTAAGCAAACAATTCAAGAAGCTCCTGTTTTGGTATCACCTGACTATTTAAAACCTTTTTCTCTATTTTCTTTTGCATCTTTTCATACTATTGCAGCTGTCCTTCTGCAGAAAGATCAAGAAGGATATGAACATCCTATAGCTTTTTTCAGCAAGTCTTTGCAATCTGCTGAATTAAATTATGAAATAATGGAAAAGCAAGCTTATGCACTTGTGAAAGCAGTCAAGGCTTTCAGACCGTATTTGGTTTGTGCAAAGGTTAATGCTTATGTACCCCATGCTGCAGTAAAGGATATCTTGATACAGAGTGAAGTCACAAGGAGGAGATGTAAATGGATAAATAGGATTCAAGAGTTTGACCTTGAGATTCACATTACCAAATTGGTAAGAGGATTGGGACTTGCAAAGTTAATGACTGAGGAAAACATGGACCTTGTCCAGATAAATAATGTTGCTGCTAATGTTGATACAGTTACTAGTATTGAAATGCAACCCTGGTACAAGGATCTTTTTTATTTTATTAAAAATGCTAAATGTCCACCTGAATTGAATGATAATCAGAGAAGAAGCTTGAGATTACAGGCTCAAAGATATGTCCTCATTCAAGGTGATTTGTATTGGAAAGACAATGATGGCATTTTACTCTTCTGTTTGGATGAACATCAATCAGAGAAGGTGCTAAAGGAAATGCATTCTGGAATGTGTGGAGGGCATTATTCTGCTCGGTCAACAGCTCATAAAATTTTGAGGGCAGGATATTATTGGCCTGTATTGTTTAAAGACACCCACTCTTATGTTAGAAAGTGTGAACCTTGTCAAAGGTTCTCAAAGAAACTAAAATTTTCAAGTGCATTGTTGTTAAATCTAGTTGTTGCAGAAGCCCCTTTTGCAATGTGGGGTATGGATTTTATTGGAGAGTTCTCTGAAAAGTCCAGTGGAAGACATAGTCACATTTTGGTGGCTACTGATTACTTCACCAAGTGGATAGAAGCTATTCCCACTAGAGGAGCAACAAGTGCTGTGGTGATTGATTTCCTGATGAACAACATAATCACAAGATTTGGTGTCCCAATCAAATTGGTTGTAGACAATGCAATGAGTTTTAGGTCTCAGGAAATTACTAATTTTTGTGATGAAATGGGAGTTATCTTGTCTTATTCAAGCCCATATCACCCACAGGCCAATGGACAAGCTGAGTCTAGCAATAAGAGCATTTTGCAAATTTTGAAGAAGACCTTGGAAAAGAACAAAAGAGGTTGGCATGAGAAGTTAAAGTTAGCACTATGGGCTGATAGAATTTCTGAGAAAAAGGCCACAGGGAAATCCCCCTTTGAAATGGTATATGGTGCAAAGACAAGATTGCCAATTAATAATTTCCTTCCCATCTACAAGTTTATGCAAGAGGAAGATATTGAAATCAGCAACCCACTGCAAGATAGGATGGTTCAGCTGATTGAGTTGGATGAGATAAGAAGGGAAGGGCAGAAAAATAACATTAAACTGCAGCAAAAAATGAAGTATCTTTTCGATAAAAGGGCTACTGTAAGAAAATTTCAGCCTAGTGACATGGTTCTTCAATGGAATGCTAGATTTGAAGACAAAGGGAAGCATAAAAAATTTGAGTCCTTATGGATGGGTCCTTTCATTGTTTGTCAAATTCATGGCAAAGATTCCTATTTTTTGCAAGGTATGGATGGTGAAGAGCAAGAATTGACAGTGCATGGACAATTCTTGAAATTTTTCTTCAGTTGAAAGTTCTTTTTCCATACACAGTAGGCTTGTATTATATGTATAGGTGTGTTTGCTTCTCCTTTTAGGTTCAGGTTTTGTGGTCTGCCTCCCAGAGATTCATGGTTTCTTGCTTTGATCTTACAATCAAGCATCCTTAGATGGAACCACTGTTGGGTATCCTAATAATTTTTCATGGTTTGAAGTCCAATTCATGGTTTAGGTCTCCATGCGATTGTTTTTCCTGGACTAGGGTTTGTAAAGTGTCGTGAAAATGATCTTGACATGTTCAGGAAAACCCTTACCCTAGGTCTTGTCTTCCAAAATGTTTCCTTTTCATTTCCAAACTTCATGTGACCTTCTTGTTTCTTTTTCTTGGTTACCTTTTAATCACTTAAGTTGCTATTTGCGCACATGCTTATTTGCCCCTAGTGTTTGCTGAATTAGGAAATGTATTATCAAAGGTTAAAACAATCTGGTGATTCAGCGAATGAGTCATGTTCATGTTCATTATTAATATCAGTCGCCAGTTCTCTAGATCCTCCAGCGGTTATCCCAGACATCCAGCGAATTGGCGAATGCATTAAAGCCAAGCTTTTAACCCTTTGTTCGCTAAGTCTCCAAGTGTTTCGGTGGTTTCATTTTCCTTTCCGTGAACTAGCGAATGGCGGTTATCTCCAGTTCTCACAATATTTGGTGGTCTTTTAAAACAATCTAGCGATTCAGCGAACACTGTGTTCGCTTGTTCTCAGAATCTGGCGGTCAAGGGTCGTTTCAACTAGAGAATTAGCGAATACCGTGGATTGCTTTCATGATCAATGGCCCTATTTTAATCTCAAAATATTTTTGGGTCCTGCATATTTGATCTGGTGAATGAGCGACTAAATGAAAATAATGCTATCCTGAAAATTTGGCGGTTCTGATGGTTTTTCCCAAAAGATTTCAGCAGAGATAAGTTTTATCACATTCGCTTATTCTCTGAATAGGTTGGTAACATGCTAAACCATTTAGCGATTCAGCGAAGCCTTTGGTCGCTAGTTCTCTTAATAAAAGGATAAAGGTTAAAGCAATCTCGCGAATAAGCGAATCAATGGATGATAAGTTTTAAGACTTCAGTCGCTTATTCTCGAAATGAAATTGTCACTGATATAGAGTATTTGGAGAACTAGCGAATGCTCTTTGTTCGCTGATTCTCAAAATTAAATGGTTAAGGGTTTTGATATTCAGAGAACTAGTGATAGCCATCGATTGATGAAGATCAACGGTCAATCTGGAATCCTGGTATAAAGTGATGATTAAGTTAAATGATTTAGCGACTCAGCGAAGCCAGTGTTCGCCAGTTCTCCAGATAGTCAAGCGGTTAAGTATATCTTTAAGCGAATGCGCGAACCCTTTGTTCGCTAGATCTCCAGGAAAATTGACCATCAGTCATAACATTAAGAGAATGGGAGATGGCTTTGTTCGCTAGTTCGCCAAATGGTAATTGCAGGTTAACTGTGTAAGTGGGAGCCCTTTGTTCGCTGATTCGCGAAATGCATTGATGGTTAAGGATAGGATTCCGAGAACCTGTGAAGCTAATAGTCGCTAGTTCTCCAGATGTGAACCAGGGTCAAACAAGGATTCAGAGAATTAGCGAAGCTAGTGGTCGCTAGTTCTCCAGTTGATAGCTAGGGTTAGCATTCTATTCAGAGATTAAGAGAAGCCATTAGTCGCTGGTTTGCTAAATGAGCTCAGATGGAAAAGGTGATAAAGGAAAAAGAAAAAGGACCGTTGCCACATAGATAAAGTACTTTGTCGATATGGACATAAAACCAGTAAGCCATCAAATCAGCTTCAAGAAGAAAGATTGCATGACGCAAACAGTTTTAAAGTATAGAATCCTGATCATTCCCTCTTCTCCTTGTTTTCAAGTAGTTTAATCTATCTATCAACATCTGGACATGGCGAGCTCAAAATTTGATATCTGGGGGTACATGAAATTGAATATGGGATCCATTAAGGAGATTTGCATTAACTGTGGTAGTTGCACACCTTGGATTCATTTCGATAAATAAGTTGAAGCTCGTTGTTTATTTGTTCAAGTTTCAGTTGTTAAGAGTTTCTGTCTGTCCAGAGCATTTCCGAGCATAAAGCATTTGAGATACAGAGAATTGAAGGTGATTCTCTAGCAAGGATGAGTCAACCTGAGAAGAGTGCAGCATCTTCCAGTAGTGAGGCCAAGTCCAAAGCTGGTGAGGACAAGAATAAGCCTAATTTTTCAGATGAATTCCTGAAACTGTTGCCGGGCTCTAGTCAGAACAAGAGGGTTGCTGATGACGTGTTTGAAGATCTTTTGGAATGGTGTAGAGACACAATCACTCGGAATTCACAGGTTACACCATTTTTAACTTCTTTTATGGCAATAGAAATAAGCATGTTCCTGTCTGTAATGGTTGGGTGTTAGGATTAGGAAAAATGGTTGTCCCTGATGTTTTCCTAGATATTGATTTAATTGTTGCCCTAGCCAGAAGGTATGACCCTATTTCAAGGACAATTAGAAAAGAAGATCAATCACCCTTAGTTACTCTTGATAGGGGATCTTTTATGAAAGCTTTTGGTCTTTACACGTCCTTTTCCACTGAGATTGATTTGAACAAAGAAAAGGCAAGATACAGAAGCAATGTAGGGTCAGTAAAAGACCAGTTGGTTAAACATATGCCAAAATAGGACAAATATATAGCCCCCCTTCCTGCTAACATGAATGCCCCATACCAGTTCAAATCCCTCCATCATTATATGAGATATACTTGTTATGCATTATGTAGAGTTTTGGGAATGGATGGGAATGCAGAATTTTTACCAGCTGACTTGCTGATGATCATCCTGGATATTCAAAATCCTTTGGTAAACACTGACTATGATTACATTCAGTATGTGATCGATAGGATGCATCAGGGGCTGATGTCTGTCCAAGAAAGTAAAAGTCCTATTGAGTTCATGCATTATTCTCTATTAATGTATTTGATTCTATTTTTCAATATCAACAGTTTTGATGCAAACATGTTAAAACCAAGGTTCACTTTCAAGGATCAGCACAATCCAGTGCAGTTGTGGGTGAGGATATGGAATTCTACCTCTAATGAAGCAAATTTTTGTGTTTTTCAGAATTTCATTGTCTATCCAATTATCAGGATGCTAGGCATTAATGTCACCAGGCTATCTCCTAGAGTCCTCAGGCTTTTAAGACCACTGCAGTATGTGGATAAGTGGGATGGAAATCATAATTGGGGTGATTTCTACTTAGGAGATAATTCCACCATTATTAGAGTTTATGGTTGTCCCCAACCCCCACATTTATTACCAAAGTATGTGCCTCCGAGATAGGCTTGTTTGGAATTTATTTGGCAGCTAATGTGTACAGATAAAGAGCTCCTGGCCCCTCACAAAAAGGGTACATTCACACCCAGGCAATTCAGGGTAGGTGATTTCCTGATAGGAAAGAGGGCTTTTCCTCAAATCAGTGCATTGCTACAACAATTCAAAATGGTTACTGGTGCTTGTAGGCACATAGATCCTGAGGACTTCATCAAGACTGCCAGGATGACTTACATCCCAAACATTGGTGTGATCAAAGAGCATGAAGGTTTGGATGAAGAAGATGTGATCAGAAACATCTTAGATGAAGATGAGGTTAAAAGGAGATGGTACAGATTCTTTGATTTAGTGGATTTTTCCAACCAATTGAAAGCATCTCAAATTCCTTTTGAGGGTTTTTTCCCTGATCTTCCTTATCTGAAGAAGATTGATGGGATGATTGAGAAATATGATACCTTAGCAAATCAATTGGAAGGCTTGATTGATCAGAATGAGCCAGAGAAGAAGAAAAAGAAAGATTATTCATCTTCTGATGAGGAAGAATTTACTGATGAGTCACAAGAAGAAGATAGTCCTCCACAGGTTGAGAGACCACCAGTTGTTGATCTTACTCAAGATCAACCAGAGATAAGGGATATCTCAGAGCCACCATTGAAGAGACAGAGGCTTGAGGAAGGTGAACCTTCAAGGCATGTGAGACAAAGAAGGGAAATTGACAGAGCATCTACTCTTGTACCAGGTGATAGGCCATACCATCATCAATTGAGGAAAGCAATAAGAGCAGGCAAGAAAATAGCCATTGAGCAGGAAAGCAGAGAAAAGTCCTTATGGTTAGAGAAGGATATCAGAGAGGTTTATCAAGAGGAATTCTTGAGTGATGATCAGTTCATTAAGACTGATGAGTTCAAGAGTTTTCTCATTTGGAACAAGCAGCAAGAAGTAAAGAAACCTCTGCCTGAAGGTATGGAGCCAAGTGAAGAAACTTTGAGAGCTCTTGCTTCATATGATCCTAGCCTTGATCCCATAATAGTGGACGAAGCCAGAGATTTGGTTAAATCAAGTGGAATGTTGTTAACCCCAGGATGGGATCTGACTTCTGCATTCCTCATTGATCAATTGAGAAAGCAACCAGAGGGTAGCCTATCATATGAAGTTCACATTGGTGACATGATAAGAGGAAGTGGCTATGACCCTAAGTCCCAAGCTGTTGCAATGTGGTCCATGGCTTCCAAAACTCAAAAGCCATATCTATTGAGTATAGAGGATAAGATGGAGGGGAATAAGATTATATGGACTGTACAAAATACAACAGACCTTGAAGTCTCCAAGGAAGTAACTCATTGGGCTAATCTGAATGAAGCCAAGACAGCTCAGCTGTCAGAAAGATATGCCAAATTGTTTGAGAGTTCAAGCATGGTAGCCAAGGACAAAGATCTGAAAATGATGAGGATCAAACAGTTGGAAGATGAGCTGGCAGAAATAAAGGTCAAACTTGAGGAAGCCTCAAAAATAATTCCTCCTCCTCCTTTGCAAGTTGAGGTACCTGTTAAGGTAAATTTGGAGGCAACTGAGGGACCTGCTGAAGACTTGGAAAAGGTGAAATTGGATGCATCCCTGGACACTATAGCCAAAATAGTGCAGTACAGGCAGGACAAAATAAAGGATAGGATGGATGCAGTTCATAAATCAGTCAGCCTATTACATCAAACCAATCAAAAGGTGAATGACTATTTAGCCACCTTGGAGCCACTCTATAGTATTTGGTTTGGGAGGAATTTATTGTTTGATAAGCTTGACAGTTTACAAGAACACAGGCCTGATATCCCAAAAGTAGTAACTGATGTGTTTGAAAGGATTGGCCTAATAAGTGCAGCATCAAAGTTTTTCAAAGGAAAATCAAACCAAATAAAGGCTAAGTTAGCCATGTTTGATAAAGATTACAGCAAGTATTTGCCCCCGGTATATGATGACAATGGAAATGTGGTTAAGCTGGAAGATTGGAAGTTGTCAATGGGGCAGTTGGTCATCAATCAAGATGCCTTCCTAAAAGATAATAAGGCTTTGGACATGGAAGGAACTAACAATATAATTGATAGTTTATTCAAAGTTGAAAGTGACTGTATCAAGTTTATATCAGAAGTTAAAAATGTAACTGATTCTACATGGGAACGGCAAGTCAACTTGTTACAGGAGCTATAGAGTTACGACTGGCCATCTGATGATGATGTGGCAGCTTGGGAAAAGCTAATCACAAAGAAGAAGAAAAAACCGGTTATCCAGCTGACAGAGGAGGAAGAAGAATAGATCGCACTTGGCACCTGATCCAGAATTTGAGGGAGAGCGTGTTCAAATAGAGAATGATGTAAGTTAGCCTGTAATGGCGGTCATCATTCATATGAAAAACTTGGTAACTGCTCTTAAAATATCTACAAACAAAGGTGCCAGCTGTGGAAGTTGTTCAGAATTGAAAAATACGCCTTGATGTCTTTATTAAATATCTTTCTGGTTGTATTTTCTTTTGTTTTCTAGCGTAAATTTCTATCAGCCATCCGAAGCTTGTTGCATCCTTTCGAGGATTCCAGGATGGTTGATTAGTATAAATAGTCTGTTCCTATTGATGATCGAGGTTGGAAAATATTTTGTAAAGGAGAGGTCTGAAATATAGAACCTGATCTTTTGTGAAATCAAGGAAGATTGTACGAATGCATTTTATCAATTAATACAAATACACTGGAGTTCTGTTACTACAATTTGATTGTCTTTACATGTGGAGTGTTTTAGTTTCTTTATGCATTTAAATTGTAAGACAGTTTAAATACATCTTTCACAAGGTGAATGTAGGGGTTGAGCTTAAGTATCTTTCAAGGAAAGAGTAAAATCTTAGGGGAGGTCTCTGGGAATTGAATATCTATACGTGGATTTGATGACAGGTGTAGGAATGGAAACAATGATATGTTAGGCATGTTATTTGAGTTTCATTGTATTTGTTTTAATAGATATATGTGAAGGTAGAGTTCGACTCTGATGCCCAGCGGATAAGGGACTGGTTTTAGATCCACTTACATTGGTTTACCATCCAATATATAATTGATTGAAATTTTACTTTATATGCATAATTTCTAGACTTGAGTCATATTATGACAAGTTCATAAATATGTATTTCAGTGCTTTGAAGAAGCAATAAACGAGGTTAACCCTTCCCTGAGTTTAACTCTAAAAGGAAGAAGGATGAATATCCTTAAGCCATTGTATCGTGTTGCTATTTTTATAGTCTATATCATGATGTTGTGTATCAGGATGATTTGGGCTATACTCAGAGTTTTAGCAACTTATTGAGTTGGATTTTGAAGGCAGTAACAGAGCAGTGAAGGAGCAAGTTCTCAATTCAGAGCTCAGCTGAACGTTGAATTGATAGAGGTACACCCGCCTGAGTATATATTACTCGAAGTGAAGAAGGTCTTAACCTTAATACCTTAGTAGTTTGTAACTTGCTAGGTTATAGCCATTGGGATTATTTGAGTAATTGATTAATCTACAGGTTCAAACACTAACAAAAATGGTGACTCTGCTGGGGATTTATCTTGATAGCCTGCAATAGGTTAGTGCAAATCTTGTCTATTTTATGTTTGTAGACCAGTAAAAATATTTTTTCATCCCCGCTTGAGTAGTGGGTGGCGACTCTAAAGAAATCTGTGTTACCAGTTGCTAATAGTTGCAAAATTTTGTAAAAGTTGTTGTCATTTACCATGAGTCAACCAAGGAACACTAGGTCGTACTATAGGGATCATCCAGAAGATAATATAGGGGATGAACTCCACACACCAAGCAGAAAGCAATGGTCTAGGAGAGGCCTAAATAATGCTAGTTCCCAGGCTCATTCTCGAGAAAGATTTCATGTTCCACTTCCTCATGAAACTTCTTCATCTTCTAGCGATCCTGAGCATGTCAAAAGGGTCGCACCAGAGGTCTATATGCAGAAAGAGGTAGTCACAGAAGTAGGTTTTTTCCCTGCTAGAGAAACCCTTGAACAACCTGATGAAACTTCTACTGCTGAAACAGCTTCATATGATTCTGAGAAGTTAAGAGAGGAAGTGATTGCTTTGAGAGAAAAGGAACGTGAGCAATTAGCAGAAATTGCTAATAGAACGAAGATAAGGGAACAACAGCTTCGTGAATTGCTTTTGGAAAGGGAAGAACTCCTCAAAAGAACCAGGAGAAATGAGACCCATGTTAGTGATCTAAACCAGGATGTACAAGGTTTGGATAAAGAATTGTTTGGTGATATGCAAGCTTTGAGAAAGCAAGCTCAGGATACCAGGGCCAAACAAAGTGAATTTGAGGGAACAGGCCATGTTTTAAGACAACTGAATCCCTCTGAAATCAAAATAAACAAGGAGATTAAAATTGCCCCCAAGGAAATCCCTGATAAGGGAAAACAAAAGGTGGTGGGTGTTGCTATAAATGAACCGAAGAAGGTTGTGCCCATTCCTAATGTGCCTACTCAAGCTAGTGCAGATTTAGACAGAGCTAGGAAAGCAAAGGAGGATTTGGCTATGCAACTTGAGAAACTTGAGTTAGAGGCTGCTGCAGATGAAATGAAAAGGAAGATTGCCTTCATACATGCTAACATGAATACATCTGCTAGTAGTTCTATCCCTATTACCATAGGAACAACTTCATCCAGTCAGCCTAACATTGCAATTCCAAATACTCAAGCCTTTCACTCTGGACAATATCCATCTGGACAATTTCCTAGTCAAGTTCCCTTGGTTTCTCAGGGTACAGTGGGAACTATACCCTGTCAAAATGTTGCAATTACCCCTTCAAATCAGCCAACTATCCAAAGATGACCAGTTCATTTGGATAGATATAGGCCCTTGTTTTTTGATGGTATTCCTGGCCAACCTAATGCCATCCCCAATGAAATCAGGAAGAAGATCCCATTATTCACTGGGCATAATGTTATTACTTGTGAAGAGCATTTAAATTTTTTCACAGATAAAGTTAATGACTATGAGATTGAGCATGAAGATGTCATTATGAAACTTTTTGTTCAATCATTGATTGAAGATGCTAGGGATTGGTACAGAGGGTTACCTGAGAATAGTATTGCTTCATGGGATGAATTTGTCAGGAGTTTTAAGGAGCAGTATGCTGAACATGTGAATTCTAGTTACATGCTCAATGAATTCAATAATGTCAAGAAAAATTATAATGAGAGCATGTCAGAGTTCAATAGCCAGTTCCAAAAGGCTATGTACAAATTGTTCCAGGTATTGAGGATGGATGATGCAGTTTGCATGACCACTTATTTCAATTCCATGGATGGTAAAATGTCTTATCTCCTAAGAGATAAAAATCCCCGCACCCTTAGGGATGCATTTAAGTTGGCCATAAATATTGAGAGTAACCGAAAGGCATCTGGCCAAATGTACAAGAGGGATGAGGGTAAATTGTGGAAAGAGACCAGACCACAACATGCAAGGCCTTTTAAAGAGGAGGATAAAGGACAGGGTGCTAACAAGGAGTTCCCAACAAGATTTGATAAAGGTGGTAGAAACTTTCAAAATGCAAACACCCTTATCAAAGGCAGGACAAGGCCCCTAATTTGAGAGACATGCCTTACAAAACTAATTGGAAGGATGGGAGACCTGTTCTTGATAGTAATGAGGTACAAAAAGGGAGAGATACCCCAGATCCTTTAAAGAAAAATACAACACACAATGTAGAAAACACTCCTTTGTGTGTTGCTTGTAATATGCCTCATTCACCCTTCCAGTGTGCTGTGGCCCAAGCCTTAGGAGAAGAGGCTGATAACTCATGTGCAGGAGATTATGAAGAATCTGAAAAGCCTACCATTAACATGTTTACTACAGATCCAATAGAGGATTTTGTGTCCTCAGATGATGAAGCAAGCTGTCCAGATGTTGATCATAAGAGAAAGATTTTCTCTGATTATGAGCAACAAATATTTACTCAATCTGATCCTGAAGAATTTGATAATAATGATTATAAAACTCATATGGTGGGATCCAGATCAGATGAGAAGCAATGGAGGAAGCCCAGTGAAGAGGAAATCAAAAACTTAACTGTGGCTGCCATAACACAAGCAAGATCCTCATATAATTTGAGGAACAGAAAGGTGGATAATGAACAGGGAATTCCTAGATCAGTATTCATCAAAGGTAGTCCTCAAGATAAGGGTTTCCCAAAACCCAATGTTATAGATGGCAAGGATTAAGAACTTGTGGGTCAAAAGAAGAAAGGTGAGGAAGTTAGTGTTGACAAGATGAAAAAGAAAAATGGTAGGACAAAGGATCAATCTGATTCTCCTACTGATTCCCCTGCATTTGATATGAGACATGCGTTGTCTCAGATGAAAGTGTCCATCCCTCTGCTTGAAATGTTGAAAATAGAGGAGCACAAGACAGCAGCCTTGGCTCTTATAAATGAGCAGAGATTTGCTCCTACCAAACAAGAAGAAGGGAGTTCTATGAGAAGGCCTATTCCCATCTCAGATGTATGTGTTGGGACAATTGTAACACAAGAACCTTCTTCCATCAATCCCTTTTATGTCACTTTAATTGTGAATGACTTATTGTTAAAAAATTGTATGATAGACTCTGGTGCTGCCACAACTATGATGCCATATCATGTAATGAAAGAATTAGGATTGCAAGTTGACACTTCTAATGGCAGGTGTTATGCAATGGATAATAGGGCAGTGCCTGTTGTGGGGACTTTGATTGGAATTGAGGTAAAAATTGCTGCATTCCCAGAGGCTACATACAAAATGGATGTAGTTGTTGTGGATACAGAGCCTCACTATGGCATGTTATTGTCAAGACAATGGGCTGCAGCAGTGGGTGGAAAGCTGGAACTAGATCTATCTTATGCCACTATTCCAGTGAATGGGACAGAAGTAAAGTTGTACAGGGAGCCCCGTTCCTCAGTTATGGTGGAGATGGTTGCTCCGGAAGCCCTTAATTATTTTGTAGATATTGACATGAACAATTTTGTAATTAAAGAAGTGTTACCTCAGTTGAAGAACACAGACCCGATTGTGGAAGAATTGATGATGCAACAAGATAGCTTGTGGAAAATGTTTTTTGATGGTGGATGCTCCAAAGAAGGATCAGGAGCTAGTGTTGTTTTCATTTCCCCATCAGGTAATACTTTCAAGTATTCCTTCTTGTTGACTTTCAGTTGTACAAATAATACTGCTGAATATGAGGCCCTGATCTTGGGATTAGATGTAGCCATAAAGCATGGTATTAAATGTTTAAAAGTTCATGGTGACTCCCAATTGATTGTAGCCCAAGTAAGATCCCAATATGCCTCCAAGGATGAAAAACTCAAGTTGTATAAGCATGCTGTCTGGGATAGATTAGAATTTTTTGAAGCTTTTAATCTTCTCTGGGTAGAGAGGTCAAATAACATCATGGCAGACTTTCTTTCTAATGTTGCTTTGAAAAACAATGATATTACCCTCTCTGGTGTTTCCATTTTGGAAACTAAAACTAGGCCTGCAGTTCCTGACAATGTGTACAATTGGCAAGGTTTTGAGGATGATCTTGATATCCTTAGATTCCTTCAAGGCCTGGATCAATATGATGGTCAACAAATAGATTTCAATGAGGTACAGGAATGTGTTGAAGGAAAAGAATGCATCATGGGAAATGAAATAGTTCAATTGCCTTCTAATCATATACCCAAAGGATTGGTAGAATTGGAGGGAATGTTTAAAATAAATGATGGTTGTCTGTCCCAAAAGTTTAATGCAAAATTGGAAGACTTAGAGGAGATAAACCTAGGATCAGAAAATTCCCCTCAAATGGTATACATTGGAAAGAAACTGAGTAGGGAGATCAGAGGCAACTTGATCAGATTGTTGAAAAAGTACAAACATGTGTTTTCCTGGTCATATGATGACCTCAAAGCTTATAGGGCTGATTTATTCCAGCATGAAGTTCCTCTAAAGGAGGAAACCATACCCTTTAGACAAAAGCAAAGACCCATTAATCCTTTACTGGCCACCAAAATGCAAGTTGAGTTGACAAAACTAAGAGATGCTGGTATTATTGAACCAATTAGGCACTCAACTTGGGTTTCAAACCTTGTACCAGTGAGGAAGAAGAATGGTGACATTCGGCTTTGTGTTGATTTTAGGAACCTAAATGTGGCATCACTCAAGGATAATTATGGATTGCCTAATATGGAGGCCATGCTGCATAGGGTGACTGGATGTGAACTCCTGTCAATGATGGATGGTTTCTCAGGGTATAACCAAGTGCTAGTCAAAGAATCAGAGCAATTCAAGACAGCCTTTACAACTCCTTGGGGAACTTATGTATATGTTCGCATGCCTTTTGGTCTAAAAAATGCTCGGTCAACTTTTCAGAGAGCCATGGATGTTGCTTTCAAAGAAATGATCAATGTCTTAATGGTAGTGTATCAAGATGATCTCACTGCTTTATCCAAAAGGGCTGATGATCATTGTTCCCATTTAGAAAAGATTTTTCTCAAAGCCTTAGAGTTTGGTGTGTCCTTGAATCCCAAGAAATGTCAATTTGCAGTGACAGAAGGAAAGTTATTGGGACACATAGTATCAAAAGAGGGAGTCAGGATTGATCCTGAAAGAGTGGAAGCCATCAAAAGGGTCCCTCCACCAAAGAATATAAAGGGTGTGCAATCATTTTTGGGGCAAATAAATTTTGTGAGAAGATTCATTGCTAACTTTGCAGAATTGGTCAAGCCAATAGTTAAGTTCCTTAAAAAGGGAATGAAATTTGAATGGAACTTGGAAGCTCAGCAAGCTTTTGAAAAAATTAAGCAAAAAATTCAAGAAGCTCCTGTTTTGGTATCACCTGACTATTTAAAACCTTTTTCTCTATTTTCTTTTGCATCTTTTCATACTATTGCAGCTGTCCTTCTGCAGAAAGATCAAGAAGGATATGAACATCCTATAGCTTTTTTCAGCAAGTCTTTGCAATCTGCTGAATTAAATTATGAAATAATGGAAAAGCAAGCTTATGCACTTGTGAAAGCAGTCAAGGCTTTCAGACCGTATTTGGTTTGTGCAAAGGTTAATGCTTATGTACCCCATGCTGCAGTAAAGGATATCTTGATACAGAGTGAAGTCACAAGGAGGAGATGTAAATGGATAAATAGGATTCAAGAGTTTGACCTTGAGATTCACATTACCAAATTGGTAAGAGGATTGGGACTTGCAAAGTTAATGACTGAGGAAAACATGGACCTTGTCCAGATAAATAATGTTGCTGCTAATGTTGATACAGTTACTAGTATTGAAATGCAACCCTGGTACAAGGATCTTGTTTATTTTATTAAAAATGCTAAATGTCCACCTGAATTGAATGATAATCAGAGAAGAAGCTTGAGATTACAGGCTCAAAGATATGTCCTCATTCAAGGTGATTTGTATTGGAAAGACAATGATGGCATTTTACTCTTCTGTTTGGATGAACATCAATCAGAGAAGGTGCTAAAGGAAATGCATTCTGGAATGTGTGGAGGGCATTATTCTGCTCGGTCAACAGCTCATAAAATTTTGAGGGCAGGATATTATTGGCCTGTATTGTTTAAAGACACCCACTCTTATGTTAGAAAGTGTGAACCTTGTCAAAGGTTCTCAAAGAAACTAAAATTTTCAAGTGCATTGTTGTTAAATCTAGTTGTTGCAGAAGCCCCTTTTGCAATGTGGGGTATGGATTTTATTGGAGAGTTCACTGAAAAGTCCAGTGGAAGACATAGTCACATTTTGGTGGCTACTGATTACTTCACCAAGTGGATAGAAGCTATTCCCACTAGAGGAGCAACAAGTGCTGTGGTGATTGATTTCCTGATGAACAACATAATCACAAGATTTGGTGTCCCAATCAAATTGGTTGTAGACAATGCAATGAGTTTTAGGTCTCAGGAAATTACTAATTTTTGTGATGAAATGGGAGTTATCTTGTCTTATTCAAGCCCATATCACCCACAGGCCAATGGACAAGCTGAGTCTAGCAATAAGAGCATTTTGCAAATTTTGAAGAAGACCTTGGAAAAGAACAAAAGAGGTTGGCATGAGAAGTTAAAGTTAGCACTATGGGCTGATAGAATTTCTGAGAAAAAGGCCACAGGGAAATCCCCCTTTGAAATGGTATATGGTGCAAAGACAAGATTGCCAATTAATAATTTCCTTCCCATCTACAAGTTTATGCAAGAGGAAGATATCGAAATCAGCAACCCACTGCAAGATAGGATGGTTCAGCTGATTGAGTTGGATGAGATAAGAAGGGAAGGGCAGAAAAATAACATTAAACTGCAGCAAAAAATGAAGTATCTTTTCGATAAAAGGGCTACTGTAAGAAAATTTCAGCCTGGTGACATGGTTCTTCAATGGAATGCTAGATTTGAAGACAAAGGGAAGCATAAAAAATTTGAGTCCTTATGGATGGGTCCTTTCACTGTTTGTCAAATTCATGGCAAAGATTCCTATTTTTTGCAAGGTATGGATGGTGAAGAGAAAGAATTGCCAGTGCATGGACAATTCTTGAAATTTTTCTTCAGTTGAAAGTTCTTTTTCCATGCACAGTAGGCTTCTATTATATGTATAGGTGTGTTTGCTTCTCATTTTAGGTTTAGGTTTTGTGGTCTGCCTCCCAGAGATTCATGGTTTCTTGCTTTGATCTTACAATCAAGCATCCTCAGATGGAGCCACTATTGGGTATCCTAATAATTTTTCAAGGTTTGAAGTCCAATTCATGGTTTAGGTCTCCATGCGAGTGTTTTTCCTGGACTAGGGTTTGTAAAGTGTCGTGAAAATGGTCTTGACATGTTCAGGAAAACCCTTACCCTAGGTCTTGTCTTCCAAAATGTTTCCTTTTCATTTCCAAACTTCATGTGGCCTTCTTGTTTCTTTTTCTTGGTTACCTTTTAATCACTTAAGTTGCTATTTGCACACATGCTTATTTGCCCCTAGTGTTCGCTGAATCAGGAAATGTATTATCAAAGGTTAAAACAATCTGGTGATTCAGCGAATGAGTCATGTTCATGTTCATTATTAATATCAGTCGCCAATTCTCTAGATCCTCCAGCGGTTATCCCAGACATCTAGCAAATTGGCGAATGCATTAAAGCCAAGCTTTTAACCCTTTGTTCGCTAAGTCTCCAAGTGTTTCAGGGGTTTCATTTTCCTTTCCGAGAACTAGCGAATGGCGGTTATCTCCAGTTCTCACAATATTTGGCGGTCTTTTAAAACAATCTAGCGATTTAGCGAACACTGTGTTCGCTTGTTCTCAGAATCTGGCGGTCAAGGGTCATTTCAACTAGAGAATTAGCGAATACCATGGATTGCTTTAATGATCAACGCCCCTGTTTTAATCTCAAAATATCTATGGGTCCTGCATATTTGATCTGGCGAATGAGCGACTAAATGAAAATAATGCTATCCTAAAAATTTGGCGGTTCTGATGGTTTTGCCCAAAAGATTTCAGCGGAGATAAGTTTTATCACATTCGCTTATTCTCTGAATAGGTTGGTAACATGCTAAACCATTTAGCGATTCAGCGAAGCCTTTGGTCACTAGTTCTCTTAATAAAAGGATAAAGGTTAAAGCAATCTAGCGAATAAGGGAATCAATGGATGATAAGTTTTAAGGCTTCAGTCGCTTATTCTCGAAATGAAATTGTCACTGATATAGAGTATTTGGAGAACTAGCGAATGCTCTTTGTTTGCTGATTCTCAGAATTAAATGGTTAAGGGTTTTGATATTCAAAGAACTAGTGATAGCCATCGATTGATGAAGATCAACAGTCAATATGGAATCCTGGTATAAAGTGATGATTAAGTTAAATGATTTAGCGACTCAGCAAAGCCAGTGTTCGCCAATTCTCCAGACAGTCAAGCGGTTAAGTATATCTTTAAGCGAATGCGTGAACCCTTTGTTCACTAGATCTCCAGGAAAATTGACCATCAGTCATAACATTAAGAGAATGGGAGATGGTTTTATTCGCTAGTTCGCCAAATGGTAATTGCAGGTTAACTGTGTAAGTGGGAGCCCTTTGTTCGCTGATTCGCGAAATGCATGGATGGTTAAGGATAGGATTCCAAGAACCCGCGAAGCTAATAGTTGCTAGTTCTCCAGATGTGAACCAGGATCAAACAAGGATTCAAAGAATTAGCAAAGCTAGTGGTCGCTAGTTCTCCGGTTGATAGCTAGGGTTAGCATTCTATTCAGCGATTAAGAGAAGCCATTAGTCGCTGGTTCGCTAAATGAGCTCAGATGGAAAAGGTGATAAAGGAAAAAGAAAAAGGACCGTTGCCACATAGATAAAGTACTTTGTCGATATGGACATAAAACCAGTAAGCCATCAAATCAGCTTCAAGAAGAAAGATTGCATGATGCAAACAGTTTTAAAGTACAGAATCCTGATCATTCCCTCTTCTCCTTGTTTTCAAGTAGTTTAATCTATCTGTCAACATCCGGACATGGCGAGCTTGAAATTTGAAATCTGGGGGTACATGAAATTGAATATGGGATCCATTAAGGAGATTTGCATTAACTATGGTAGTTGCACACCTTGGATTCATTTCGATAAATAAGTTGAAGCTCGTTGTTTATTTGTTCAAGTTTCAGTTGTTAAGAGTTTTTGTCTGTCCAGAGCATTTTCGAGCATAAAGCATTTGAGATACAGAGAATTGAAGGTGTTTCTGTAGCAAGGATGAGTCAACCTGAGAAGAGTGTAGCATCTTCCAGTAGTGAGGCCAAGTCCAAAGCTGGTGAGGACAAGAATAAGCCTAATTTTTCAGATGAATTCCTGAAACTGTTGCCGGGCTCCAGTCAGAACAATAGGGCTGCTGATGACATGTTTGAAGATCTTTTGGAATGGTGTAGAGACCCAATCACTCCGAAATTCACAGGTTACACCATTTTCAACTTCTTTTACGACAATAGAAATAAGCATGTTCCTGTCTGTAATGGTTGGGTGTTAGGATTAGGAAAAATGGTTGTCCCTGACATTTTCCTAGATATTGATTTAATTGTTGCCCTAGCCAAAAGGTATGACCCTATTTCAAGGACAATTAGAAAAGAAGATCAATCACCCTTAGTTACTCTTGATAGGGGATCTTTTATGAAAGCTTTTGGTCTTTACACGTCCATTTCCACTGAGATTGATTTGAACAAAGAAAAGGCAAGATACAGAAGCAATGTAGGGTCAGTAAAAGACCAGTTGGTTAAACATATGCCAAAACAGGACAAATATATAGCCCCCCTTCCTGCTAACATGAATGCCCCATACCAGTTCAAATCCCTCCATCATTATATGAGATATACTTGTTATGCATTATGTAGAGTTTTGGGAATGGATGGGAATGCAGAAGTTTTACCAGCTGACTTGCTGATGATCATCCTGGATATTCAAAATCCTTTGGTAAACACTGACTATGATTACATTCAGTATGTCATCGATAGGATGCATCAGGGGCTGATGTCTATCCAAGAAAGTAAAAGTCCTATTGAGTTCATGCATTATTCTCTATTAATGCATTTGATTCTGTTTTTCAATATCAACAGTTTTGATGCAAACATGTTAAAACCAAGGTTCACTTTCAAGGATCAGCACAATCCAGTGCAGTTGTGGGTGAGGATATGGAATTCTACCTCTAATGAAGCAGATTTTTGTGTTTTTTAGAATTTCATTGTCTATCCAATTATCAGGATGCTAGGCATTAATGTCACCAGGCTATCTCCTAGAGTCCTCAGGCTTTTAAGACCACTGCAGTATGTGGATAAGTGGGATGGAAATCATAATTGGGGTGATTTCTACTTAGGAGATAATTCCACCATTATCAGAGTTTATGGTTGTCCCCAACCCCCATATTTATTACCAAAGTATGTGCCTCCGAGATTGGCTTGTTTGGAATTTGTTTGGCAGCTAATGTGTACAGATAAAGAGCTCCTGGCCCCTCACAGAAAGGGTACATTCACACCCAGGCAATTCAGGGTAGGTGATTTCCTGATAGGAAAGAGGGCTTTTCCTCAAATCAGTGCATGGCTACAACAATTCAAAATGGTTACTGGTGCTTGTAGGCACATAGATCCTGAGGACTTCATCAAGACTGCCAGGATGACTTACATCCCAAACATTGGTGTGATCAAAGAGCATGAAGGTTTGGATGAAGAAGATGTGATCAGAAACATCTTAGATGAAGATGAGGTTAAAAGGAGATGGTACAAATTCTTTGATTTAGTGGATTTGTCCAACCAATTGAAAGCATCTCAGATTCCTTTTGAGGGTTTTTTCCCTGATCTTCCTTATCTGAAGAAGATTGATGGGATGATTGAGAAATATGATACCTTGGCAAATCAATTGGAAGGCTTGATTGATCAGAATGAGCCAGAGAAGAAGAAAAAGAAAGATTATTCATCTTCTGATGAGGAAGAATTTACTGATGAGTCACAAGAAGAAGATAGTCCTCCACAGGTTGAGAGACCACCAGTTGTTGATCTTACTCAAGATCAACCAGAAATAAGGGATATCTCAGAGCCACCATTGAAGAGACAGAGGCTTGAGGAAGGTGAACCTTCAAGGCATGTGAGACAAAGAAGGGAAATTGACAGAGCATCTGCTCTTGTAACAGGTGATAGGCCATACCATCATCAATTGAGGAAAGCAATAAGAGCAGGCATGAAAATAGCCATTGAGCAGGAAAGCAGAGAAAAGTCCTTATGGTTAGAGAAGGATATCAGAGAGGTTTATCAAGAGGAATTCTTGAGTGATGATCAGTTCATTAAGACTCATGAGTTCAAGAGTTTTCTCATTTGGAACAAGCAGCAAGAAGTAAAGAAAGCTCTGCCTGAAGGTATGGAGCCAAGTGAAGAAACTTTGAGAGCTCTTGCTTCATATGATCCTAGCCTTGATCCCATAACAGTGGACGAAGCCAAAGATTTGGTTAAATCAAGTGGAATGTTGTTAACCCCAGGATGGGATCTGACTTCTGCATTCCTCATTGATCAATTGAGAAAGCAACCAGAGGGTAGCCTATCATATGAAGTTCACATTGGTGACATGATAAGAGGAAGTGGCTATGACCCTAAGTCCCAAGCTGTTGCAATGTGGTCCATGGCTCCCAAAACTCAAAAGCCATCTCTATTGAGTATAGAGGATAAGATGGAGGGGAATAAGATTATATGGACTGTACAAAATACAACAGACCTTGAAGTCTCCAAGGCAGTAACTCATTGGGCTAATCTGAATGAAGCCAAGACAGCTCAGCTGTCAGAAAGATATGCCAAATTGTTTGAGAGTTCAAGCATGGTAGCCAAGGACAGAGATCTGAAAATGATGAGGATCAAACAGTTGGAAGATGAGCTGGCAGAAATAAAGGTCAAACTTGAGGAAGCCTCAAAAATAATTCCTCCTCCTCCTTTGCAAGTTGAGGTACCTGTTCAGGTAAATTTGGAGGCAACTGAGGGACCTGCTGAAGACTTGGAAAAGGTGAAATTGGATGCATCCCTGGACACTATAGCCAAAATAGTGCAGTACAGGCAGGACCAAATAAAGGACAGGATGGATGCAGTTCATAAATCAGTCAGCCTATTACATCAGACCAATCAAAAGGTGAATGACTATTTAGCCACCTTGGAGCCACTCTATAGTATTTGGTCTGGGAGGAATTTATTGTTTGATAAGCTTGACAGTTTACAAGAACACAGGCCTGATATCCCAAAAGTAGTAACTGATGTGTTTCAAAGGATTGGCCTAATAAGTGCAGCATCAAAGTTTTTCAAAGGAAAATCAAACCAAATAAAGGCTAAGTTAGCCATGTTTGATAAAGATTACAGCAAGTATTTGCCCCCGGTATATGATGACAATGGAAATGTGGTTAAGCTGGAAGATTGGAAGTTGTCAATGGGGCAGTTGGTCATCAATCAAGATGCCTTCCTAAAAGATAATAAGGCTTTGGACGTGGAAGGAACTAACAATATAATTGATAGTTTATTCAAAGTTGAAAGTGACTGTATCAAGTTTATATCAGAAGTTAAAAATGTAACTGATTCTACATGGGAATGGCAAGTCAACTTGTTACAGGAGATGTAGAGTTACGACTGGCCATCTGATGATGATGTTACAGCTTGGGAAAAGCTAATCACAAAGAAGAAGAAGAAACCGGTTATCCAGCTGACAGAGGAGGAAGAAGAATAGATCGCACTTGGCACCTGATCCAGAATTTGAGGGAGAGCGTGTTCAAACAGAGAATGATGTAAGTTAGCCTATAATGGTGGTCATCATTCATATGACAAACTTGGTAACTGCTCTTAAAATATCTACAAGCAAAGGTGCTAGCTGCGGAAGTTGTTCAGAACTGAAAAATACGCCTTGCTGTCTTTATTAAATATCTTTCTGGTTGTATTTTCTTTTGTTTTCTAGCGCAAATTTCTATCAGCCATCCGAAGCTTGTTGCATCCTTTCAAGGATTCCAGGATGGTTGATTAGTATAAATAGTCTGTTCCTATTGATGATCGAGGTTGGAAAATATTTTGTAAAGGAGAGGTCTTAAATATAGAACCTGATCTTTTGTGAAATCAAGGAAGATTGTACGAATGCATTTTATCAATTAATACAAATACACTGGAGTTCTGTTACTACAATTTGATTGTCTTTACATGTGGAGTGTTTTAGTTTCTTTATGCATTTAAATTGTAAGACAGTTTAAATACATCTTTCACAAGGTGAATGTAGGGGTTGAGCTTAAGTATCTTTCAAGGAAAGAGTAAAATCTTAGGGGAGGTCTCTGGGAATTGAATATCTATACGTGGATTTGATGACAGGTGTAGGAATGGAAACAATGATATGTTAGGCATGTTATTTGAGTTTCATTGTATTTGTTTTAATAGATATATGTGAAGGTAGAGTTCGACTCTGATGCCCAGCGGATAAGGGACTGGTTTTAGATCCACTTACATTGGTTTACCATCCAATATATAATTGATTGAAATTTTACTTTATATGCATAATTTCTAGACTTGAGTCATATTATGACAAGTTCATAAATATGTATTTTTGTGCTTTGAAGAAGCAATAAACGAGGTTAACCCTTCCCTGAGTTTAACTCTAAAAGGAAGAAGGATGAATATCCTTAAGCCATTGTATCGTGTTGCTATTTTTATAGTCTATATCATGATGTTGTGTATCAGGATGATTTGGGCTATACTCAGAGTTTTAGCAACTTATTGAGTTGGATTTTGAAGGAAGTAACAGAGCAGTGAAGGAGCAAGTTCTCAATTCAGAGCTCAGCTGAACGTTGAATTGATAGAGGTACACCCGCCTGAGTATATATTACTCGAAGTGAAGAAGGTCTTAACCTTAATACCTTAGTAGTTTGTAACTTGCTAGGTTATAGCCATTGGGATTATTTGAGTAATTGATTAATCTGCAGGTTCAAACACTAACAAAAATGGTGACTCTGCTGGGGATTTATCTTGATAGCCTGCAATAGGTTAGTGCAAATCTTGTCTATTGTATGTTTGTAGACCAGTAAAAATATTTTTTCATTCCCGCTTGAGTAGTGGGTGGCGACTCTAAAGAAATCTGTGTTACCAGTTGCTAATAGTTGCAAAATTTTGTAAAATTTGTTGTCATTTACCATGAGTCAACCAAGGAACACTAGGTCATACTATAGGGATCATCCAGAAGATAATATAGGGGATGAACTCCACACACCAAGCAGAAAGCAATGGTCTAGGAGAGGCCTAAATAATGCTAGTTCCCAGGCTCATTCTCGAGAAAGATTTCATGTTCCACTTCCTCATGAAACTTCTTCGTCTTCTAGTGATCCTGAGCATGTCAAAAGGGTCGCACCAGAGGTCTATATGCAGAAAGAGGTAGTCACAGAAGTAGGTTTTTTCCCTGCTAGAGAAACCCTTGAACAACCTGATGAAACCTCTACTGCTGAAACAGCTTCATATGATTCTGAGAAGTTAAGAGAGGAAGTGATTGCTTTGAGAGAAAAGGAATGTGAGCAATTAGCAGAAATTGCTAATAGAACGAAGATAAGGGAACAACAGCTTCGTGAATTGCTTCTGGAAAGGGAAGAACTCCTCAAAAGAACCAGGAGAAATGAGACCCATGTTAGTGATCTAAACCAGGATGTACAAGGTTTGGATAAAGAATTGTTTGGTGATATGCAAGCTTTGAGAAAGCAAGCTCAGGATACCAGGGCCAAACAAAGTGAATTTGAGGGAACAGGCCATGTTTTAAGACAACTGAATCCCTCTGAAATCAAAATAAACAAGGAGATTAAAATTGCCCCCAAGGAAATCCCTGATAAGGGAAAACAAAAGGTGGTGGGTGTTGCTATAAATGAACCGAAGAAGGTTGTGCCCATTCCTAATGTGCCTACTCAAGCTAGTGCAGATTTAGACAGAGCTAGGAAAGCAAAGGAGGATTTGGCTATGCAACTTGAGAAACTTGAGTTAGAGGCTGCTGCAGATGAAATGAAAAGGAAGATTGCCTTCCTACATGCTAACATGAATACATCTGCTAGTAGTTCTGTCCCTATTACCATAGGAACAACTTCATCCAGTCAGCCTAACATTGCAATTCCAAATACTCAAGCCTTTCACTCTGGACAATATCCATCTGGACAATTTCCTAGTCAAGTTCCCTTGGTTTCTCAGGGTACAGTGGGAACTATACCCTGTCAAAATGTTGCAATTACCCCTTCAAATCAGCCAACTATCCAAAGATGACCAGTTCATTTGGATAGATATAGGCCCTTGTTTTTTGATGGTATTCCTGGCCAACCTAATGCCATCCCCAATGAAATCAGGAAGAAGATCCCATTATTCACTGGGCATAATGTTATTACTTGTGAAGAGCATTTAAAGTTTTTCACAGATAAAGTTAATGACTATGAGATTGAGCATGAAGATGTCATTATGAAACTTTTTGTTCAATCATTGATTGAAGATGCTAGGGATTGGTACAGAGGGTTACCTGAGAACAGTATTGCTTCATGGGATGAATTTGTCAGGAGTTTTAAGGAGCAGTATGATGAACATGTGAATTCTAGTTACATGCTCAATGAATTCAATAATATCAAAAAAAATTATAATGAGAGCATGTCAGAGTTCAATAGCCAGTTCCAAAAGGCTATGTACAAATTGTTCCAGGTATTGAGGTTGGATGATGCAGTTTGCATGACCACTTATTTCAATTCCATGGATGGTAAAATGTCTTATCTCCTAAGAGATAAAAATCCCCGCACCCTTAGGGATGCATTTAAGTTGGCCATAAATATTGAGAGTAACCGAAAGGCATCTGGCCAAATGTACAAGAGGGATGAGGGTAAATTGTGGAAAGAGTCCAGACCACAACATGCAAGGCCTTTTAAAGAGGAGGATAAAGGACAGGGTGCTAACAAGGAGTTCCCAACAAGATTTGATAAAGGTGGTAGAAACTTTCAAGATGCAAGACCCCCTTATCAAAGGTAGGACAAGGCCCCTAATTTGAGAGACATGCCTTACAAAACTAATTGGAAGGATGGGAGACCTGTTCTCGATAGTAATGAGGTACAAAAAGGGAGAGATACCCCAGATCCTTTAAAGAAAAATACAATACACAATGTAGAAAACACTCCTTGGTGTGTTGCTTGTAATATGCCTCATTCACCCTTCCAGTGTGCTGTGGCCCAAGCCTTAGGAGAAGAGGCTGATAACTCATGTGCAGGAGATTATGAAGAATCTGAAAAGCCTGCCATTAACATGTTTACTACAAATCCAATAGAGGATTTTGTGTCCTCAGATGATGAAGCAAGCTGTCCAGATGTTGATCATAAGAGAAAGATTTTCTCTGATTATGAGCAACAAATATTTACTCAATCTGATCCTGAAAAATTTGATAATAATGATTATAAAACTCATATGGTGGGATCCAGATCAGATGAGAAGCAATGGAGGAAGCCCAGTGAAGAGGAAATCAAAAACTTAACTGTGGCTGCCATAACACAAGCAAGATCCTCATACAA
Source organism: Chamaecyparis obtusa (assembly GCA_027943335.1). Taxonomy (NCBI): domain Eukaryota; kingdom Viridiplantae; phylum Streptophyta; class Pinopsida; order Cupressales; family Cupressaceae; genus Chamaecyparis; species Chamaecyparis obtusa. The sequence goes on along the minus strand of BSBK01000805.1, from coordinate 1,042,555 downwards.
TTTGAGGAACAAAAAGGTGGATAATGAATAGGGAATTCCTAGATCAGTATTCATCAAAGGTAGTCCTCAAGATAAGGGTTTCCCAAAACCCAATGTTATAGATGGCAAGGATTAAGAACTTGTGGGTCAAAAGAAGAAAGGTGAGGAAGTTAGTGTTGACAAGATGAAAAAGAAAAATGGTAGGACAAAGGATCAATCTGATTCTCCTACTGATTCCCCTGCATTTGATATGAGACATGCGTTGTCTCAGATGAAAGTGTCCATCCCTCTGCTTGAAATGTTGAAAATAGAGGAGCACAAGACAGCAGCCTTGGCTCTTATAAATGAGCAGAGATTTGCTCCTACCAAACAAGAAGAAGGGAGTTCTATGAGAAGGCCTATTCCCATCTCAGATGTATGTGTTGGGACAATTGTAACACAAGAACCTTCTTCCATCAATCCCTTTTATGTCACTTTAATTGTGAATGACTTATTGTTAAAAAATTGTATGATAGACTCTGGTGCTGCCACAACTATGATGCCATATCATGTAATGAAAGAATTAGGATTGCAAGTTGACACTTCTAATGGCAGGTGTTATGCAATGGATAATAGGGCAGTGCCTGTTGTGGGGACTTTGATTGGAATTGAGGTAAAAATTGCTGCATTCCCAGAGGCTACATACAAAATGGATGTAGTTGTTGTGGATACAGAGCCTCACTATGGCATGTTATTGTCAAGACAATGGGCTGCAGCAGTGGGTGGAAAGCTGGAACTAGATCTATCTTATGCCACTATTCCAGTGAATGGGACATAAGTAAAGTTGTACAGGGAGCCCCGTTCCTCAGTTATGGTGGAGATGGTTGCTCCGGAAGCCCTTAATTGTTTTGTAGATATTGACATGAACAATTTTGTAATTAAAGAAGTGTTACCTCAGTTGAAGAACACAGACCCGATTGTGGAAGAATTGATGATGCAACAAGATAGCTTGTGGCAAATGTTTTTTGATGGTGGATGCTCCAAAGAAGGATCAGGAGCTAGTGTTGTTTTCATTTCCCCATCAGGTAATACTTTCAAGTATTCCTTCTTGTTGACTTTCAGTTGTACAAATAATACTGCTGAATATGAGGCCCTGATCTTGGGATTAGATGTAGCCATAAAGCATGGTATTAAATGTTTAAAAGTTCATGGTGACTCCCAATTGATTGTAGCCCAAGTAAGATCCCAATATGCCTCCAAGGATGAAAAACTCAAGTTGTATAAGCATGCTGTCTGGGATAGATTAGAATTTTTTGAAGCTTTTAATCTTCTCTGGGTAGAGAGGTCAAATAACATCATGGCAGACTTTCTTTCTAATGTTGCTTTGAAAAACAATGATATTACCCTCTCTGGTGTTTCCATGTTGGAAACTAAAACTAGGCCTGCAGTTCCTGACAATGTGTACAATTGGCAAGTTTTTGAGGATGATCTTGATATCCTTAGATTCCTTCAAGGCCTGGATCAATATGATGGTCAACAAATAGATTTCAATGAGGTACAGGAATGTGTTGAAGGAAAAGAATGCATCATGGGAAATGAAATAGTTCAATTGCCTTCTAATCATACACCCAAAGGATTGGTAGAATTGGAGGGGATGTTTAAAATAAATGATGGTTGTCTGTCCCAAAAGTCTAATGCAAAATTGGAAGACTTAGAGGAGATAAACCTAGGATCAGAAAATTCCCCACAAATGGTATACATTGGAAAGAAACTGAGAAGGGAGATCAGAGGCAACTTGATCAGATTGTTGAAAAAGTACAAACATGTGTTTGCCTGGTCATATGATGACCTCAAAGCTTATAGGGCTGATTTATTCCAGCATGAAGTTCCTCTAAAGGAGGAAACCATACCCTTTAGACAAAAGCAGAGACCCATTAATCCTTTACTGGCCACCAAAATGCAAGTTGAGTTGACAAAACTGAGAGATGCTGGTATTATTGAACCAATTAGGCACTCAACTTGGGTTTCAAACCTTGTACCAGTGAGGAAGAAGAATGGTGACATTCGGCTTTGTGTTGATTTTAGGAACCTAAATGTGGCATCACTCAAGGATAATTATGGATTGCCTAATATGGAGGCCATGCTGCATAGGGTGACTGGATGTGAACTCCTGTCAATGATGGATGGTTTCTCAGGGTATAACCAAGTGCTAGTCAAAGAATCAGAGCAATTCAAGACAGCCTTTACAACTCCTTGGGGAACTTATGTATATGTTCGCATGCCTTTTGGTCTAAAAAATGCTAGGGCAACTTTTCAGAGAGCCATGGATGTTGCTTTCAAAGAAATGATCAATGTCTTAATGGTAGTGTATCAAGATGATCTCACTACTTTTTCCAAAAGGGCTGATGATCATTGTTCCCATTTAGAAAAGATTTTTCTCAAAGCCTTAGAGTTTGGTGTGTCCTTGAATCCCAAGAAATGTCAATTTGAATTGACAGAAGGAAAGTTATTGGGACACATAGTATCAAAAGAGGGAGTCAAGATTGATCCTGAAAGAGTGGAAGCCATCAAAAGGGTCCCTCCACCAAAGAATATAAAGGGTGTGCAATCATTTTTGGGGCAAATAAATTTTGTGAGAAGATTCATTGCTAACTTTGCAGAATTGGTCAAGCCAATAGTTAAGTTCCTTAAAAAGGGAATGAAATTTGAATGGAACTTGGAAGCTCAGCAAGCTTTTGAAAAAATTAAGCAAACAATTCAAGAAGCTCCTGTTTTGGTATCACCTGACTATTTAAAACCTTTTTCTCTATTTTCTTTTGCATCTTTTCATACTATTGCAGCTGTCCTTCTGCAGAAAGATCAAGAAGGATATGAACATCCTATAGCTTTTTTCAGCAAGTCTTTGCAATCTGCTGAATTAAATTATGAAATAATGGAAAAGAAAGCTTATGCACTTGTGAAAGTAGTCAAGGCTTTCAGACCGTATTTGGTTTGTGCAAAGGTTAATGCTTATGTACCCCATGCTGCAGTAAAGGATATCTTGATACAGAGTGAAGTCACAGGGAAGAGATGTAAATGGATAAATAGGATTCAACAGTTTGACCTTGAGATTCACATTACCAAATTGGTAAGAGGATTGGGACTTGCAAAGTTAATGACTAAGGAAAACATGGACCTTGTCCAGATAAATAATGTTGCTGCTAATGTTGATACAGTTACTAGTATTGAAATGCAACCCTGGTACAAGGATCTTGTTTATTTTATTAAAAATGCTAAATGTCCACCTGAATTGAATGATAATCAGAGAAGAAGCTTGAGATTACAGGCTCAAAGATATGTCCTCATTCAAGGTGATTTGTATTGGAAAGACAATGATGGCATTTTACTCTTCTGTTTGGATGAACATCAATCAGAGAAGGTGCTAAAGGAAATGCATTCTGGAATGTGTGGAGGGCATTATTCTGCTCGGTCAACAGCTCATCAAATTTTGAGGGCAGGATATTATTTGCCTGTATTGTTTAAAGACACCCACTCTTATGTTAGAAAGTGTGAACCTTGTCAAAGGTTCTCAAAGAAACTAAAATTTTCAGGTGCATTGTTGTTAAATCCAGTTGTTGCAGAAGCCCTTTTTGCAATGTGGGGTATGGATTTTATTGGAGAGTTCACTGAAAAGTCCAGTGGAAGACATAGTCACATTTTGGTGGCTACTGATTACTTCACCAAGTGGATAGAAGCTATTCCCACTAGAGGAGCAACAAGTGCTGTGGTGATTGATTTCCTGATGAACAACATAATCACAAGATTTGGTGTCCCAATCAAATTGGTTGTAGACAATGCAATGAGTTTTAGGTCTCAGGAAATTACTAATTTTTGTGATGAAATGGGAGTTATCTTGTCTTATTCAAGCCCATATCACCCACAGCCCAATGGACAAGCTGAGTCTAGCAATAAGAGCATTTTGCAAATTTTGAAGAAGACCTTGGAAAAGAACAAAAGAGGTTGGCATGAGAAGTTAAAGTTAGCACTATGGGCTGATAGAATTTCTGAGAAAAAGGCCACAGGGAAATCCCCCTTTGAAATGGTATATGGTGCAAAGACAAGATTGCCAATTAATAATTTCCTTCCCATCTACAAGTTTATGCAAGAGGAAGATATTGAAATCAGCAACCCACTGCAAGATAGGATGGTTCAGCTGATTGAGTTGGATGAGATAAGAAGGGAAGGGCAGAAAAATAACATTAAACTGCAGCAAAAAATGAAGTATCTTTTCGATAAAAGGGCTACTGTAAGAAAATTTCAGCCTGGTGACATGGTTCTTCAATGGAATGCTAGATTTGAAGACAAAGGGAAGCATAAAAAATTTGAGTCCTTATGGATGGGTCCTTTCATTGTTTGTCAAATTCATGGCAAAGATTCCTATTTTTTGCAAGGTATGGATGGTGAAGAGCAAGAATTGCCAGTGCATGGACAATTCTTGAAATTTTTCTTCAGTTGAAAGTTCTTTTTCCATGCACAGTAGGCTTGTATTATATGTATAGGTGTGTTTGCTTCTCCTTTTAGGTTCAGGTTTTGTGGTCTACCTCCCAGAGATTCATGGTTTCTTGCTTTGATCTTACAATCAAGCATCCTCAGATGGAGCCACTATTGGGTATCCTAATAATTTTTCAAGGTTTGAAGTCCAATTCATGGTTTAGGTCTCCATGCGAGTGTTTTTCCTGGACTAGGGTTTGTAAAGTGTTGTGAAAATGGTCTTGACATGTTCAGGAAAACCCTTACCCTAGGTCTTGTCTTCCAAAATGTTTCCTTTTCATTTCCAAACTTCATGTGGCCTTCTTGTTTCTTTTTCTTGGTTACCTTTTAATCACTTAAGTTGCTATTTGCACACATGCTTATTTGCCCCTAGTGTTCGCTGAATCAGGAAATGTATTATCAAAGGTTAAAACAATCTGGCGATTCAGCGAATGAGTCATGTTCATGTTCATTATTAATATCAGTCGCCAGTTCTCTAGATCCTCCAGTGGTTATCCCAGACATCCAGCGAATTGGCGAATGCATTAAAGCCAAGCTTTTAACCCTTTGTTCGCTAAGTCTCCAAGTGTTTCAAGGGTTTCATTTTCCTTTCTGAGAACTAGCGAATGGCGGTTATCTCCAGTTCTCACAATATTTGGCGGTCTTTTAAAAAAATCTAGCGATTCAGCGAACACTGTGTTCGCTTGTTCTCAGAATCTGGCGGTCAAGGGTCGTTTCAACTAGAGAATTAGCGAATACCGTGGATTGCTTTCACGATCAACGGCCCTGTTTTAATCTCAAAATATCTATGGGTCCTGCATATTTGATCTGGCAAATGAGCGACTAAATGAAAATAATGCTATCCTAAAAATTTGGCGGTTCTGATGGTTTTGCCCAAAAGATTTCAGCGGAGATAAGTTTTATCACATTCGCTTATTCTCTGAATAGGTTGGTAACATGCTAAACCATTTAGCGATTCAATGAAGCCTTTGGTCGCTAGTTCTCTTAATAAAAGGATAAAGGTTAAAGCAATCTAGCGAATAAGGGAATCAATGGATGATAAGTTTTAAGGCTTCAGTCGCTTATTCTCGAAATGAAATTGTCACTGATATAGAGTATTTGGAGAACTAGCGAATGCTCTTTGTTCGCTGATTCTCAGAATTAAATGGTTAAGGGTTTTGATATTCAAAGAACTAGTGATAGCCATCGATTGATGAAGATCAACAGTCAATCTGGAATCCTGGTATAAAGTGACGATTAAGTTGAATGATTTAGCGACTCAGCAAAGCCAGTGTTCGCCAGTTCTCCAGATAGTCAAGCGGTTAAGTATATCTTTAAGCGAATGCGTGAACCCTTTGTTCGCTAGATCTCCAGGAAAATTAACCGTCAGTCATAACATTAAGAGAATGGGAGATGGCTTTGTTCCCTAGTTCGCCAAATGGTAATTGTAGGTTAACTGTGTAAGTGGGAGCCCTTTGTTCGCTGATTCGCGAAATGCATGGATGGTTAAGGATAGGATTCCGAGAACCCGCGAAGCTAATAGTCACTAGTTCTCCAGATGTGAACCAGGGTCAAACAAGGATTCAAAGAATTAGCGAAGCTAGTGGTCACCAGTTCTCCGGTTGATAGCTAGGGTTAGCATTCTATTCAGCGATTAAGAGAAGCCATTAGTCGATGGTTCGCTAAATGAGCTCAGATGGAAAAGGTGATAAAGGAAAAAGAAAAAGGACCGTTGCCACATAGATAAAGTACTTTGTCGATATGGACATAAAACTAGTAAGCCATCAAATCAGCTTCAAGAAGAAAGATTTCATGACGCAAACAGTTTTAAAGTACAGAATCCTGATCATTCCCTCTTCTCCTTGTTTTCAAGTAGTTTAATCTATCTGTCAACATCCGGACATGGCGAGCTCGAAATTTGAAATCTGGGGGTACATGAAATTGAATATGGGATCCATTAAGGAGATTTGCATTAACTGTGGTAGTTGCACACCTTGGATTCATTTCGATAAATAAGTTGAAGCTCATTGTTTATTTGTTCAAGTTTCAGTTGTTAAGAGTTTATGTCTGTCCAGAGCATTTTCGAGCATAAAGCATTTCAGATACAGAGAATTGAAGGTGTTTCTGTAGCAAGGATGAGTCAACCTGAGAAGAGTGCAGCATCTTCCAGTAGTGAGGCCAAGTCCAAAGCTGGTGAGGACAAGAATAAGCCTAATTTTTCAGATGAATTCCTGAAACTATTGCCGGGCTCCAGTCAGAACAAGAGGGCTGCTGATGACGTGTTTGAAGATCTTTTGGAATGGTGTAGAGACCCAATCACTCTGAAATTCACAGGTTACACCATTTTCAACTTCTTTTATGACAATAGAAATAAGCATGTTCCTGTCTGTAATGGTTGGGTGTTAGGATTAGGAAAAATGGTTGTCCCTGACATTTTCCTAGATATTGATTTAATTGTTGCCCTAGCCAGAAGGTATGACCCTATTTCAAGGACAATTAGAAAAGAAGATCAATCACCCTTAGTTACTCTTGATAGGGGATCTTTTATGAAAGCTTTTGGTCTTTACACGTCCATTTCCACTGAGATTGATTTGAACAAAGAAAAGGCAAGATACAGAAGCAATGTAGGGTCAGTAAAAGACCAGTTGGTTAAACATATGCCAAAACAGGACAAATATATAGCCCCCCTTCCTGCTAACATGAATGCCCCATACCAGTTCAAATCCCTCCATCATTATATGAGATATACTTGTTATGCATTATGTAGAGTTTTGGGAATGGATGGGAATGCAGAATTTTTACCAGCTGACTTGCTGATGATCATCCTGGATATTCAAAATCCTTTGGTAAACACTGACTATGATTACATTCAGTATGTCATCGATAGGATGCATCAGGGGCTGATGTCTATCCAAGAAAGTAAAAGTCCTATTGAGTTCATGCATTATTCTCTATTAATGCATTTGATTCTGTTTTTCAATATCAACAGTTTTGATGCAAACATGTTAAAACCAAGGTTCACTTTCAAGGATCAGCACAATCCAGTGCAGTTGTGGGTGAGGATATGGAATTCTACCTCTAATGAAGCAGATTTTTGTGTTTTTTAGAATTTCATTGTCTATCCAATTATCAGGATGCTAGGCATTAATGTCACCAAGCTATCTCCTAGAGTCCTCAGGCTTTTAAGACCACTGCAGTATGTGGATAAGTGGGATGGAAATCATAATTGGGGTGATTTCTACTTAGGAGATAATTCCACCATTATCAGAGTTTATGGTTGTCCCCAACCCCCACATTTATTACCAAAGTATGTGCCTCTGAGATTGGCTTGTTTGGAATTTGTTTGGCAGCTAATGTGTACAGATAAAGAGCTCCTGGCCCCTCACAGAAAGGGTACATTCACACCCAGGCAATTCAGGGTAGGTGATTTCCTGATAGGAAAGAGGGCTTTTCCTCAAATCAGTGCATGGCTACAACAATTCAAAATGGTTACTGGTGCTTGTAGGCACATAGATCCTGAGGACTTCATCAAGACTGCCAGGATGACTTACATCCCAAACATTGGTGTGATCAAAGAGCATGAAGGTTTGGATGAAGAAGATGTGATCAGAAACATCTTAGATGAAGATGAGGTTAAAAGGAGATGGTACAGATTCTTTGATTTAGTGGATTTGTCCAACCAATTGAAAGCATCTCAGATTCCTTTTGAGGGTTTTTTCCCTGATCTTCCTTATCTGAAGAAGATTGATGGGATGATTGAGAAATATGATACCTTGGCAAATCAATTGGAAGGCTTGATTGATCAGAATGAGCCAGAGAAGAAGAAAAAGAAAGATTATTCATCTTCTGATGAGGAAGAATTTACTGATGAGTCACAAGAAGAAGATAGTCCTCCACAGGTTGAGAGACCACCAGTTGTTGATCTTACTCAAGATCAACCAGAAATAAGGGATATCTCAGAGCCACCATTGAAGAGACAGAGGCTTGAGGAAGGTGAACCTTCAAGGCATGTGAGACAAAGAAGGGAAATTGACAGAGCATCTGCTCTTGTACCAGGTGATAGGCCATACCATCATCAATTGAGGAAAGCAATAAGAGCAGGCAAGAAAATAGCCATTGAGCAGGAAAGCAGAGAAAAGTCCTTATGGTTAGAGAAGGATATCAGAGAGGTTTATCAAGAGGAATTCTTGAGTGATGATCAGTTCATTAAGACTGATGAGTTCAAGAGTTTTCTCATTTGGAACAAGTAGCAAGAAGTAAAGAAAGCTCTGCCTGAAGGTATGGAGCCAAGTGAAGAAACTTTGAGAGCTCTTGCTTCATATGATCCTAGCCTTGATCCCATAACAGTGGACGAAGCCAGAGATTTGGTTAAATCAAGTGGAATGTTGTTAACCCCAGGATGGGATCTGACTTCTGCATTCCTCATTGATCAATTGAGAAAGCAACCAGAGGGTAGCCTATCATATGAAGTTCACATTGGTGACATGATAAGAGGAAGTGGCTATGACCCTAAGTCCCAAGCTGTTGCAATGTGGTCCATGGCTCCCAAAACTCAAAAGCCATCTCTATTGAGTATAGAGGATAAGATGGAGGGGAATAAGATTATATGGACTGTACAAAATACAACAGACCTTGAAGTCTCCAAGGCAGTAACTCATTGGGCTAATCTGAATGAAGCCAAGACAGCTCAGCTGTCAGAAAGATATGCCAAATTGTTTGAGAGTTCAAGCATGGTAGCCAAGGACAGAGATCTGAAAATGATGAGGATCAAACAGTTGGAAGATGAGCTGGCAGAAATAAAGGTCAAACTTGAGGAAGCCTCAAAAATAATTCCTCCTCCTCCTTTGCAAGTTGAGGTACCTGTTCAGGTAAATTTGGAGGCAACTGAGGGACCTACTGAAGACTTGGAAAAGGTGAAATTGGATGCATCCCTGGACACTATAGCCAAAATAGTGCAGTACAGGCAGGACCAAATAAAGGACAGGATGGATGCAGTTCATAAATCAGTCAGCCTATTACATCAGACCAATCAAAAGGTGAATGACTATTTAGCCACCTTGGAGCCACTCTATAGTATTTGGTCTGGGAGGAATTTATTGTTTGATAAGCTTGACAGTTTACAAGAACAGAGGCCCGATATCCCAAAAGTAGTAACTGATGTGTTTGAAAGGATTGGCCTAATAAGTGCAGCATCAAAGTTTTTCAAAGGAAAATCAAACCAAATAAAGGCTAAGTTAGCCATGTTTGATAAAGATTATAGCAAGTATTTGCCCCCGGTATATGATGACAATGGAAATGTGGTTAAGCTGGAAGATTGGAAGTTGTCAATGGGTCAGTTGGTCATCAATCAAGATTCCTTCCTAAAAGATAATAAGGCTTTGGACGTGGAAGGAACTAACAATATAATTGATAGTTTATTCAAAGTTGAAAGTGACTGTATCAAGTTTATATCAGAAGTTAAAAATGTAACTGATTCTACATGGGAACGGCAAGTCAACTTGTTACAGGAGCTGCAGAGTTATGACTAGCCATCTGATGATGATGTGGCAGCTTGGGACAAGCTAATCCAAAAGAAGAAGAAGAAACCGGTTATCCAGCTGACGGAGGAGGAAGAAGAATAGATCGCACTTGGCACCTGATCCAGAATTTGAGGGAGAGCGTGTTCAAACAGAGAATGATGTAAGTTAGCCTGTAATGATGGTAATCATTCATATGACAAACTTGGTAACTGCTCTGAAAATATCTACAAACAAAGGTGCCAGCTGCGGAAGTTGTTCAGAACTGAAAAATATGCCTTGCTGTCTTTATTAAATATCTTTCTGTTTGTATTTTCTTTTGTTTTCTAGCGCAAATTTCTATCAGTCATCCGAAGCTTGTTGCATCCTTTCGAGGAATCCAGGATGGTTGATTAGTATAAATAGTCTGTTCCTATTGATGATCGAGGTTGGAAAATATTTTGTAAAGGAGAGGTCTGAAATATAGAACCTGATTTTCTATGAAATCAAGGAAGATTGTACGAATGCATTTTATCAATTAATACAAATACACTGGAGTTCTGTTACTACAATTTGATTGTCTTTACATGTGGAGTGTTTTAGTTTCTTTATGCATTTAAATTGTAAGACAGTTTAAATACATCTTTCACAAGGTGAATGTAGGGGTTGAGCTTAAGTATCTTTCAAGGAAAGAGTAAAATCTTAGGGGAGGTCTCTGGGAATTGAATATCTATATGTGGATTTGATGAGAGGTGTAGGAATGGAAACAATGATATGTTAGGCATGTTATTTGAGTTTCATTGTATTCATTTTAATAGATATATGTGAAGGTAGAGTTTGACTCTGATGCCCAGTGGATAAGGGACTGGTTTTAGATCCACTTACATTGGTTTACCATCCAATATATAATTGATTGAAATTTTACTTTATATGCATAATTTCCAGACTTGAGTCATATTATGACAAGTTCATAAATATGTATTTCAGTGCTTTGAAGAAGCAATAAACGAGGTTAACCCTTCCCTGAGTTTAACTCTAAAAGGAAGAAGGATGAGTATCCTTAAGCCATTGTATCGTGTTGCTATTTTTATAGTCTATATCATGATGTTGTGTATCAGGATGATTTGGGCTATACTCAGAGTTTTAGCAACTTATTGAGTTGGATTTTGAAGGCAGTAACAGAGCAGTGAAGGAGCAAGTTCTCAATTCAGAGCTCAGCTGAACGTTGAATTGATAGAGGTACACCCACCTGAGTATATATTACTTGAAGTGAAGAAGGTCTTAACCTTAATACCTTAGTAGTTTGTAACTTGCTAGGTTATAGCCATTGGGATTATTTGAGTAATTGATTAATCTGCAGGTTCAAACACTAACAGAATGTACCAAGATCATTTTAAGTAGAATCCATAATGCGAAATTCTGGATGGAGGATAGAGTTATTGATATAACTGTCGACCTAATTCATGATGTTACTGGATTATCAAAAGTTGGAGAGATTCCACTGAATGAAAAGAACATGAGAAAGATTGTTTTAGACAACACTGGATCTAGTTATAATGGTAGAGGAATTGCGATAAGTAAGATTAAGCAAGATGATGTTAGGTACCTTTGCAAGATCCTAACAACTAAATTATGTGGTAGTTCAAGGGAAGATGACATGGTTGCAGGAATGGGTCATGTTGCTTATATTATGTGTATTGAGAAGAAACAAGTAGACCTATGTGAAATTTTGAAAATTCAGTTATTTGAGAACTTAGAAAACATTAAGAAGGCTAAGTACACACAGTTTAGGTTTTCATCTCTGATAACCTATATGTTTTTCCATATTTTGAGAAGATTTCCTTACACAGTTGATTGGAGTGACAATGTGAACACAATGGAAAGAATAAACTCAGTCTACATGAAGCACCTAATTGATAAAGTCAATGATAGTGTGAAGCTTGTATTGAAGACTTTTCAGAATATTGTTAAGAACAAATCAAGGATTCCTCAGTCCTTAGTTGAAAAGCATAAAGATGACATTTGTTTTATGGTAGACACTGATTTCACCTACATTGAAGTAGTTGAGCCTAGAATGGAATTCATAGACCCTCTTGGCTATGAAGTATCTGAAGCAGAAACAGTAGGATATGTGAATAGACTGTTAAAGTGTGAGTTGGATGGTCATGCAAATAGGTTTGGAACCTATGAAGAGAATTTCAACTCTGCAATAAGTTTGAGAGAAAAGAAGCAATCTAGTAGGAGAGTTGAATCTACTATGAAGAAAATACTGAAAGAATCAAGTATGTCAAGTCATGAGTTTGACATAGCTAAGAAGACTGCAGAAGCCTTGAAGCAAAGTGAAAATCTTGTAATTCCACCTGAGGCATCTAGTGCAGACCCTATTGATCCTATTGCAGTAAAGGTAAAAGTTGAAGTATCTAAAAAAGATGAAGGAGATAAATCTTTTCCTCCTATTCCTAGCAAAAGAGTAAAAGTGAGTTCAACAGGACCCGACAAGAGACAAAAAGTGATTGTACCACCTGTACCTAGAAAGGTAGCAAAAATTAAAGATGATGATGAAGTTTCAATCAAGAAGAAAACTTGGAAACCAAGAATTGAAAGAGTTAATGAAGATATATTGAAGCATGGAGACTTCACTAAGATAAATAAATTCTATGATCTATATGGATCATTTGATAGATTGAATTTTGAAAATGCAATGATTACACATATGATTGTGATAGATAAGAAACTTAGCACTATTCATGGTAAGATCCCAGAAGATTTGTATAACAAACTTGTGAATAGAAAATAGAGAGCACAAGAAGAGGACATAAAGATGAGAGAACATGTAATCAGACAGTTCTGTGAAGTTAAGGATGAAGATCATTTGAAGAAATTCTTGAAGTCTCTTAGAACTTTATTGAGAACTAAGAGAAGAACAATCCTTATAATGGGAGGCAAAAAGGAGGAAGTACAGAAAGAGATTGAGCAAGTAGTAATGCAAGTTCTTGTAGATATAGTTGCAGGAAAGCATGTTGAATCAGATCCTCAATAGAAGCAATCAGAGGAACTGCATGCAGAGGAAGTTGGTATTGAAGAAGTCCCATCTTCTTCACATATCAATATTGACAAAGAATCAATGGACATTGAAGGAACCAAAGTGACAATAGAGTCAGATGATGTAGTATTTCATGATCTAGGAAACATTGTTGACAATTTGGCTTTAGAAGAGCAAGAGAAGATTACAGAATCAGAAAAGGATACAGAGGCAGTGGAAGCACCAGCTATATCAGAATCAGTTCCAGCAGAGCAGACAGTTAAAGGTAAACAAATTTTGACAGAGGTCACTACCCCTAGTGCACCTGACAGTAAGAAGAGACAAATTAATTCAATTTTTGAAGACCTTGGAAAAGAGGTTGAAGATGATGATCAGCTTGAGTTCATCACATCTCTTAATAAAATTATTGGAAAGAATAAGAAGGTGAAGGACCTTGAAGGCAAAGTTAGAGTTTTGATAGAGAAACTTGAGAGTGTGATCAACACTAAGGTATTTGAATCAGATCCACTTGAGAAAGCTAAAACAGTAATAAACTCTTTTGACTCTGAATTTTCTAACTTAAAGGATATTGCTAGAATAAAAGTTCAGGAAGACTTTGAAGCAGAAATGCAACAAAATTTAAGTGTAAATATTCAAAATGATATTGGTAATTTGGATGTATGCATAAAGAATTTGAGGAAACATTTTGAAACTAAAAAGAGTTTGTATATACAATGCACAAAATCAGAAATCCTAACAGCTAAAGAAGATAAGAAGATCAGAGAGAAGATAGATGCAATTACAACTTAAACAAACACCTTGACAAGCCCAAATGTAAAGATAAGTTTTGTAGAGAAGAACATAAGGAAGTTAAATGATGAAATCAGAATGTTAGCAGAGGAGAAGAATAGAAAGATGATCAAGATTAACATCTTGAGAGAGCATATCTCAATCAAGATCTCAATTGTTGAAGACCAAATTGAGTAGTGTCTTTCAGCAAAGACATCTTTTCAGAAGTTTATCTTTAATTCCCTGCAAGCTTGTCAGACAGTAGCATACGGATTGAGTACTCTACTCAATGTTGTTGAATCCATTAGGAAGATATGGGAGAAATATTTTGAATCATGGAAGTCAGAGTTTGGCAACTGTGTTGCAAGCCTATCAGATTTGCAATAGCTGATAACAAGGTATCAAGTTTTTTTTCAAAATTTTTGTACACCCTATCTTTGTCATTGTTGTCAAAGGGGGAGAGATAGTATAAAATTGATAATATGTTGAGGAAGGATACTCATAGGGGGATCTAGTCTATGGAGTACAATATTGTATATGTGTTGTATAACATTTGGCCACAATTTTGTGTAAATACTTTGAAGTTTTGTTTGCACACTTAGCCAATTTTCCCATATGTTGCCACCAATGACAAAGGGGGAGATTGTTGGCAATTTGGCTAATGTGGATGTATAGATGTTGTCATTATGGCAACATATGATCTCTATTGAGAGTGCAAAATTTGGAATGCAAGTATGGCAAGTTGAAGGAAGAAATTGTCTAAGTATGGATACAGTGATCCTGACAGAGCACCCGATGAAGATTTAGTTGGCGACGTCCACTGGAGAAATATTTTGGTTTGCGTAGTTAACTAAAGCTTCTATAGAGTATGAGGATACCCCTAACAAGATACTTTTGATTAGTGATCTTTGTGGGTACCATCCCCACCAGGGTTTTCCCTTGGCCAGGGTTTCCTCGAGAACATATCATGTGTTATGAGTTCTTTCTATTTACTACTATGTTTGTTAATCATCTTGATAATCTTTGTATGCACTAAAGTAATCTGTTATATCCATAAGTGGGCAAAAGAAAAAGTTTGTGAAATACTGATTCACCCCCCCCTCTCAGTATTTCCTATTTCTAACACAAGTAACATGTGGACTCCTTCTAGGCTAGCAACAGGTGAAAATTTTTCACCATAATCAATACCTTCTTCTTGTGCATATCCCTTACAAAAAAGTCTACTTTTATTTCTTGTAACCTCTCCATTTTCATGCATTTTATTTCTAAAAATCCATTTAGTTCCAATAACATTTTTATCTTTCGGCCAAGGTACTAAACTCCATGTCTTATTTTTCTCAATTTGTTCAATCTCTTCGTTCATATCATTGATCCATTCATCATTATCAAGTGCAACCTTAACATTCTTAGGTTCAAACTCACAAACTAAGCATACATTTTGTTTTAACTTCTTGTCATCATGCCTGCTTTCTTATCTCCAATGATTTGATTCTCAGGATGATGTCTTTTGATAAATCTTGCTAGAACTTGATCTCTTTTTTGTTCTTCATTTTGTTCAGGTTCTTTTCCTTTCTCGGTAGCTTTTTCTTGATCCTTAGTTTCCCTTTGTTGTTCCTCAGTGTTATTTTCCTGATGCTCAGTTGACTTAGCCTATGGCTTCGGTAGGTACTCTAGATGTTTAGCATAAACAAATCTACCATAGTCTTCTGGTTCCTTAATGCTTTCTTCATCATTTTTATCATCAAATTCATCAACCCTAACATTAGCACTTTCAATCATCTTATTAGTAACCTTATTCAAACACTTGTAAGCTTTACTTTTAGTAGAATATCCAAGGAATCTTCCCTCATCACCTTTAGAGTCAAATTTCTCATTCCTATCATCTTTTAGAATAAAACATTTGCTACAAAAAATTATGAAGTAACTTACATTTAGTGTGTATCCAAACCATAACTCATAGGGTGTCTTTTTTGTGTCTTTATTTAGTTGAACTTAGTTCAGGACATATACAGTTGTGCTAACTACTTCTCTCTAATACATCTATGCAATATTTTTCCTTATCATCAGTGTTCTTGCACAATCAACAATAGATCTATTTCTCCTTTCAGCAATCACATTCTATTGTGGTGTTCTAGGTGAAGAAACCTATCTTTTGATGTCATGCTCATGACAATAGTTAGTGAATTCATCAAAAACAAACTCACCACCCCTATCAGACCTCAAGCATTCTAGTTCTTTTCTGGTTTATTTTTCTACTTTATCCTTGTACCATTTAAACATTTTAAATGCCTCAGATTTCTCTTTTAAAAACATAATAGTCATCAATATAGTATAATCATCAACAAATAGAATAAAGTATCTATCACCATAGTAGCTTTGAGTTCTCATGGGACCACATAGGTCAGTGTGAACTAACTCCAAGATTCTCTTTGTTTAATAGTCTTTACTTTTAAAACTAGATTTTGTCATCTTCCCTCTTTGACATTAATGACACATAACATGATCAGGTTTAGTTAGGCTAGGCATTCCTCTAACTTTTCTTTTTCTACTGATCTTAATCATGTTATCAAAATTCACATGACATAACCTTTTATTCCATAACCATGCATCTTCATTTTTCACTAGTAAATAAGAAGTCTCAGCATTGTCAAGATAAAATAAGTTACCTTTTGATTGTCCTCTTATTCCAACAAGATTTCCACTTTCATCATAGATTCTCACCTTATTGCTTTCAAATGCCACTCGCTGACCTAAGTTTTTAAGTTGTGCTACACTTAGAAAATTGTAATTCAATCCTTTTACCCAATAAGCATTATCACATCTGATTTTATCATTTATCAATAAATATCCTTTTCCTTTAACCATGCAAGTTGTGTCATTACCCATTTTTATTGATCCTCCATTATAATGCTTGAGATGATCAAAATTATCTTCATCACTAGTCATGTGATGTGTACAACCACTATTAATGATCCAAGTAATCATTTTTACTAACTTTAGAAATGAGTGTTGTTTCTACATACCTTTCCTCTTCCTCCAAATCATCTTTCATTGTAAAAAACACCACCTCAGTGTCATCATCTATGTCAATGTCGATGTCATTCTCTTCAGAAATGTAACATACCTTTTTACCCTTATCTCTATGATCTCGGTTGTCTTTGTTGTACTGTCAGTTATCTTTGTTGTATTGTTGATTATCTCTTTTGTTCCTTCTTTTCTAGCTTCCACCTCTGGATTTGTCTCTGTCATTCTCGTCTTCTTTCCTATTTGGGCATCTAGCAACAATATGACCAACTTCTTTGCAATTAAAACAAGATAAAGTTAATTTACCCTTATAACTTTACCTTTATGCAATCTCTAGGCCATTAGTACTTCTATTTCATCAAGCTCATTATCGATATTGCTATCACTTTCATTCCTTATATTGTACTTACTACTAGATTTTCCAATATTAAGAGAAGACATAAAAGTAGACTCAATAGTTGGTACAACACTGTTATCATAATTGTTCAACTCAAAAGTGGTTAACTTTCCAATCAAGCTATCAAGAGTAAGTGTGTAGTTAGGTGCAGACCTCATTTCATGAATTGTAGATATTCTGATTGTGTAGATAGGAAAAAGTGTTCTCAAAATTTTACTTATCATAGTATCCTCCTCAATGATACCACCAACTCCATGAATACCATTGACAACCTATTTAATTCAGTTTGAGTACTGTACTATGTTTTCTCTTTCCTTCATTTTCATATCATCAAATCTACCTCTCAAGCTTTCAGCTCTGGCTCTCATCACATTTGCATCACCACCATGTACTAGGGAAAGTTTATCCCACATCTCCTTTGTTGTAGTGAAATATTTGACATCCTCAAATTTAGTATTAGATAGAGCAGCAACAATCTCTATCATAGTCATGTTGTGTTCATGTCGATCTTTCAATTGATCAAGAGACAAAGGTCTAGTCAATGGTTGAATGTAGCCATTTTCTAGTAAGTGTAATGCAGAATATCCAATTCTAGATATGTGAAGTCTCATCTGAATTTTCCATGTAGAAAAGTTGTCCTTGTTCAGCTTCGGTACTTCCCTCTTATACATCTTGTAATCTTTCTTCTTAAGTCCTTAAAACTTCTATCAAAGCAACCAATATTCTCTGATACCAATTGTTATAATAACTAAGAGGGGGGTGAATCAGTTAGATCAGTTATCCTATAGTCCCAAATACAAAGATGTAATACTCAAAAAAATTCCAATAAATTTTGCAGCTCAGTAACATAAACTATTAAATTGTTTGTGCCTTTTACCAATTACTAGTTAATTAACTCACTGTGATTACCGACCAAATCAAATATGTAGTATGTAAAGTATGAAAATAAAACAATCATCACAAAAACACATAACACAATGATTTAACCTGGAAACCCTGCTAAGGGAAAAACCACCTGGGACCGGTAACCCAAAATAATTTTCACTCTTATGAAGTGAGCTCAGTGAAGAGCCAACCCTATTAAAGGTTAAAAACACATTGTTAGGTGTGACATTGTTAGAGGATTTAAGACTAATAGTTAACTTTCAACCATCATTCACTATGGGTTCAATAAGATAACAATGCACATTCCTTGAATGACATAGGGGCATAACATAAGATGGTTAAGTCCACTCGGTTAGGAGATTTTCTGTATCAATGGTTAAACTGAAACAGTAGTTGATTTGATTACAATACAACTTAATTTGCAGATGTTCAGATCTATTCTAATCCCATACAAATCCTCTAATCAATATTTCAATTCACTTCCTCAACTTACTTTCACTTAATAATAGCTCTCTAACACTCGGGGTTGTTCTGTAGTTCGGTTCTCCTTCAACTAGTCTGATCAGGCATGCATAAAACTATAAATTCATGCAAAATCTTTGTAGTCTTCTTTCTCCCTGCATGTTTCAATAAAGAAACTCATATCTCTTATATAGACAAATAAACCATTTTCATATCAACCATCAGATTTTGTCACTTATTTTTTTTCATTGATTTTGCCTCTTAAACCTTCCTCGATAATTGTGTCAATAATACATTTCAATTCCATCCTTTAGATTTTATCTAAATTTTGTCATCCGTGGATCTCAATCAAACTTTATCCTCAATCTCAAAATCATAACAATTTTCAGGTCATCATTATCTGTCAGCTAAACTAAGCATTTAATACTTTCATCCATACTCGGTTCACAAATAAATACGTCGATGAATACAAGCTTGGTTAATAGTGTCACTCGGTATACACTACATTGGCTCGGTGTATACTGAAGTCTTCATTTACAAACCACATTATCTTGTAAATTTTTTTTCCTTATTCATAAAAGATTAATACAACATAATCAAGTCAAAAAAATGAGATCATAGAATAGTCAATAAGTTACCCAAGGTATTCCCTATCCTCATCTATCATAGCAATCTTTCTCCATGTAGATATCTCAATTCTTTATCTTTTCTCTCTTTTTACAGATGGTTAGATGTTTGTAACTTACATGATAAGTACTGTCAAAACTAGTTGATATCAATGACAACATAATGACTAATTTAATTATCTTACATATCATTTCAGTAACTCGGTGATCTCTAATCACTGATCTTCAAGTCATTCAGGTATTTAATTAGTTGTAGTTCATCAAATACAAGAGATGTTATCAAGAAGAGGATTGGGCCTAAGGAATATTTCTAGCACACAAAACATTGGTTGGACACCACACAACATGAATTGTATGTCTCATTTTGTAACTCAAATCCTGACATTAAGATTAGACAAACAATGTTTGAAATATTAAAGCCATTTTTTGTAAAGATAAATAAATCTTTGAAACTTGTTGTTGTCGATATCATATTGAATTTGATCTCTACTATAAAGGGTTTAGAAAGATGATAGAAGAAAGTGGTGGTTCTAAAAATGATTTTTCTAAACATCCAAGACAATTCATATCATCAATCTTATGTAACAAATCAATTGATCATGAAATACCTAAAATAGATTGCATAAGAGGAACTCATTAAATATGTGGGGATTTGGCTAAATTTCCTTTGAGACTTGACGATACTAACATGATGAGGATGGTAAAATGTAAGTGATACAAGTACATAAAGTTTGAAATAAAAGTTGGTTAAGAATCAACAAGGTTGAAAGTTCATAAATTGATTCAACCATACATACATCATGTTTTTCTCCTAAATGGAAAGCATAACAGTTCCAAATGCTAAAAGAAACTTTTCTAGTTGGAACAATTTTATCGGTTGTTGATTTTGTAGAGAATTACTCTTTTGTTTCTCAAAAACAACTTCAAGCAGAATACTACTATACAGAGTGGGTCACTATCATGGTACATGTGTCTTATCAACATGCACAATTAGGTTTAGATGGTGTTGAAAGTACATATCAAGCATGGGTCATTAAGAAATAATATCACATTTACATTAGTGATGATAAAGAGCATGACATACATTTTCTCGAGCATTGCTTTAAGATATTTTTTGGATATTTGAAAAACAAAGGCATCAAAATTGAAAACCATTTCATTTGGTCAGATGGATGTGAAACACAATTTAAATCAGCAAGGCTATTTTATGCACTATGTAGATATCATGGATACCAAAAGATACCACATATTTGGATTTTCTTTGAGAGTGGACATGGAAAGGGAGAGCATGATGGTGCAGGAGCTTGTATCAAATGTTCTTTAATAAAGTAT
Organism: Chamaecyparis obtusa; assembly: GCA_027943335.1. Lineage (NCBI taxonomy): Eukaryota > Viridiplantae > Streptophyta > Pinopsida > Cupressales > Cupressaceae > Chamaecyparis > Chamaecyparis obtusa. Next base: position 1,022,056 of record BSBK01000805.1, on the reverse strand, counting down.
CAATTGGACTATCAGGGATATCATATAAATAATGCTCAAGATGTAGTTGAGTGGTCCAAGATGCATTTTGTGGTGCCAAATCATGATAACACATCATCACGATTAGATTGAGTCATACCATTCCAACTATTCTATGAGATATCAAGTATAAATTTTCAAAATCACTTATTGTAGTTATAATTTATGTACGTGCTTTAAATTTATTGATCATTGAAGATAACTTATATATATATATATATATATATATATATATATATATATATATATATATATATATATATATATATATATATATATATATATATATATATATATATATATATATATATATATATATATATATATATATATATATATATATATGTTAGAAAGTAAAGTCCCCCAAGATAACTCAGAGGGGGGGGGGGTGAATCATTTATCAGATAATTATAATTTTTATCATCTTCAACAACATTAAACCATATAAGCAATATAATAACAAACCATAGAAAGATATTGATACACAATAACACAATGACACAAGATATGTTGACTAGGGAACTGTTGTCATACTTCTGCACATTTTGAAAACCTAATTACTAGATGTGCTCTATACCCTAGTTTGAATTATTATGTGGTCTTGATTAAGATTTGTGTTAATTTATTGCAAGTACATGAAAAGGGAAGATAAATAACTGCATCTGAGATTACATGTCATATCCTGAATATGTTGTACAGAAAAGAGAGAACTAAAAGAAAACATTCATATGAGCTCACACATGCCATGAGAATACCAAATGCAAGAATTGCATAAATTAGTGCAAGTATACATAAATTAATGGAGCTAGATGCAGGGGTACCAGACATTGCTTGGTAGTGAGTTGATCTTCTATGTGCCTAGTGTGCTTTGGTGATCCTAAACCTGCAGAGAGAGAGATATAGAGGGGTTAGATCCAATGGATCTAAGCAATGAATGGTGCCACAACATCAAAAAACATGCATATGTGTACTAAGTCATACACCTCTGGCATGGGCTATGCTCAAGGCATGTGCATCAAGAAGCTCTAGAAATAAAAGAAATACCATTGATTTCACTAATATGTTTGTTCCATGTGTAGAGATAGAAGAAGCTCATTCTTGATAGATAGTAGAATACTAGGATCCAGATGAATGATGATGCCTTGTGATGTGGGCTCTATCAAGAGGATCTCAAATTCCCTGGAGAGAGACCACATCACAGGCCAAGAACACCCATGATCAGTATTGAGTCTCATAGTACCCTACATTGAACCGGTGAGGGTTGTTAGAAGCTCTATTCACACAGAGTTTCTAGCAACCCTAACCATCTCAATGAGAAGCACTAATCATATAGGGGGCATTCAGTGGATGGTGGTAGCAGTAAGACATAAGCTAATCAAATGGAGCATGGTGAAATAGGGCATGAACCAATTCCAAGCAACATTCTCAACATATTAAGATGGCATGAATTATGGTCAGAATAGAGCACTGGCAGTTTTAGAGGATATACTTCATTAGAATGTCAGAAATCTACATGGCATCAAGTTGAACAGAGCTATGACAGAGTACACAAATCTATGAAAGAGATAGGGGCACTCTATTGCATAGGTGTTCACATGGCAAATACATGCCGAGGGCACACAATCCACAAATTTAGAAAAGGTACAACAAATGATGTTTTAGAAATTAAACTCAATGCATTACATTATGGTATATATGTGTTTCAAATCTGCATTTTGTATGATGCTATTATGATTATGAACCAATAAAAGGGGACTCCCCATGTCCTAATATCCCATGATAGACATTTGAAACATAGCAGTACACTATATGAAGTATAGAGGGCCTATTTCATACAGAAGGAATATAATCTACACAGTGGCATGATGCTATTACAGAGATGTATTTAGGATACTGGTGCAGTGATTTCGCTCACTGATTTGTCCCATCAACACAACACAGAGATGCAGAGCATGTGCCCTTCAAATACGGTACACATCTTTATTCATGGTAGATAAAAAGCAAATAATGGATGCTAGTGGGTTGACATACACATGCCCTCATCTAATACACAATCTACAACAATACCAAGATCAACCACAGGTCTTAAGACAATTATCACATTGAAGAAATCCACAATGCTACCAATGGGAATCAAACACAAATGAAACCATACCATGCAGAGAAGTAAATTCAAACACCATAGTTCCAATATTGATACCCTAGTGTGATCAGGTTGTGCAAGGATGGAAGCATTAGTGATTTCAAATATAATGTGGTAATCAAATAATAGTGCATTCATAACACAAGCCGTAGCATAGCAGTGAGTTAATTAAAAGACTAGTGCCCTCGAAGATATTAAAACCATATGGCTACAATCAAAGGCTACCATGAGGACTGTGCCACAAAAATAATAGCAATATCCTTCCATGGCACCCTCGATAGTACAGAGTATCACTATGAAACCATACAATGCAGAAGTCTGTAAGTACAATGATCACAACTGCACACATATCAGATGCTGGATATAGTTAATATAAACATAATGTATAGATCATGGCACCCCTAGCATGCTCTCAGGCCCTCAAGATTCAACAGTGAATTCAAAGCCACATGAACATGTAGAATACAAAGATATACATCCAAACCAGTGCCCTCAAGATGCAACTAATGGGAAATGTAATAGATGCCCTAGTTTCGAAAGAAGCAATCTAATGAACCTCAAATAACAACAAAAATATTGGTTGGTGCCCTTGGTTTAAGCAAAGAAGATGCCACAACAAGCATACTGGTGGGTTATAATACCATCTACAGGTTAAAAATGCCCACACCAGTCAATAAACCCATGGCATCAAACAATATTTTCATTGCTCAGTGCTATAAAAAAATGACCATTATGGATATGATGCCCTGGAGAAGCAATTCAAACATCAACAATGCAAGCAATAGGGAATACAAAAGGGTTTATGCCCTTGAAACAATAGCAGTACCCTATATTCTTTCCAGGTGCTGAGAAGTATGAGAAAATGCCATGAAGATAGGATTTCAATATGCCCTAGCCTTAGCATCATCGGGCTTTCAACAGCAAGCTATCAATTGCCTTCAGCAAATAAACAAGCAACCAATAGAATTGAATGCAGAGATTTCAATATATGTCATGCCCTAGTAATAGAGGAGTACCACAGTGCCATAATTTCATACAAAGATACAACTTCAAGCATAAAAGAAAACACACAAATGCCATCAAAATGCAATATATGATCGAGTGTGCCTACCTCAGGGTTATCATTGTCGAGGTTTCTGTTTCCAATGGAGCTCAAGTTCCAGAATAGAAATTGCTATTTCAGAATTGCAGTGAGTTCCAAACTGCCAATGCTGAGTTCTAGTTTCCATTTGCAGAGATATTACCAATTTTTGAATGGGGTTTCAACATTATGTCACATCTTTCTATTGTCTCCCCTTTTAGGGTTGAACGTTGTTTTGACTCCCTTTGCTAATATTCATGAGCATATGTCTTTTTACATAGGATTATTAATATGTTTATCCTTTTTGAGGATAATTATATTAATTATTTTGATAGGTGCTCATGCATAGTGGTCAAGTTTGACTTAGGGGATGAGTGTTATTGCAATTATGTATTCATGTATGGGGAAGGGGCTATTGATTGGTTGAATATATTTTTAAATGTGGATATGCTTAAAATGTAAATATTATAGGTTTTCTCCTCTTTTTGAGTTGAGGTTACCTTTAATATATTTAGGATCCATTTTGGCTTGATTTTTAGTAAAAGGAAGGAATATTTTTTAATGTTATAAGTCAATGCAAGAGCCTCATTGTAAGATATTTGACATATGGCATTTTATAAGCCTTATCAGAATATCATTTATTTTGCATGACTTAGTGGGTCTTGGTCTTCCTTTGACTATCCTATTTTTAGGGACTCCACTTTTTCCGTCCCCCTATATTCTCAAGAATTGGGCATCCAAATTTTAGAGTGATGTGATCATGGTCCTAGTGGCAGAGTTTTCCTATTCTTGGTGAAGTGGTGGACTTCAATGCAGATTCTACATATTTCCTATATATGCCTCTCACCTTTGGTGATTGAAGGCTAGTTCTTCTTTCCCTCATTCTCATGAGGTGAATTTTTTAGCTCTTTGAGAAGCAATCTGATATTGTGACTCCTTTCATTCTAGTTAATAGCAAATTGCCCTTCTTTTCTATAGCTTTGTGAGTTGGTTTGATGAACTTAGTTTTATGTATTGTGATTGAATTTGATCCTTTACATGATATTATGTTCATTTGATTATTTTGCAAGCATTGATTTACTTTGAAGTTTTCAAATCTGTGTGCATCTATTTGTTTTTGAGTTATGGAATCTATCTTTCCTTCTCATTTACAATCCGCACCTGATTATTTTCTAAGGGGAAAATTAGATTTGGAAGAGTTGTGGAGTTTATGTTAGATGTTGGATTACATTGTGAGTTCATTTTTAGTTTGTGGATCTATCCAATTTGGTGAGTCACCTAAGTTAGATCTTAGTCATTTCAATTTCATGCAATTTCTCTCCCTTTCCCTTCAAGTTCAGTTCAGTTTAGGTGATACAAATGGGGAAGCTGGCCCTTAATCCGGAGGTTTATTCTTAGTGAAGCAGTCCCACATCCTGAGAGTATTCCCATGTTTCACGAGATTGCTAGGTTGTATACTTAGCCATCATGGGTGCAATCCCTAGTGACAACATTTTTTGGCACGCCCGGTGGGACTTGTTTCCCATCATTCACCATGATTTTGGTGTAATCCTCAGTGCAATCAGCCTTTCAGAGGTGGTTTGTTTCTAGCACCATGGTGACTCTATGTGAAATCTACTTGTTTTTAGCAGTTTAGTGCTAAAAAGTTTCAGAAAATATGTTTTACCAGCTCATTTGATGAGTGAGCATGTCAATTGCTAATACGTATTCTCCCTATCACCCCCCATATCATGAGAAAGCCACCCATATGTAGGCATTCATGCCATATCAAGCTGGCCAAGCAACAACATATAATCAAAATGCCCCACCATTAACAAATTTCCAGCATACTTTTCCATACCCTCCCTCCTAGCATCAAGCATCCATGCAGCATTCCTATCAACCACCCTATGAAGATCACCATTACAATCCTCAAAATTAGTCCTACGCCACTTCAAATTCAAGCTCTAATGACTGGTTGGTAGTTTTTCAAGAGAAAGAGGAGCTCTCAAGGCAGTATATGGAGATGGTGGCTCAAAAAGAGGAGCTCTCAAGGAAACTACATAACTAGATAGCAGGTGCTGAATAGACCCTTGAAGAGAAGAACGAGCAAGGAAAGGCCTACGAAGAAAAGATTGAAGAATATCAAGAATTCATAAAGGCCATCTATCTTACAGCTACAAAAACTAAGGAGGATCTCTGAAAAGAGTTGGAATAGAATGATGAGTTTCATGATCATGAGTACCAGACACTTACCAAGTAGATTATAGAGAAAGATAAACTAATTGAGGATCTATTGGCCCAAGTATCAAAGCAAGGAAATCAAGAAATTGTTGCTGCCCCTATACAAGAAATCTCACAAATCCAGAAAGGGATACATCATGCCACTGAGGAGAACATGGAAACTTTGCAGACTAGATAGGAGACTCACAAGGCTCAAATTCCATGTTTCTTACCTGGTAAGTCCATTGGCACTCCTACTCAAATTCCAAGTTTTAGGATTTCTCCTTTTGTCCAGAATCTTAGTCAAAAGGTGCCTAATCTCCTTACCTCTATAGAGCCTATTCATGATCCTATCTCAAATTTTTAGCCACTCCATTCTATTCCTATAGATGAGACACCTGTGATGTTTGACTTCCTAAATAATAGTGAGCTTGTCTTATAGCAGATAAAACCCTATGAGCCAATTCCTAAAGAGCCCACTACACCTCATAAAATTTTAGGCCATCAGGAAGAGAATGATTCTTGTCTCTTAGGTGTACTTTTCCATAATGGAGATAAGGAACAAGTAGATTCATCATATGATGATGGATTAGAGCAGCCAAATAAGGAAATAAGTAGAGAAGATGAGACACTAACTGATTTATTTGAGGAGATGCCTTTTTATATTGAGCAAGATGAAGTAGTGCAAGATTTACTAGTTGAGCTCTTTGTCTATGATAAGAAATATGATACAGCTACTGCTAACTTAGAACAACAAGATGATTTTGATTTGATAATTGATATTTTCTATTCCACTCTTGTTGATGTTCCCTATCTTCCTGATGAAGATAATGGCTTGCATGTTCTTGAAGAAAAGATTGTATGTTAGGAGGGAAATGGTGTCTCAGTTGTAGAAGCTAGGCCTATTTGCAATAAAGTGGTGGATGAATCTCAGGATTCATGTTCCTTAGATCATGAAGAAAGGCCAGTGGTTGTTGAGGACCTGGTGCAGTTTGATAGTTTTGATGAGCTATTGGTTGTTCCAACTGATCAAGAGGGTGATCCTCTAACTGCAGAAGAAGAAATATTATGGCAGACCATCATGGAGGGATAGAGTTTCAATCAGCATGTTGAATATGTTTGCAAGATGCACACTGAGCAGCAGGAGAGGCTTGGTTTTATGCTTTCTAGAGGATGTCCTATCAGATACCTGGCTCAGATGGGGTCAAGAAAAGTATCTATACTTAATGATTTGATGGAGGGTGATGTCAAGAGTACACTCATTAGTGACTTGGAGCTTGTTGAGTTTTATCAGCCTCCCTGAGAGGACAACACCTATGATCTAAGCAAGGTGATTTGTCTAGACTACAAATTTCAAGAGTTGATATGCCAGATAGTCTAGTATGTTTTTTTATTTCATTTTCTCCCTATTGGCATTAAGTATGAAAAGTAAAATGTTTTGAGAAGAATGGTAAGTTATTTTAACAATCTAATTAATGGATTTGTTTGACTAGTTTGCTAATACCGGTTAGAGTAGGGTAGAGTAGGAGTTTCATTTCCTGTGTCCCCTAAGTGTTTTAGCATAGTTATTTTTAGTTGTTTCAGTCAAGTTTCAGATAGTAATAAGCCTTGGTTGTTGCCAGGCAGTTGGTTTTAGTGTTGGAAGGAAGGAGGTTGTTTCAGTTGGAAGCCAGGTTCAGTTCTGTGGCTTATGACTCTATGCCCAATGAATCTATAAGGCAGTTGGTCGGATGCTTAGTAGGCAAGCACTCCAAAGAGGTCGCCAAAATGTTGTCATACTTTTACACATTTTGGAAACCTAATTACTAGATGTGCTCTATACCCTAGTTCTCATTATTATGTGGTCTTGATTAAGATTTGTGTTCATTTATTGCAAGTACATGAAAAGGGAAGATAAATAACTGCATCTAAGATTACATGTCATATCCTGAATATGTTGTACAGAAAAGAGAGAACTAAAAAGAAAACATTCATATGAGCTCACACATACCATTAGCATAGCAAATGAAATAATTTCATAAATGAGTGCAAGTATACATAAATTAATAGAGCTAGATGCAAGGGTACCAGACATTGCCTGGTAGTGAGTTGATCTTCTATGTGCCCAGTGTGCTCCAGTGATCCTGAATCTGTAGAGAGAGAGAAATAGAGGGGTTGGATCTAATGGATCTAAGAAATGAATGGTACCACAACATCTACAAACATGCATACATGTACTTAGTCATACACCTCTGGTTGGGCTGTGCTCAAGGCATGTGCATCAAGAAGCTCTGGAAATAAAAGAAATACCATTGATTTCACTAATATGTTTGTTCCATGTGCAGATATAGAAGAAGCTCATTCATAATAGATAGTAGAATACTAGGATCTAGATGAATGATGATGCCCTATGATGTGGGCTCTATCGGGAGGATCTCACATTCCTTGGAGAGAGACCACATCACAGGCCAAGAACACCCATGATCAGTATTAAGTCTCATAATACCCTACACTGAACTGGTGAGGGTTGTCAGAAGCTCTATTCCCATAGATTTTTTGGCAACCCTAACCATCTCAAGGAGAGGCACTAATCATATAGGGGGAATTTAGTGAATGGCAGTATCAGTAAGACATAAGCCAATCAAATTGAGCATGGTGAAACAGGGCATGAACCAGTTCCAAAAGGCATTCTCAGCATATTAAGATGGCATGAATTATGGTTAGAATAGAGCACTGGTAGTTTCAGAGGATATACTTCATCACAATGACAAAAATCTACATGGCATCAAGTTGAACAGAGCTATGATAGAGTACACAAATCTATGAAAGAGATAGGGGCACTCTGTTGCATAAGTGTTCACATGGAAAATACATGCTGAGGGCACACAGTCCACAAATTTAGAAAAGGTACACCAAATGATGTTTTAGAAATTAAACTCAATGCATTACATTATGGTATATATGTGTTTCAAATATGCATTATGTATGACATTATTATGATTATGAACCAATAAAAGGGAACTCCCCATGTCCTAATATCCCATGATAGACATTTGATACATAGCAGTACACTATATGAAGTACAGAGGGCCTATTTCATATAGAAGGAATATAATATACATAGTGGCATGATGCTAGTATAGAGATGTATTTAGGATACTGGTGGAGTGATTTGGCTCACTGATTTGTCCCATCAACACAGAGATGTAGAGCATGTGCCCTTAAAATATAGTACCCCTTTTTATTCATGTCAGATACAAAGCAAATAATGGATGCCATTGGGTGGACATACATATGCCCTCATCTAATACACAATCTATAGCAATACCAAGATCAAGCACGGGTCTTAAGATAGTTATCACATTGAAGCAATCCACAATGCTACCAATGGGAATCAAACACAAATGAAACCATACCATGTAGAGAAGTAAATTCAAACACCATAGTTCCAATATTGATACCCTAGGGTGATCAGGCTGTGCAAGGATGGAAGCATCAGTGATTTCAAATGTAATGTGGAAATCAAATAATAGTGCATTCATAACACAAGCCATAGCATAGTAGTGAGTTAATTAAAAGACCAGTGCCCTCGAAGATATTAAAACCATATGGCTACAATCAAAGGCTACCATGAGGACTATGCCATGAAAACAATAGAAATATCCTTCCATGGCACCCTCAATAGTACAGAGTATCACTATGAAACCATACAATGTAGAAGTCTATAAGTACAATGATCACAACCGCACACATATCAGATGCTGGATATAGTCAATATAAACATAATGTATAGATCATGGCACCCCTAGCATACTCTCGAGGCCCTCAAGATTCAACAACAAATTCAAAGCCACATGAACATGTAGAATACAAAGATATACATCTAAACCAGTGCCCTCAAGATGAAACCAATGGGAAATGTAACAGATGCCCTAGTTTTGAAAGAAGTAATGTAGTGAACCTCAAATAATAACAAAAATATTGGTTGATGCCCTTGGTTTAGGCAAAGAAAATGCCATAGCAAGCATACTGGTGGGTTATAATGCCATCTATAGGTTAGAAATTCCCACACCAGTCAATAAACCCACAGCATCAAACAATATTTTCATTGCTCGGTGCTATAACAAAATGACCATTATGGATATGATGCCCTTGAGAAGAAATTCAAACATCAACAATGCAAGCAACATGGAATACAAATTGGTTTATGCCCTTAAAACAATAGCAATGCCCTATATTCTTTATAGGTGCTGAGAAGTATGAGCAAATTCCATGAAGATAGAATTTCAATATGCCCTAGCCTTAGCATCATCGGGCTTTCAACAACAAGCTATCAATTGCCTTCAACAAATAAACAAGCAACCAATAGAATCAAATGTAGAGATTTCAATATATGTCATGCCCTAGTAATAGAGGAGTACCACAGTGCCATAATTTCATACAAAGATACAACTTCAAGCATAAAAGAAAACACACAAATGCCATCAAAATGCAATATATGATCGAGTGTGCCTACCTCAGGGTTATCATTGCCGAAGTTGCTATTTCCAATGGAGCTCAAGTTTTAGAATAGAAGTTTCTATTTCAAAATTGCAGTGAGTTCCAAACTACCAATGTCGAGTTCTAGTTTCCATTTGCAAAGATGTTACCAATTTCTGAATGGGGTTTCAACATTATGTCACATCTTTCTATTCTCTCCCCTTTTAGGGTTGAACATTGTTTTGACTCCCTTTGCTAATATTCATGGGCATATGTCTTTTTACATAGGATTATTAATATGGTTATCCTTTTTGAGGATAATTATATTAATTATTTTGATAGGTGCTCATGCATAGTGGTCAAGTTTGACTTAGGGGATGAGTGTTATTGCAATTATGTATTCATGTATGGGGAAGGGGCTATTGATTGGTTGAATATATTTTTAAAATGTGGATATGCTTAAAATGTAAATATTATAGGTTTTCTCCTCTTTTTTGAGTTGAGGTTACCTTTAATATACTTAGGATCCACTTTGGCTTGATTTTTAGTAAAAGGAAGGAATATTTTTTAATGTTATAAGTCAATGCAAGAGCCTCATTGTAAGATATTTGACATATGGCATTTTATAAGCCTTGTCAGAATATCATTTATTTTGCATGACTTAGTGGGTCTTGGTCTTCCTTTGACTATCCTATTTTTAGGGACTCCACTTTTTCCATCCCCCTATATTCTCAAGAATTGGGCATCCGAATTTCAAAGTGATGTGATCATGGTCCTAGTGGCAGAGTTTTCCTATTCTTGGTGAAGTAGTGGACTTCAATGTAGATTCTACAGATTTCCTATATATGCCTCTCACCTTTGGTTATTGAAGGCTAGTTCTTCTTTTCCTCATTCTCACGAGGTGAATTTTGTGGCTTTTTGAGAAGCAATCTGATATTGCGACTCCTTGCATTCCAATTAATAGCAAATTGCCCTTCTTTTCTACAGCTTTGTGAGTTGGTTTGATGAACTTAGTGTTATTTATTGTGATTGAATTTGATCCTTTGCATGATATTATGTTCATTTGATTGTTTTGCAAGCATTGATTTTCTTTGAAGTTTTCAAATCTGTGTGCATCTATTTGTTTTTGAGTTGTGGAATCTATCTTTCCTTCTCATTTACAATCTGCACCTGATTATTTTCTAAGGGGAAAATCAGATTTGGAAGAGTTGTGTTGTTTATGTTAGATGTTTGATTACATTGTGAGTTGATTTTTAGTTTGTGGATCTATCTAGTTTGGTGAATCACCTAAGTTAGATCTTAGTCATTTCAATTTCATGCAATTTCTCTCCCTTTCCCTTCAAGTTCAGTTCAATTTAGGTGATACAAATAGGGAAGCCAGCCCTTAATCTAAAGGTTTATTCTTAGTGAAGTAGTCCCACATCCTGAGAGTATTCCCATGTTTCCTGGGATTGCTAGGTTTTATACTTAGCCATCACGGGTGCAATCCCTAGTGACAACAGGAACCTCTTGATCAAAGAGTAAACCCTAGTGGGAATGATGCCCAAAAAAGATGCACTCATATGAATATTCCTTATGAAAGAATGGACTCTGTTAGGAGTCCTATGAAATACATTTAGTACATATGAATCCCTGTTAGGATATTTTGAATCCCTATTAAAAGATTCTAACCCTGTTAAGAGTTATGGAAGACAGAAGGACCCATTGCCCAAATAGGTTCAGGGTAAGATCACTGAACACACTGTCCAAATAATCTTTGCATTACTCAATAGAATAATATGTTACCTCTTCTCTGACTATGCCAAATCACACTCACTATTACATCAGATCTCAATTTTAGATCTTTGTACCTCGCATGTTTTCCTTCACAAATTCTCTTTCATACTTAGCTCTTTTCTTCACTTCATGCATATAGCATCACACACAACCGCTACTTCCATATCATAACCACATTACAATAAGGAAATAAATTCCTTCCTTTATACCACACTCAAATAATTACAAATGAGTTCGCATACAATTACAATATAAAAGTTTCCACACGCTACATCAAAATTACACAAAACTGTCAGCTTCCAAATACAATAAATCTTCACTCATGTGACCTCAAAGTTTTCACTATCATCCACATCACTATCAATGTGTCTTCAACTTCCCTTTAACTGTGCAAAACCAAATTCCATCCCGATTAGGAGATATCATCCGATTTCCACAAACCGCTACTTAGGAACACTACCTAAATACTGCTTCCACCAAAATGGTCATAACTTCCATGAATAAATGAATTATTGTCTGCACTCTTAACCATAGGAATATAACATATCAAAGAGTATATCCTCAATTTTTTATAGCTCCAACTACAATAACCCAGGTGTGCTAATCCAAACTCTTTCGGCTTCTTTGAAAGTCTTCGGTAAATCACTTTGTTGACATCAATGACAATCATAGTCATGAATGCAACAAAAACTGCTACAGAATGGCTTCCAAACATTTAGCCTTCATTCCTAATAATATACCCCATGGAATTTATGGTAACATAGATGAGAAACATCGAATGTTCCAAAAATCCAATACTGCAAGACTGCTTCTTTAAATCCTCTTCATCAATCAAATCTTGCTTCATTATCCTAATAAGCTTTCTCAAACAGATGTTTTAGATTTTTTTTCATGTTTACTTCTCCCCCATTGACATCAATGATAGAAATTTCATCACTATGTCAACAACAACTCAATGTCAAAAGAGACTATTCAGAAAATACATTTACTAGAGTCCTCATGACTTAGCTTAGATACACATACTCCCCCATAGAGGAAGTACCAACATCCAATCAAGAAGAAAGATAGGACTCATATACCATTGGATGGATGCAACCAACTGCATCACTTTTCAAAATTAGGGTAGGGCATAACCCCAAGCATACCTCTTAGATACTCAAATGTATCCTTAGGCAAAGGCTTTGTGAATATATCTTCTATCTGCTCCTTTGTACTTATGTACTCAAGTCTGACTTCTTTCTCAGCAACTTTCTCTCTACAACATGATACTTAATATCTATATGCTTTGTCTTAGAATGTAATACATGATTCTTAGACATACTAACTGTGCTAGTGTTGTCACAATGTATGACAATAGGTTCAAAAAAATTTATTCCAATATCCTTCAACATTTGCTTCATCCAAATTATCCGGTTATAATTGTTTGCTACTACTACATATTCTTCTTATGTTGTGCTTTGTGAGGTACAATTCTACTTCTTGCTTAGCCAAGAAAATAATCTTCCTCCAAGGAAAAATGCTCCACCACTACTGGTGCTTTTCTTATCATCAACATTGCCTCCCCAATCAGCATCTATATATGCACATAGGCTAAAATCATTAGATTTTTCATACCATAGTCCATAGTCCATTGTGCCTCTTAAATATCTTTGTAACCTCTTTATTGCTGCATAATGTGATTCTCTAGGTTCATCTTCAAATCTTGCTATAATTCCAACTGAATGTGCTATATCAAGTCTTGTATGAGTTAAATACTGCAATCCTCCAATCATAGATTTGTATTTCTTTTGTTCTACTATAGAAGTCTCATCTATGCTAAATAACTTATTTCCAATCACCATGGGTGTTCCAACTAGTTTACAATTCTCCATTCCAAATATTTTCAACAAGTCATTCAGGTACTTTGTCTGACTTACAAAGATACCATCATTGTTTTATGTTATCTGTAATCCCAAAAAGTATTTCATTTCACCAATCATACTCATTTCAAATTCAGTCTTCATTTCATCAGCAAATTTGTCACTAGCTTCATCTTCTCCTCCAAAGATAATGTCATCAACAAAAATAACTATAACCCACAAACCATTTTCAATTTCTTTTGTGTACAGATTGCTATCAGTTGTTCCTTTTGTAAATCCCAATTTTAACAAATACTTATCCAGTCTTTGTTCCAATAACATTCTTTTTTTTAGGTCTAGGGACCAATTCCCATGTCTTGTTCTTTTCAACCTGATCTAGTTCTTCTTTCATAGCATTAGTCCAAATTTCATCTTCACAAGCTTCATTAGTAGTCTTAGGTTCAATTTGAGAAATCAAACATAATTGTTCTTGTGCCTTATTTTGAGTTAGAACTCCTCTTTTGATGCTCCCAATAATTTGTCCAATAGGATGATTTATTAACAAACTCTTGCTAGGTGTCACTATCTTAGATCTCTCTTCAGATGTAGGTTCTTCAATGACTTCACTATGGCTTTCATTAAACAAATCACTATCAGTTTCATAAAATAATTTAGTAAATCTAGTGTTAGGTTTAGGATGAGGTTCTTCATCTGATTCATAATCAAGCATTCTTTCCTGAATTTTGAACTTTTCATCAACTTTAACATTTGCGCTTTCAACAATAGTCTTAGTTATTTTATTGTAACATCTATAGGCTTTTCTTTTCAAAGAATATCCAAGAAATATACCTTCATCACTTCTAGGATCAAACTTTCCAATATCATCATCTCTCTTTATATAACATTTGCTTCCAAAAATTCTAAAATACTTAACTGAGGGTGCATGTCCAAATCATAATTCATAAGGTGTCTTGTCTGTGTCTACTCTGATCTATTTCTTCTTTCTGCAATGCCATTTTGTTTAGGTGTTCTAGGGGCTGAATACTGTCTCTTAATGCCATTTTCTTCACAAAAGGTGTTAAACTCTCTAGAAGTAAATTCTCCACCTCTATCAGATCTCAAACATTTAATCTTCATTCCAGATTCATTCTCAACTTTATTCTTAACAATCTTAAACTTATCAAATGCTTCATATTTTTCTTTAAGAAGTGCAATCCACATCATTCTTGTAAAATCATCAACAAGAATCATAAAATACATTTCTCCATAGAATCCTCTAGTCCTCGTAGGACCACTCAAATCTATATGAACAATCTCTAGCTTGTCTGTAGATGTAAACTTCTTACCAGGAAAAGAACTCTTATGTTTATCCATTACACATTCTTTGCAAATCATGTTAGTAGGCTTCATAATTTTAGGCAAATATCTTACTGCAAGTGTAGTACTTACTTTCACAATATTATCAAAGTTTATATGATAGAACCTTCTATGCCATAACCAACTTTCATCAATCGTAGTAATCAAACATGTCATCTCAGTAGGATTTAATTGAAATACATTACCTCTGGTTCTAGATCCAGTTCCAATCAGATTTCCATCTTTATCCTTTATCACACAAGTTTTCTTAGTAAACCAAACTTGATATCCCTTATCAACTAACTATCCAACACTCAAAAAATTATGTTTCAATCCATCCACAAAATAAACATCATCAGTATTAGTCTTTCCATCAAGAGTAATAGATCCTATACCTTTAATCAAACAAGGTGCATTGTTTCCAACTCTAACAACTCCTCCTTCATATTCATTAAAATTTATGAACTTCTTCATGTCTCCAGTCATATGATGTGAACAACCACTATCTATATTCCAATCAACTTTCTTTTCAACTTGAGAAACTAAGGCTTTTTCTTCCTTGACATCAGTTTCATGATTCTCTTCTTTAATTGCTACAAATCCTATGTCATCATTATTCTCAATATCACTTTCACTTAAATTTATTTCTATACTAGCTTCAAGATCTTCATCATTAGCATAATAACATTCCTTAGGTCTTCTAGGTTTGAAATTGTTTCTATACTTTTTAACTCTCTTAGGACATTTAGATGAAAAATGACCATATTCTTGACAAGTCCAACATTTAAATATTTTCTTACCATCTGGTTCTCTTTTCACAAGCAAGGCAATACCTTATTCAATCTTCTTGTCTTCTTCATTTCTAGATCTGTTGCTGCCAGCATAATCTCTACTCACATTGATGCTTCTTGACAAAGTAGGGTGAACACTAAGAGCACTGAATGTTATCTCCATTCTAGGTAAGTCTCCTAATAATCTCAGGTTCATTTCTATTGCTTCCAATGTTCCAAGAAGAGTCTCTCTTGTAAAGTTTTTTGTACAAGGTATAACTTGTTCAATCATTTGTGCTGTCTGCTTAAATATAGGAGTCAATGTCCTCAAAATTTTCCATATCACTTCATTCTCTTTCTTTGTTCTTCCATGAGATTTTATACCTGTAATAATTTCTGACATTCTACCAATATAGCTTCTAATAGATTCATCTTCCAACATTCTTATATCTTCAAATTCACATATCCAATTATGTAATCTAACTTTTTTTGCATGTTCATCACCTTAAAAAGTAGAGTGTAAATCATTCCAAATTTCATGATATTTTTTCAAATATTTTACTTGACTGTACTCATTCTCTGGAAGGGCTGTCAAAAGTGCTTCTCTTGCAAGTATGTTACACATGAATAGATCTCTCTCATCCACAGTACATGTTTCAAGATTTTCCTCTTCAATGATAGTCTTATCATTCTTTGTAATCAACCAATAACCTGGTCCTAAACATAGTAGGTGTGTCTTCATCTTTTCTTTCCAGCTATCAAAATTTACTCCATCAAACTTAGGGCTTTCTTTCCTAAAATTTTCCATGGATCTCCTTAAGTTGTTAAACTTCTTTTTCAAGGACCTGCCACTCTGATACCAATTGTTAGAAAGTAAAGTCCACCAATATAACTAAGAGGGGGGGGGTGAATCAGTTATCAGATAATTATAAATTTTATCATCTTCAACAAAATTAAACCATATAAGAAATATAATTACCAACCATAGAAAGATATTCATACACAATAACACAATGACACAAGATATGTTGACTAGAGAACCTCTTGATCAAAGAGTAAACCACAGTGGGAATGATGCCCACAAAAGATGCACTAATATGAATATTCATTGTGAAAGGATGGACTCTGTTAGGAGTCCTATGAAATACATTAAGTACATATGAATCCCTATTAGGAGATTTTGAATCCCTGTTAAAAGATTCTAACCCTGTTAAGAGTTATGGAAGAGAGAAGGACCCACTACCCAAATAGCTTTAGGGTAAGATCATTGAACACACTGTCCAAATAATATTTGCATTACTCAATAGAATAATATGTTACCTCTTCTCTGACTATGCCAAACCACACTCACTATTACATCAAATCTCAATTTTAGATCTTTGTACCTCGCATGTTTTCCTTCACAAATTCGCTTTCATACTTAGCTTTTTTCTTCACTTCATGCATACATCATCACACAAAACCACTACTTCCATATAATAACCACATTACAACAAGGAAATAAATTCCTTCCTTTATACCACACTCAAATAATTACAAATGAGTCGGCATACAATTACAATATAAAAGTTTACACACGCTACATAAAAATTACATAAAACTATCAGCTTCCAAATACAATAAATCTTCACTCGTGTGACCTCAAAGTCTGCACTATCATCCACATCACTATCAATGTGTCTTCAACTTCCCTTTAACTGTGCAAAACTAGATTCCATCCCAATTAGGAGATATCATCCGATTTCTACAAACCGCTACTCAAAAACACTGCCTAAATACTGCTTCCACCAAAATTCTCATAACTTCCATGAATAAATGAAATACTATCTATGCTCTTAACCATAGACATATAACATATCAAAGAGTATATCCTCAACATCACATAGCTCCAACTATAATAACCCACATGCGCTAATCCAGACTTTGTCTACTTCTCTACAAGTCTTCGGTAAATCACTGTGTTGACATCAATGACAATCATAGTCATGAATGAAACAACAACTACTACAGAATGGCTTTCAAACATTTAGCATTCATTCCTGACAATATATATATGATTTTAACTTGTCTTAAATTTTTACATGTGTCTCTCTATTGATGGTGTTGATAGAAGATCAATCCATGGATGCAAGAGAGTAGACAAAAGAAGATCCTTGCATTAAGTTATAAGTATGGAGAGTAATGTGTGGTCATTGTACACTACAGATTACTCATGCTTTTTTGATGATTGCATTTCTAAAAAATATGATGAATGTATCAACCAAAAATGTGGATATGTCAGTGAATGGAATTTGGTTCCACTAGATGTTACAAACACAAATGATGAAGTTGAGGATGAAAGCTTTGACAACATATATATATATATATATATATATATATATATATATATATATATATATATATATATATATATATATATATATATATATATATATATATATATATATATTGTTAATATGATATAGAACAATAGAGAGGGGTGTGAATCAGTTGTTCTTAGGTCCAGATGTATAAAACAAACTTTAAAACTCTTCACATATAATAGTGTAGTCCACTTATCCAATAGCATCTAACTTGTAAAACACACAAATGTTCAAACCAAAACATTCACACGTATCAACACTAGGATTTATAGTGGAAACCCAATTTGGGAAAAACCACTTTGTAACATGTTACTATTATGTTCACTCTTCTAAAGTGAGCTCAGTGAAAAGCCAACCCTGTCAAAGGTTGCAAACACACTGTCAGGTGTGACTCGATTAATGGATTTAAACCACTCTATTAAAAGTGCACATTGTTAGAGGACTTACATGCACTCCATTAGAATGCAACCTTGTCAAAGGATTTATACCTATGACTGTTAGGTCAACCTCTGTTAAAAGGATTTTGACTAATACAATGGTTAGAATGTAGTAGTAGTATTGATCTAAAAAACATACAACTCACTTTACAAATATCAAATCCAATTTCATACACATATGTTGGCTTACTGATTGTGAACCTTTACCATCTCCATCATTGATCTGCTTGGAACTCTCTTCAAGCAATCACAACACTTCTCCTTCAGCCTTCTCTGCTTAGATAGTCAATAAAATCAACAATACTTCTAGCCTCCTCTTCTCTCTTTAACCTCAACTTAGGTTTCCTTAATACTTCCTCTATTAGGACAATACATCCTTTGCCACTTAATCTCCTTCGTAGATCTTAGGGTTAGGTCAGATTCATTAAATCCATCCTACATTATGTTCTTCGGCTATCCTTCTAGAAATATCTCAAATCTCTTAATAGATTTATGTTAGGAATTAATATTGAAGCCTTTGGCAGTCATTCTGTAGCAGTGGTTGTTGCATTCATGACTATGATTGTCAGTGATGTCAACACAGTGTTATTCTAGAGTTTTAGCAGAGAAGCAGGCACAGTTTTGTTTTGCACACATGTTATATTGTAGATTCAGTTATGCGTAGTTGATGGTATGTTCTTTGGTGTGTTATTAGCCTATGGTTAAGAGCACAAAGAGAAATTCATTTATTTGTGAAAGTTATAAGCAATTTGGTGGAAGCAGTATTCTGGCAATTTTCCTGTGTAGCAATTTTTGGTAATCAGAGGATATCTCCTAATTGGGATGGAATTTGATTTTGTGCAGTTAAAGGGAAGTTTGAGACTCATTGGTGGTGATGTGGTTCATAGTGCAAACTTTGAGGTCACATGATTGGAAAGTTATTGTATCTAGAAGCCGACAGTTTTATGTAATTTTGATCTAGCGTGATGAAATTATTATTTTGTATTTGTATGCCAACTCATTTGTAATTATTTGAGTGTGGTATAAAGGAAAGAATGTTTTCCTTGTTATGTATGAGGATTTTAAGAAGTGTAATATGAAATTATGAAATTTGTGATGCGAATGTATGTATGAAGTGAAGAAAAAGAATAATTTAGTGATGAAGGAAGACTTGAGAAGTACAGAGATCTAAATTTGTGATCTTGTGTACTAGAGAGTGTGGTTTTGGCATAGTGTGAAGGAGGAAACATATTTCATATTATTTTGTTGAATAATCCTTAGATCTGTTGGACAGTGAGTTTAGAGATCTTGCCTTGAAGCTATTTGGGCAGTGGGTCCTTCTGTCTTCCATAACTCCTAACAGGGTTAGAATCTTTTAACAGGGATTCAAAATCTCCTAACAAAGATTCATATGTACTGAATGTATTTCATAAGACTCCTAATAGGGTCCATCCTCTAACAAGGAACTTTCATATTAGTGCATCATTTTGTGGGCATCATTCCCACCGGGGTTTACTCTTTGATCAAGAGGTTCCCTAGCTAACATATCTTGTGTTATTGAGTCATTGTGTATGGTTATCTTTCTATGGTTAGTTACTGCATTAATTATATGGTTTAAATCTATTGAAGTTGATATTGAAGTTAATTATGATAAATGGTTTAAATATTAGATAACTGATTCAAGCCCCCCCCCCCCCCTCTCAGTTATCTTGGTGGTCTTTCCTTTCTAACAATTGGTATCAGAGGAGCAGGTCCTTGAAAGACAAGTTTAACAACTTAAGGAGATCTATGGAAAATTTTAGGAAAGAAAGCCATAAGTTTGATGGAGTAAATTTTGACAGCTAGAAAGAAAAGATGAAGACACATCTCTTGTGTTTAGGACCAGGTTATTGGTTGATTAAAAAGATTGAAAGAACTATAATTGAAGAAGACAATCTTGAAACAAGTTCTAAAGATGAGGTAGATTTATTTATGTGTAACATACTTGCAAGAGAAACACTTTTATCAGCACTTTCGAAGAATGAATACAGTTAGGTAAAAGGTTTAACTAAATCTCATGATATTTGGAAAGCTTTACATTCTACTTTTGAAGGTGATGAACATGCAAAGAAAGCTAGGTTACATAATTGGATTTGTGCATTTGAAGACATAAGAATGATGGAAGATGAATTTGTTAGAAGCTATATTGGTAGGATGTCAGAAATTGTTGTAGGAATAAAGTCTTGTGGAGGTGAAAAGATAGAGAATGAAGTAATATGGAAGATTTTGAGAACATTGACACCGGTATTCAGGTAGACTACACAAATGATTGAACAAGTGATACCTTGTACACCAAGCTTTTCAAGAGAGACTCTTCTTGGAAGATTGGAAGTAGTAGAGATGAATCTAATATTTTTAGGAGAACTACCTAGAGTAGAGACAGCATTCAGTGCTCTTAGCATTAGACCTACTTTGTCTAGAAGTACAAGTGTGAATGGAGATTATGCCAGTAGTAGTAGATCCAAATTTGATGAAGACAAGAAGATTGAAGAAGGTATTGCCTTGCTTGTGAAAAGAGAACCAGATGGTAAGAAAATCTTTAAATTTTGGAGATGTCAAGAATATGGTCATTTTGTATCTAAGTGTCCTAAGAGAGTTAAGAAGTATAGAAACAATTTTAAGCCTAGAAGATCTAAAGAATGTTATTATGAAAATGATGAAGAAATTGAAGAAGGAATTGAAAGACATTTGAGTGATAGTGATAATGATAACTTTGATGACATAGGATTTGCAGTAATTAAGGAAGAAAATTTTGAATCTGATATTAAAGAAGAAAAAGCCTTAGTTTCCCAAGTTAAAAAAAAATCTGATTGGATTATAGATAGTGGTTGTTCACATCATATGACTGGTGATAAAGGAAAGTTCATAAAGTTTAACAATTATGATGGAGGAGTTTTTAGAGTTGGTAACAATGCACATTGTTTGATTAAGGTTATAGGATCTATTACTCTTGATGGAAAGACTAATACTGATGATGTTTACTTTGTTGATGGATTGAAACATAATCTTTTAAGTGTTGGATAGTTAGTGGATAAAGGATATCAAGTTTGGTTTACTGAGAAAACTTGTGTGATTAAGGATAAAGATGGAAATCTAACTAGAACTAGATCTAGAACCAGAGGTAATGTATTTTAGTTGAACCCTACTAAGATGACATGCTTGATGACTAAGATTGATGACAGTTGGTTATGGCATAGAAGGTTTTGTCATATAAACTTTGATAATATTGTGAAAGTAAGTTCTACACTTGCATTAAGAGACTTACCTAAGATTATGAAGCCTACTAACATGATTTTCAAGGAATGTGTGATGGCTAAGAAGAAAAGGAGTTCATTTCCTAGCAAGAAGTTCACATCTACAGAGAAGTTGGAGATTGTTCATACAGACTTGAGCGGTCCTACTAGGACTAGAGGATTCTATGGAGAAAGGTATTTTATGATTCTTGTTGATGATTTTACAAGAATGATGTGGATTGCATTTTTGAAAGAAAAATTTGAAGCATTTGATAAGTTTAAGGTCGTGAAGAATAAAGTTGAGAATGAATTAGGAATGATGATTAAATGTTTGAGATCTGATAGAGGTGGAGAATTTACATCTAAAGAGTTTAACACTTTTTGTGAAGTGAATGGTATTAAGAGATAGTTATCAGCCCCTAGAACATCTGAACAAAATGGTATTATAGAAAGAAGAAATAGACCAGTGATTGAAGCAGCTAGAGCTATGTTATTTGAAGGTGACTTGGCAAAGACATTTTGGAGAGAAGTAGTGAATATAACAGTATATACAATGAATAGAGTGCAAATTAGAGAAGACACAAACAAGACACCTTATGAATTATGGTTTGGACATGCACCCTCAGTTAAATATTTTAGAATTTTTGGAAGCAAATGTTATATTAGGAGAGAATATGATATAGGAAAGTTTGATCCTAGAAGCAATGAATGAATTTTTCTTGGATATTCTTTGAAAAGAAAAGCATATAGATGTTACAATAAGAGAACTAAAACTATTGTTGAAAGTGCAAATGTAAAATTTGATGAGAAGTTTAAAATTCAGGAAAGAATGCTTGATTATGAATCTAATGAAGGAACTAACCCTCAGCCTAACATTGAAACTACTAAACAATTTTATGAGACTGACAATGAATTGTTGAATGAAAGTCATGTTGAAGAAAATAGAGAAGAATCTACAGTTGAAGAAAGATTAGTGACTATGACACCTAACAGGTATATATCAAGACATCATCCTATTGAGCAAGTCATTGGAAGTTTGGATAGACGAGTTATGACTAGAAAGAAGGTACATTTATGTTTGATTTCTCAAAGTGAACCTAAATCTACTAATGAAGCTTGTGAAGATGAACATTGGATTAAAGCTATGAAAGACGAATTGGATCAGATTGAAAAGAACAAGACATGGGAATTGGTCCCTAGACATAAAGACAAAAATGTGATTGGAACTAAATGGGTATATAGGAACAAGATGAATGAACAAGGAGAAGTAATTAGAAACAAAGCAAGATTAGTATGTAAGGGATACTCACAACAAGAAGGAATTGAATATGAAGAGACTTTTTCCCCTGTGGCAAGACTTGAAGCGGTAAGAATATTTTTGGCTTATGTAGCATTTAAGAAATTCAAAGTGTATCAGATGGATGTGAAGTCGGTGTTTCTAAATGGTGAATTAGAAGAAGAAGTCTACATTGAGCAGCCTAAACATTTTCCTTTGACTCAAGAAGGATACATGGTATGTAAACTAAAGAAAGCATTGTATGGACTAAAGCAAGCACCTAGAACTTGGTATGCTAGATTAGATAAGTATTTGTTAAAATTGGGATTTGCAAAAGGAACAGCTGATAGCAACTTATACACAAAAGAAATTGAGAATGGATTGTTAGTTTTGGTTATTTTTGTTGATGACATTATTTTTGGAGGAGAAGATGAAGCTAGTGACAAGTTTGCTAATGAAATGAAGACAGAATTTGAAATGAGTATGATTGGAGAAATGAAATACTTTTTGGGATTGCAAATAACACAAAACAAAGATGGTATCTTTATAAGTCAGACTAAGTACTTGAATGATTTATTGAAAAGATTTGGTATGGAGAATTGCAAACCAGTTGGAACACCTATGGTTACAAGACATAAACTATCTAGTAAAGATGAAACACTAGAAGTTGAGCAAAAGAAATACAAATCTATGATTAGTGGATTGCAATACTTGACACACACTAGACCAAATATACAACATTCAGTTGGGATGGTAGCAAGATTTCAAGCCGAACCTAGAGAGTCACATTATGCAGTAGTAAAAAGGATATTGAGATATCTTAGAGGAAGAATGGACTATGGACTATGGTATGAAAATTTTGATGATTTTACCCTATGTGCATATACTGATGCTAATTGGGGAGGCAGTGTTGATGACAAGAAAAGCACCAGTGGTGGAGCCTTTTTTCTTGGAGGAAGATTAGTTTCTTGGTTGAGCAAAAAGCATAATTGTATCTCATAGAGTACAACAAAAGCATAATATGTTGCAGAAGAAAACAATTGTAATCAGATAATTTGGATGAAGTAGATATTGATGGACATTAGAATCAAGTTTGATGAGCCTATTGTCATATATTATGACAATACAAGTACAGTTAGTATGTCTAAGAATTTAATTTTACATTCTAAAATAAAGCATATAGAGATCAAGTATCATGTTGTAAGAGAGAAAGTTGCAGAAAAAGAAGTCAGACTGGAGTACATAAGCACAAAGGAGCAAATAGCAGATTATTTACTAAGCCCTTGCCTAAGGATACATTTGAGTATCTGAGAGGTATGCTTGGGGTTATGCCCCAACCTACTTTTGAGTAATGATGCAGTTGGTTGCATCCGTCCAGTGGTTTATGGCCCTATCTATTTTCTGGATTGGATGTTGGTACTTCCTCTATGGGGGAGTATGTGTATCTGACCTGAGTCATTGAGGACTCTTGTGAATGTATTTTCTGAATAGTGTCTTTTGACATTGAGCTATTGTTTGACATAGTGATATAATTTCTATCATTAATGTCAATGGGGGAGAGAATCATGAAAAACATTGAGGAAACATTGAGGAACTACATTTATTGAAGAGATTGAACAGGATAACAAAGCAAGATTTGATTGATGATGAGTAGCAGTGTAGTTGAGCAGCAGTGATTGGATTTTTGGAACATTGGATGTTTTTCATCTATGTTTCCATCAATGCCAATGGGGGAGATTGTTAGGAATGAATGTTCAAGCCTTTGGTAGTCATTCTATAGTAGTGGTTGTTGCATTCATGACTATGATTGTCATTGATGTCAACACAGTGTTATTCTAGAGTTTTAGCAGAGAAGTAGGCATAGTTTTGTTTTACACACATGTTATATTGTAGATTGAGTTATGCATAGTTTATGGTATGTTTTTTGGTGTGTTATTAGCCTATGGTTAAGAGCACAAAGAGAAATTCATTTATTCATGAAAGTTATAAGCATTTTGGTTGAAGCAGTATTCTGGCAGTTTTCCTGTGTAGCGGTTTTTGGTAATCGGAGGATATCTCCTAATCGAGATGGAATCTAATTCTACATAGTTAAAGGGAAGTTTGAGACTCATTGGTGGTGATGTGGTTCATAGCACAAACTTTGAGGTCACATGATTGGAAAGTTATTATATTTGGAAGCTGACAGTTTTATGTAATTTTGATGTAGCGTGTTGAAATTATTATTTTGTATTTGCATGCCAACCCATTTATAATTATTTGAGTGTGGTATAAAGGAAGGAATTTTTTCCTTTTTACGTATGAGGATTGTAAGAAGTGTGATATGAAATTATGAAAGTTGTGATTTGAATGTATGCATGAAGTGAAGAAAAGAGCTAATTCGGTGATGAAGGAAGACTTGTGAAGTAGAAAGATATGAATTTGTGATCTTGTGTAGCAGAGAGTGTGGTTTTGGTAGAGTGTGAAGGAGGCAACATAATTCATATTATTCTATTGAATAATCCTAAGATTTTTTGGACAGTGAGTTCAGAGATCTTGCCTTGAAGCTGTTTGGGCAGTGGGTCCTTCTATCTTCCATAACTCCTAACAGGGTTAGAATCTTTTAACAGGGATTCAAAATCTCCTAATAGAAATTCATATGTACTGAATGTATTTCATAAGACTCCTAATAGGGTCCATCCTCTAACAAGAAACTTTCATATTTGTGCAACATTTTGTGGGCACCATTCCCACTGGGGTTTACTCTTTGATCAAGAGGTTCCCTAGTTAACATATCTTGTGTTATTGAGTCATTTTGTATGGTTATCTTTCTATGGTTAGTTACTACATTAATTATATGGTTTAAAGCTGTTGAAGTTGATATTGAAGTTAATGATGATAAATGGTTTAAATATCAGATAACTAATTCACCCCCCCCTCTCAGTTATCTTGGTGGTCTTTCCTTTCTAACAATTTACAATAAAATATTTTACAGTGCATTAAATGCTTTCATACAATCAATAAATAAATTCAACACATTTTACATAATCCAAGAATTCAACAATGTCGGCTGGAAATCTAAATTCTCCCTCAGATGTAAAATACTGACGCTCGGTTAATAATGTGTTCAACTTCTCCATCTTCACTAGAAAGCTTGATCACCTCAAAAACACTATTTCCTCGGCTAATACTATCTTCCTCAGTAATTAACTAGTGTTTGGTCAACACTGAATTTACTCAGCATATACGAGCTCGGTCAACACTAACAACACGCAGCTTAAACTAGATTTCTTCACTTTTTCTTGGTTAAGCCTACCAGTTTAGTCTTCATTCTTACTTAGGTAAACAATACATAGTGCCATATAATCAAGTACTCATTGAAGTATCAAGATAACTCAACCTTTCCTTAAGTGCTATTGTTACCAACCTTGCCTTTCCCATTAGCAACAATCAAATAGATATAGTACTTTCTTAAATAGCAACAGTATTACTAGTTAAGGTTTGACATCAATGACAATACAACAATTGCTTCAATTATAGTTTCCAACAATCTCCCTCTTTGGCATTGATGGAAACACCATATGAATATCACATGAACTACCAACCAATCCAAAAACTTATCTGTCCATCAGAAATGTTAATAATATCCTTAGCTTCATTTTTATACAGAATCAATTAGCCATGCTTGTATGACCGTCTACTGAATTTCTCCCTCTTACTTGATCTTCCATGAAAAATTTCATTCTGTGTATTCATCTATGACCATCTCTATCTTTGATAAAAATGCCAAAGTAGCAACTAAAAACATACATCATGTAGATGTAGATATCATCTTTTCAGTTCAGTAATAGTATTCTCCCTCTGTCATCTTTGCTTATGAATTATTCTTGTTTGTGCTATTCTTTTCACAACTCTAGGCTACTCCTAAAGTGTGACCTATTTATGCATCAACTTGTTAGATATTCTTTGCAGCACATTTGATGCAGTGCTCCTAGCTTGACTAGGCAGCTTCAGTTAGGGGAAGGACCCAAAATTGACTTCTCGGGTATTCGTGAGCTTATTTAGGTAAATCCTTAGTGAATATGTCTGCTAGTTGTTCCTTTGTATTCACATATTCCATTTAGACCTCTTTATCTTGTACCAGTTGTCTCAAGTAATGATACTTTATGACAATGTGTTTGGTCTTTGTGTGCATCACTGGATTCTTAGAGATGTCGATAGCACTTGTGTTGTCATAGAAAATGACAACTGGTTTAGTGATTTCTTCTTTCATGCCTACCAACAATTGCTTTATCCATATCAAATTTGAATAGTTCAAAGCTGCAGCCACATACTCAGCTTCAGTAGTAGATTCAGAAATGCAATTTTGTTTCTTTCTTATCCAGGAAACTAATCTCTATCCAAGAAAGAAAGCTCCACCAATAGTACTCTTTCTGTCATCTACATTTCCTACCCAATCAGCATCTGTATACACTCTCAGTTCAAACTTCTCATGCTTCTTGTAGTACAATCCATAGTCAGTAGTTCCCTTCAAATATCTCATGATTCTTTTGATAGTCATCATGTGAGTTTCCTTAGGATTGGGAGAGAATATTGCCACAATCTCAATAGCTAATGCAATATCTGGTCTACTATGTACAACATATTGTAGCTTTCCAATCATGGATCTATACAAAGTTTGGTTAACTTCTATAACATCATCATTTTTAGACAACTTTTGTCTAGTAGCTATGGGAGTACTTACTAGCCTTGAATTTTCCATACCAAAGGTTTTCAGTATCTCATGAACATATTTAGACTAGGTGATGAAAATTCCTTTCTCCATCTGATATACTTGTAAACCAACAAAAAATTTGATCTCCCCAAACATACTCATTTCAAATTTAGTTTGAATTTCATTTGAAAATTTCTTACATGAGGCATCTTGTCCACCAAATATAATATCATCTACAAAGATCTTAGCTAACAAGATTCCTTTACCTTCTTCATCTTTCATGTATAGGTTTCTTGTGTCATTTGTCCTTGAGAATCCAATCTGTATTAGGTAGTTGTGCAGTCTCTCATACCATGCTCTGGGACCTTGCTTTAGTCCATACAGTGTTTTATTTAGTTTTAAAACCATGTGTCTTTTGTTTGGATCAACAAATCCTTCTGGCTGTTCAATATACACTTCTTCTTCTAATATACCATTTAAAAATGAAGACTTAACATCCATTTGGTATACCTTGAAATATTTATAGGCATCATATGCAAGCAGAGTTCTTACTCCTTCCAATCTAGCTACAGGGGAAAATGTCTCCCCATAATCTATTCTTTCTTCTTGTCTGTAGCCTTTGCATACCACCCTAGCTTTGTTTCTTGTGATATGACCATGCTCATTCAACTTATAATGAAATACCCACTTTGTCCCAATGACATTCTTATTTTCTGGTCTCGGCACTAGAGTCTAGGTATCATTCTTCTCTATCTGGTCTATCTCTTCAATCATTTCTTCTATCCAATCTTCATTTTCTAATGCCTCCTTTGTTGTCTTAGGCTCAAATTCACATAGTAAAGATGTTGGATCTCTTTCCTTGCTAATGGTTTGAATTCCAATATCTTTATCTCCAATAATCTGTTCAGGCTTGTGATGTCTCCTTATGTATTGTGCTAGAATAGGTTCTGCTCTCCTTTCATTTTTCTCATCAGGCTCACCAACAAGATTGTCATATTCAGCTTCTAAATGCTCAGCAACCTCTTCCTGATACTCGACAGCTTCTTCCTATCATTTGGCATGTTCTTCTTCTCTCTCGACATTGTTATCCTGATGCTTTGTATTGATTACCCAAGACTCAGCATCAGGTGCAAATCTGTCACTTGCCTCTTCTTCCTCTATATACACAAAAGATCTATAATCTTCTGGTTCTCTTTTTCTATCAGCTTCATTTTTCTCTACATAATCATCAACTTTGACATTCACACTTTCCACCATTTTGTTAGTGTTAGAGTTCAAACACTTATAAGCTTTACTTTTTGTGGAATAGCCTAGGAATATACCCTCATCGCTTTTAGCATGAAAATTTCCATTTCTACTATCCTTTAGTATGTAGCATTTACTTCCAAAAATTCTAAAGTACTTTACATTAGGTGAATACCCATGCCACATTTCATAAGGTGTCATATTTGTACCTTTTTTTTATCTATACTTAGTTAAGAGTATAAATAGCTATACTTACAGCTTCTTTCCAATACTTTTGTGCAATATTCTTTTAAATCATTAAAGTCCTTGCACAATCCAAGATAGATCTATTCCTTCTCTCTCTATACCATTTTGTGGAGGATCTCTAGGTGTAGACATCTATCTTTTGATCCCTCTATCATTTCAAAATAGATTAAATTCATTGGATATAAATTCTCCACCTCGGTCAGATCTCAGACACTTCAGGTTCCTACATGTCTCCTTTTCAAGCTTTGCCACATACCACTTCAAAAATAGAAAAGCATTAGATTTTTCTTTTAATAACATTGCATGCATCATTTTGGTATAATCATCAACAAACAGGATAAAATATCTAGCACCACAATAGCTTTCTACACCCATTGGTCCATAAAGGCCAGTATGAACCAAATCTAGGATATTCTCAAAAGTAAAGGTTTTTCTCTTGAAACTAGACTTTGTCATCTTACCCAACTGACATTCTTTGCACATTAAATTCTCAGGTTTCTTCAATGTAGGTAGACCTCTCACTTTATTTTTCTTACTAATTTCTACCAGATTATCAAAGTTAACATGACATAGCCACTTATGCCACAACCAAATATCATCAAGTTTTGCAATCATACATGTTTCTTTAGATAGGTCTAGATAAAACAAATTACCTCTTGTTTGTTCTCCACTTCCAATTAGTTCACCAGTGGCATCAAATATTTTGGCCTTTCTATGATGAAATTCCACTTGGTAGCTAGTGCTATTAAGCTGTGCAACACTTAGTAGATTATAGTTAAGACCCTCAACCCAATAAGCATGTTCACAGGTGATCTTATCAGTCGGCTTAATCAATCCTTTGCCTCTAACAGGACATGGTGCATCATTACCAGATTTCACACTCCTACCTTTATAATGATCTAAGGTATCAAACTTACTCTTATCTCCAGTCATATAATGTGAACAACCACTGTCAATAATCCATTTATCATTTTTGTTCACATAAGATATCAATGTAGTTTTCTCATCCTCATCGGATTCATCTTTCATTGCAACATAGACAACCTCAATTTCACAATCATCACTATTAGTGTCAGTCTCTTCTTCAACATTATAATAGGATTTCTTACCTTTTCCTTTGTAGTCCTTGTATCTTCAATAACCTCTATCTTCTCTTTTGTCTTTATTCTTTTTGACTCTTTGTTCATCCTTATCATCCCTTTCGGGACATCTAGCAACTATATGACCAAATTTATTACATGAAAAACATATAATAGGGAGTTTACCTTTGTACTTTCCTTTTCCCCTTTTCAGTCTTCTAGCCATAAGAGCTTCTAGATCCTCAAGTTCTTCATCAGATGTGGCACTGTCACTTTCACTTTCACTGATGCATCTTTCTTTTTCCTTCTTTCACTTACTCAGAAGAATTTGTGACTTAAAAAGAGATTCAATATTACCAATAGTGAAGTTATCATAGTTAGAAAGTTCAAAAGTAGTAAGCTTACCAACCAAACTTTCCAAAGTAAGAGCATTTGTAGGGTTACATCTAGATTCTTGAATTGCATAAATTTTAATTACATAGATAGGATGTAGAGTTATCAATACTTTTCCTATTATAGTTTCATCATCAATAGTTCCATTTGCTCCTATAATAGCATTTAAAGCTTCTTTTATTCTACTACAATATTGTGCAATATTCTCACCTTCTTGCATTCTCATTTCATCAAATTTACCTCTTAGGCTCTCAGCTTTTTCTCTCAACACATTTATGTCACCACCATAAATTTTTGCAAGGGTGTCCCACATTTTCTTTGCATTAATGCAGTCTTTGATGTCTTCAAATTCTGGATAACTTAGGGCAGGCACAATCTCCAACATTTCTTGGTTATGATCTTGTTTAGCTTTCATTTCCTCAGTAGTCAGAGGTGCAACAAGTGTGACATAGTCATGCTCAATCTTATACTTTGTAGAATCACCAATACTGGCCAAATGCAGTTCATCAAGCTCTTCCATGTAGGGAAGTTCTCCTTATTCAGCTTTGCTACCTCCTTATACATCATGATCATTTGCTTCAAGTACCTTCAAACTTGTTCTTTGTAAGCACCAACTTGGCTCTAATACCAATTGTTAATATGATTTAGAATAACAGAGAGGGGGGGTGAATCAATTGTTCTCGGGTCTAGATGTATAAATTTTTTTTTAAAACTCTTCTACAAATCAGAGCTAATAACCAACAGCTACTCGGTCATTACTGATTGCATAACAAAAACATATAATAGTGCAGTCCACTTATCCAATAGCATCTAACTTGTAAAACACAAAAATGTTCAAACCAAAACATTCACACAAGTATCAACACCAGGATTTATAGTGGAAACACAATTTGGGAAAAACCACTTTGTAACATGTTACTATTATGTTCACTCTTCTGAAGTGAGCTCGGTGAAAAGCCAACCCTATCAAATGTTACAAACACACTGTGATGTGTGACCCGATTAAAGGATTTAAACCACTCTATTAAAAGTGCACCTTGTTATAGGACTTACATACACTCCATTAGAATGTAACCTTGTTCAAAGGATTTATAACTATGACTAGTGTTAGGTCAACCTCTGTTAAAAGGATTTTGACTGATACAATGGTTAGAAAGTAGCAGTAGTATTGATTTGAAAAAAATACAACTCACTTTGCAAATATCAGATCCAATTCCATACACATATGCTGGCTTACTGACTATGAACCTTTACCATCTCCATCATTGATATGCTCAGAACTCTCTTCAAGCAATCACAACACTTCTCCTTCAGCCTTCTCTGCCTAGACAGTCAATAACATCAACAATAATTCTAGCATCATCTTTTCTCTTCAACCTCAACTTAGGTTTCCTTAATACTTCCCCTATTAGGTCAATACATCCTTTTTCGCTTGATCTCCTTCATAGATCTTAGGGTTAGGTCAGATTCATTGAATCTATCCTACATTATGTTCTTTGGCTATCCTTCTAGAAATATCTCAAATCTCTTAATAGATTTACAATAAAACATTTTATAGTGCATTAAATGCTTTCTTACAATCAATAAATAAAGTCAACACATTTTACATAATCCAAGAATTCAACGATGTCGGTTGGAAATCTAAATTCTCCCTCAAATGTAAAATACTGACTCTCAATCAATACTATGTTCAACTTCTCGGTCTTCACTAGAAAGCCCGGTCACCTCAAACATTGTTTCCTCAGCTAATACTATCTTCATTGGTAATTAACTGGTGTTTGGTCAACACTAAATTTACTCGGCATATACTAGCTCGGTCAACACTAGCAACACTTGGCTTAAGCTAGATTTCTTCACTTTTGCTCAGTTAAGCCTACTAGTTTAGTCTTCATTCTTACTTAGGTAAACAATATATTGTCTTATCATTGTGCTACATAATCAAGTACTCATTGAAGTATCAAGATAACTCAACCTTTCTTTAGGTGCTATTGTTACCAACCTTGCCTTTCCCCTTAGCAACAATCAAATAGATATAGTACTTTCTTAAATAGAAACAGTCTTACTAGTTAAGGTTTGATATCAATAACAATACAACAATTGCTTCAATTGCAGTTTCCAATATATATATATATATATATATAAAGGATTCATAAACTCAATCCATGTTTTAGGTTTGATCAAAATTGGTACATGTGTGTACATATACATACATACATACATACATACATACATACATACATAGATATATATATATATATATATATATATATATATATATATATATATATATATATATATATATATATATATATATATATATATATATATATATATATATATTTATATATATATATATATAAAGGATTCATAAACTCAATTCATAAATGATGCAGGGTAGATCTGAATAATCCAATAAAGGATAGTCCAAGTCTACACTAGTGGTAATAATAACAACACCCATAGAGGAAAATAACAATATAGTGCTTCAAAATAGAATTTCATTCGACATGCCCGGTTATAAGGCCTTCCAGGTTAGGGCCAAATACAATTACTTACAAAATTACTGATGCAATCTCCTAGCTAGTCCAACTCTGAAACACATTAGTAACTGATGGAAACACTAAGGTAGATCTAAACTTGAGCTCGCAAGCCTCCAAGAAATATCCTTGTCTCCAAGCATGCAAACCACTAGCTCTGATATTACAATTATCAGATAATCAATTTTATCTTCAAAATCTCATAGGATCCAATTGTTATCCTTGTAAATCACTGACTCTGACTCCCTCCCTAAAATTCTACCCAAACACTCCTTAAATACATTTCCTCAGCCACAATTCGACTGGAAGAAATAATTAATTCCTAAGCCAAGTCAGCTTCTATTACATACAAATATTAAATGCAACAACAGTCAGCTCATAAATAGCCTTGCAAATAATTAATTCTCTATGTCAGCCTCTAGATCCACATAGGAGAATACAACACAAGTTACCAACATTAAATACACCAAGTCAGCCAACCAAAACTTCAAGAACTCCAGTCAGTAAACCAAAACTATCAAGCACTAGTAAAATAACCGAGCATGCCAAGCATCACCGAGCACCACAAGCATCGTCGAGTATAATTTTCCCCAAGCGTCAGGGTTTTATCGAGTTTCTTCAGTGATTGAGCTTCTTCAATAACAAAGATCATCGATTAAAGTTGCAACTGAGTAACACAGAACCACTTCAACATACCACCATGTAGATTTGTTGAATGCCTAAGAATACCACTGCATTAGACACCCCAGGTTCAAAAAGATGTTCTCATAGGCTGGAAGAACTGTTAATATGATTTAGAACAATAGAGAGAGGGAGTGAATCAGTTGTTCTTAGGTCCAAATGTATAAAATAAACTTTCAAACTCTTCAACAAATTAGATCTAATAACCAATAGCTACTCGGTCATTACTGAATACATAACAGAAACATATAATAGTGCAGTCCACTATCCAATAGTATTTAACTTGCAAAACACAGAAATTTTCAAACCAAAACATTCACACAAGCATTAATACTAGGATTTATAGTGGAAACCCAATTTGGGAAAAACCACTTTGTAACATGTTATTGATATTTTCACTCTTCTGAAGTGAGCTCTGTGAAAAGCCAACCCTATCAAAGGTTACAAACACATTGTCAAGTGTGACCCGGTTAAAGGATTTCAACCACTATGTTAAAAGTGTGCCTTGTTATAGGACTTACATAAATTCTATTAGAATGCAACCTTGTTCAAAGGATTTATACAAATGACTGTTAGGTCAACCTTGATTAAAGGATTTCAAACTGATACAATGGTTAGAAAGTAACAACAGTGTTTGATCTTAAAACATAGAACTCACTTTGCAAATATCAGATCCAATTCCGTACACATATTTTGGCTTACTGACTGTGATCCATTTCCATCTCCATCACTGATCTTCTCAGGAATCCCTTCAAGAAATCACAACTCCTCCTTCAACCTTTTCTTCTTATATAGTCAATAACAACAACTCCAACATCCTTTGTACAACCTCACACTTAGGTTTCCTTAATACCTCTTCATTTAGGTCGATCCAACTTTTGCTGCTTAATCTCCTCCATAGATCTTAGGGTTAGGTTAGATTCATCAAATCCTTCCAATTTTATGCTCTTCATCCATCCTTCTAGAAACATGTCAAATCTCTTTATGAAATCACAATAAAATGATTTACAGTGCATTAAATGCTTCCATACAATCAATAAATAAAGTCAACATGTTTTACATAATCCAAGAATTCAACTATGTTAGCTAGGAATCTGAATTCTTCCTCAAATTTAAATTACTAACGCTTGGTCAATACTATGTTCAACTCCTCGTTCTTCACTGGGTAGCCCAGTCACCACTAAAACTATTTCCTTGGCTAATATTGTCTTCCTCGACAATTAACTAATGTTCGGTCAACATTGAATTTACTTGGTATATACAGGCTCGGTCGACACTAAAATCACTCAGCTTAAACTAGATTTCTTCACTTTTTCTCGGTTAAGCCTACTTGTTTAATCTTCCTTCTTACTTAGATAAGCAATACATTATCTTATCATTGTGCCACATAATCAAGTACTCATTGAAGTATCAAGATAACTCAACCTTTCCTTAGGTGATATTGTTATCAACCTTTCCCTAATCCTTCTCAACATTTAAATAGATATAGTACTTTCTTAGATAGCAATAGTCTTACTAGTTAAGGTTTGACATCAATGACAATACAACAATTGCTTCAATTGTAGTTTCCAAGAATCTCCCTCTTTGGCATTGATGGCAACACCATTTGAATAACACATGAATTACCAACCAATCCAAAAAATTATCTATCCATCAAAAATATTTATAATATCCTTAGCTTCATTCTGATTCAGAATCAATTAGCCTTGTTTACATGACCATCCACACAATAACATCCACTTGATCTCTACTTGTTCCTCTCCTCTGAATTTCTCCCTCTTACTTGATCTTCCATGAAATCTCACCATGTGTTTTCATCTTATTCATCTCCCTCTTTGACAGTAATGCCAAAGAAAAAAATAAAACATACATCCTTCAGATGTAGATGTCATCTGGTCAGTTTAGTAACAATATTTCTCCCTCTTTCATCTTTTCTTATGTCTAATTATCAGCTTTTTTGTACTTGTCACAACTCTAGGCTTCTCCTAAAGTGTGACCTTTCTCCACATCAATTTTTCAGATACTCTTTGTAGCACATTTGATGCAATACCCCTAGCTTGACTAGGAAGCCTCAATTAGGGGAAGAACCCCTAATTGTCCTCTCATATATTCATGATCTTCTTTAGGTAAAGCTTTAGTGAATATGTCTGCTAGTTGTTCTTTTGTATTCACATATTTCATTCTGACCTCCTTATCCTGTACCAATTCCCTCAAATAACAATACTTGATGGTGATGTGTTTGGTCTTTGTGTGCATCACTGGGTTCTTAGATATGTTGATAGCACTTGTGTTGTCACAGTAAATGACAGTTGGTTCAGTGATCTCTTCTTTCATGCCTACCAACAATTGCTTTATCCATACTAAGTTTGAACAGTTGACTTCTATAGCCACATACTCAGCTTTAGCTATAGATTGGGAAATGAAATTTTGTTTCTTGCTTGTCCAAGAAACTAATCTCTATCCAAGAAAGAAAGCTCCACAACTAGTACTCTTTCTGTCATCCATATTTCCTTCCCCATCAACATCAGTATACACTCTCAGTTCAAATCTTTCATGCATCTTGTATTACAATCCATAATCTGTAGCCCCTTTCAAATATCTCATTATCATTTTGACAGCCATCATGTGAGTTTCCTTAGGATTAGTAGAGAATCTTGCCACAATCCCAACTGCTAGAGCAATATCTGGTTAGCTGTGAACAACATACTGTAGTTTTCCAATCGTGGATCTATACAAAGTCTGGTTTACTTCAGCAGCATCATCATTTTAAAATATTTTTTTCCTAGTAGCCATGGGAGTACTTATTGGCCTTGAATCCTCCATCCCAAAGGTTTTCAATATCTCATGAACATATTTAGATTGGGTGATGAAAATACCTCTCTCCATCTGATATACTTGTAAACCAACAAAGAATTTGATCTCCCCAAACATACTCATTTCAAATTTAGTTTGCATTTCATTTGAAATTTTCTTACACAGGGCATCTTGTCCACAAAATATAATATCATCTACAAAAATCTTAGCCAACAAGATTCCTTTACCTTCTTTATCTTTCATGTACAGATTGTTGGTGTCATTTGTCCTTGAGAATCCAATATGTATCAGGTAGTTGTGTAGCCTCTCGTACCATGCTCTGGGGGCTTTCTTTAATCCATATAGTGCCTTATTCAATTTGCAAACCATGTCTCTTGTTTGGATCAACAAATCCTTTAGGTTGTTCAATGTACACTTCTTCTTCTAATATACCATTTAAAAATGTAGACTTGACATCCATTTGGTATACCTTGAAATCTTTGCAGGCAACATATGCAAGTAGAGTTCTTACTCCTTCCAATCTTTCTATAGGGGTGAATGTCTCCCCATAATGTATTCCTTCTTCTTGTGCATAGCCTTTGCATACTAGCCTTGCTTTATTCCTTGTGATTTGTCCATGTTCATTCAACTTATTTATAAACAGCCACTTAGTTCCAATAACATTTTTGTTTTCTAGTCTCGGTACTAGAGTCTAGGTATCATCCTTCTCTATTTGGCCTATCTCCTCATTCATGGATAGGATCCAATCTTCATTTTCTAATGCCTCCCTTGTTGTCTTAGGCTTGAATTCACACAGTAAACATGTAGGGTCTCTTAACTTTCTTCTAGTCAGAACTCTAGTTTCTTTGTCTCCAATGATTTGTTCAGGCTTGTGATGTCTCCTTACATATTGCTCCAAAATAAGTTTTTCTCTCCTTTCTTCTTTCTCTTCAGGTTCACCAACAAGATTGTCAGATTCAGCTTCTGAATGCTTGGCAACCTCTTCTTGATACTTGATAGCTTCATCCTATTGCTCGGCATGTTCTTCTTGTTGCTTGACATTGTTTCCCTGATGCTTGGCATTGCTTACCTAAGAATTTGCATCAAGTGCAAGTTTGTCACTTGCGTCTCCTTCTTTTATATATACAAAAGATCTATAATCTTCTAGTTCTTTCTTTCTTTCCTGTTCATTTTTCTCTGCATACTCATCAACTTCGACATTTACACTTTCCACAATTTTGTTAGTGATAGAGTTCAAACACTTGTAATCTTTTCTTTTTGTGGAATAACCTAGGAATATGCCCTCATCACTTTTAACATCAAAACTTTCATTCCTATTATATTTTAGTATATAACATTTGCTCCCAAAAATTCTAAACTACTTTACATTAGGTGCATACTCGTGCCATAATTCATAAGGTGTAAT
Source organism: Chamaecyparis obtusa (assembly GCA_027943335.1). Lineage (NCBI taxonomy): Eukaryota > Viridiplantae > Streptophyta > Pinopsida > Cupressales > Cupressaceae > Chamaecyparis > Chamaecyparis obtusa. The sequence goes on along the minus strand of BSBK01000805.1, from coordinate 983,997 downwards.
ATTTGTACCTTTTTTTATTTATACTTGGTTAAGGGTATAAATAGATGTACTTACAACTTCTCTCTAGTACTTTTGTGCAACATTATTCTCAATCATCAATGTCCTTACACAATCCATGATAGATTTGTTCCTTCTCTTTGCTATACCTTTCTATGGAGGTGTTCTAAGTGCAGACATATGTCTCTTGATTCCTCTATCATTTCAAAATAGATTGAACTCATTGGATATGAATTTTCCACCTCAGTCAGATCTCAGACACTTCAGGTTCCTACCTATCTCCTTTTCAACCTTAGCCAAATATGAATTCAAATTTTGAAAAGCATCAAATTTTTCTTTTGAGACCATTACAGTCATCATTCTAGTGTAATCATCAACAAATAGAATAAAATATCTAGCACCATGATAGATTTTTACACCCATAGGTCCACAAAGGTTAGTATGAACCAAATCTAAAGCATTCTTAGAAGTAAAAGTCTTTCTCTTGAAACTAGACTTCGTCATCTTACCGAATTGACATTTTTTGCACATTACATTCTCAAGTTTCTTCAATCTCGAAAGTCCTCTCACTTTCTTATTTTTACTAATTTCTACCAGATTATCAAAGTTAACATGACATAGCCGCTTATGCCATAACCATATATTATCAAGTTGTGCAATAGTACATGTCTCTTCAGATAGGTCTAGATAGAACAAATTACTTCTTGTCTGATCTCCACTTCCAATCAATTCACTAGTGGCATCAAATATTTTACCCTTCCTGTGATGAAATTCCACTCGATAGCTAGTGTTGTTAAGTTGTGCAATACTTAGCAGATTATAGTTAAGACCTTCAATCCAATAAGCATTTTCACAAGTGATCTTATCAATCAGCTTAATCAATCCTTTACCCCTAATAGGACATGGTGTATCATTACCAAATTTAACACTTCTACCTTTGTAATGATCTAAGGTATCAAACTTACTTTTGTCACCAGTCATGTGGTGTGAGTAACCACTATCAATAATCCACTTATCATTTTTGTTCACATAGGATACCAGTGCAGTTTTCTCATCCTTATCAGACTCATCTTTCATAAAAACATAGACTACTTCAATTTCAAAATCATCACTATCAGTGTCAGTTTCTTCTTCAGCAATATAGTAGGATTTCTTACCTTTTCCTTTGTAGTCCTTGTACCTTCGGTAACCTCTTTCTTCTCTTTTTTCTTTATGCTTGCTATCTCTATCCTCATCCTTGTCATCCCTGTCAGGACATCTTGTAGCTATATGACCAACTTTATTACATGAGAAACATATGATAGGGAGTTTTCCTTTATACTTTCCTTTTCCCCTCTTTAATCTTCTAGCCATAAGAGCTTCAAGATCCTCTAGTTCTTCATCAGATGTGTCACTTTCACTTTCACTTTCACTGATGCATCTTTCCTTTTCTTTCTTTGACTTACTTAGAACCATTTGTGACTTAAATGCAGATTCAACATTAACAATAGTGAAGTTATCAAAATTAGAAAGCTCAAAAGCAATAAGCTTACCAAAAAGACTTTCCAAAGTAAGAGTATTGTTAGGGTTACATCTAGATTCTTGAATTGCTGAAATTTTGATGTCATAAATAGGATGCAAAGTTCTCAAAAATTTTCCAATTATAGTCTCATCATCAATAGTTCCATTGGCTCCTCTAATAGCATTTACAACTTCTTTTATTCTACCACAATACTATGCAATATTCTCACCTTGCATTTTCATTTCATCAAATTTACCTCTTAGGCCTTTAGCTTTTTCCCTTAGTACATTTATATCGCCACCATAGATGTTTGCAAGAGTGTCCCACATTTTCTTTGCATTTGTGTAGTCTTTGATGTCTTCAAATTCTAGATAGCATAAGGCAGATGCAATCTCCAACATTGTTTGATTGTGCTCTTGTTTAACTCTCATCTCCTTGGCAATCAAAGGTGCATCAGGTTTAACATAGTCATGCTCAATGTAATACTTTGTTGAATCACCAGTACTGGCTAGATGCAGTTTAATCATACTCTTCCATGCAAGGAAGTTCTCCTTATTTAGCTTTGGTACCTCCTTCTTATAATGTTAGGAATGAATGCTAAATATATCCTATGGGGGAGTATTAGTAGCCATTCTATAGCAGTTGTTATTGCATTCATGACTATGATTATCAGTGATGTCAACACAGTGATCTACTAAAGATTAGTAGAGAAGTAGACAGTGTTTGAGTTAGCGCACTTGGGATATTCAAGATGAAGCTATGTGCAGTTGATGACTTATTCTATGATGTGTTACTAGATCATGGTTTAGAGTGCAGACAATAATTCATTTATTCATGGAAGTTATGAGGAAATCAGTGGAAGCAGTATTTAGGCAACGTTCCTGAGTAGCGATTTGTGGAAATCCGATGATATCTCCTAATTGAGATGGAATCTAGTTATGCACAATTAGAGCATAGTTGGAGACATGTTGATAGTGACATAGTTGACTGCACAAGATCTGAGATCACACGAGTGAATAGTTATATTGATTGGAAGCTGACAGTTTTGTGTAATTTTGATGTAATGTGTGGAAACTTTTATTTTTGTAATTTGTATGCCGACTCATTTATAATTACTTGAGTGTGGTATAAAGGAAGTAATGTATTCCTTGTTGTAATATGGAATGGAATGTGATGAATGTAAGTGTATTGTGAAAGAAAAATTGTTGAAAGAGGATATGCGAAGTACTGAAATATGGTATTGAGATTTGAAGAAGGAGTTGGTGTAGTTTGGCACAATCAGAGAAGGAGTATTGAATTGTTGAGGTTAGTAATCTTTTGGTATTATTCTATTGAGTAATAAAAACATCAATTGGATAGTGAGTTTGGTGATCTTACCCTAAAGTTGTTTGGGCAGTGGGTCCTTCTATCTTCCATAACTCCTAACAGAGTTAGAATCTTTTAACAGGGATTCAAAATCTCCTAATAGGGATTCATATGTACTAAATGTATTTCATAAGACTCTTAATAGAGTCCATCCCTTCACAAGAAATATTCATATTAGTGCATCTTTTTTGGGCATCATTCCCACCGGTGTTTACTCTTTGATGAAGAAGTTCCCTAGTCAACATATCTTGTGTCATTGTGTTATTGTGCATGTATATCTTTCTATGGTTGCTGGTCATGTTTCTTACATGGTTAAAATCTATTGAAGTTGATAAAATTTATATTTATATGATAACTGATTCACCCCCCCCCCCCCTCTAAGTTATCTAGGTGGACTTTACTTTCTAACAATTGGTATCAGAGCAGCAGATCCTTGAAAGAAAAGTTTAACATCTTAAGGAGATCCATGTTGAATTTTAGGAAAGAAAGCCCTAAGTTTGATGGAGTAAATTTTGACAGTTGGAAAGAAAAGATGAAGACACATCTACTATGTTTAGGACCAGGTTATTAGTTGATTACAAAGAATGAGAAGACTACCATTGATGAGGATAACATTTAAAAATGTACTAATGATGAAAGAGATCTATTCATGTGTAACATACTTGCTAGAGAAGCACTCTTGCCAGCCCTTCTAGAGAATGAGTACAGTTAGGTAAAATATTTGAAAAAATCTCATGAAATTTGGTTAGCTTTACAATCTACTTTTGAAGGTGATGAACATGAAAAGAAAGTTAGATTACATAATTGGATATGTGCTTTTGAAGATATAAGAATGATGGAAGATGAATTTGTTAGAAGCTATATTGGTAGAATGTCAGAGATTGTTGTAGGTATAAAATCTTGTGGTGGAACAAAGATAGAGAATGAAGTGATATGAAAAATTATGAGGACATTGACTCTTGCATTTAAGCAGACAACACAGATGATTGAACAAGTCATACCTTGTACTGCGAACTTTACAAGAGAGACTTGTCTTGGAAGATTGAAAGTAGCTGAAATGAACCTGAGGTTATCAGGAGACCTACCTAGAATGGAGATAGCATTTAGTGCTCTTAGTGTTCATCCTACTTTGTCAAGAAGCATCAGTGTGAGCAAAGATTATGCTAGTAGAAATAGATCTAGAAATGAAGAAGAAAAGAAGATTGAAGAAGGTATTGCCTTGCTTGTGAAGAGAGAACCGGACAATAAGAAATTTTTATAATGTTGGACTTGTCAAGAATATGGTCATTTTGCATCTAAATGTCCTAAAAGAGTCAAGAAGTATAGTAATAACTTTAATCCTAAAAGATTTAAAGAATATTATTATACAAATGATGAAGAAATTTAAACTAGTTTGGAGAAATCTTTGAGTGAAAGTGATACTGAGAACAATGATGATATAGGATTTGTAGCAATTAAAGAAGAAAATCCTGAAACTGAAATTAAGAAAGAAAAGGCTTTAGTTTCTCAAGTAGAAAAGAAAGCTTATTGGATTATAGATAGTGGTTGTTCACATCATATAACTGGAGACATGAAAATTTTCATAAAGTTTAACAATTATGATGGAGGAGTTGTTAGAGTTGGAAACAATGCGCCTTGTTTGATTAAAGGTATATGATCTATTACTCTTGATGGAAAGACTAATACTGATGATGTTTACTTTGTGGATGGTTTGAAATAATCTTTTGAGTGTTGGACAATTAGTTGATAAGGGATATCAATTTTGGTTTACTGAGAAAACATGTGTGATAAACGACAGAGATGGAAATCTAATTGGTAATGGATCTAGAACCAGGGGTAATCTATTTCAGTTGAATCCTACTGAGATGACATGTTTGATTAATAAGATTGATGAGAGTTGGTTATGGCACAAAATATTTTGTCATATAAACTTTGATAACATTGTGAAAGTAAGTACTACACTTGCAGGTAAGAGATTTGCCTAAAATTATGAAGCCTACTAACATGATGTGCAAGGAATGTGTGATGGCTAAATAGAAGAGAAGCTCATTTCCCAGCAAGAAGTTTTAGAAGTTGGAGATTGTTCATACAGACTTGAGTCATCCTAGAAGGACTATAGGATTTTGTGGAGAAAGGTATTTTATGATTCTTGTTCATGAATTTACAAGAATGATGTGGATTATGTTTCTTAAAGAAAAATCTAAAGCATTTGATAAGTTTAAGATTATTAAGAATAAAGTTGAGAATGAATCTAGAATGAAGATTAAATGTTTGAGATCAGATAGAGGTGGAGAATTTACTTCTAAAAAATTTAACATCTTTTCTGAAGTAAATGGTATTAAGAGACAATTTTTAGCCCCTAGGACAACTGAACAAAATGGCATTGCAGAAAGAAAAAATAGATCAGTGACTAAAGCAACAAGAGATATGTTATTTGAGAATGACTTAGCAAAGATATTCTAGAGATAAGTAGTGAACATAGCCATGTATACAATGAACAGAGTAAAAATTAGAGCAGACATAGACAAGACACCCTATGAACTATGGTTTGGACATACACCATCAGTTAAGTATTTTAGAATTTTTGGAAGCAAATGTTATATTAAGAGAGATGATGACATTGGAAAGTTTGATCTTAGAAGTGATGAAGGTATATTTCTTGGTTATTCATTGAAGAGAAAAGCTTATAGATGTTACAATAAGAGAACTAAGACTATTTTTTAGAGCGCAAATGTTAAAGTTGATGAAAAGTTTAGAATTCAGGAAAGAATGCTTGATTATAAATCAGATGAAGGAACTCACCCTAGACCTAACCCTGAGACTACTGAATTATTTTTTAAAACTGATAGTGATTTGTTGAATGAAAGCCATAGTGAGGTCATTGAAGAACTGACACCTGAAGTAAGATCTAAGACAGTGACACCTAACAGGAATCTATCAAGGAATCATCCTGTTGAGTAGATTATTGGAAGCATAGACAAAGGAGTTTAAACTCAAAATAAGGTACATGAATAGTTATGTTTGATTTCTCAAATTGAACCTAAATCTACTAGTGAAGCTTGTGAAGATGAACATTGGATTAAAGCTATGAAAGAAGAACTAGATCAGATTGAAAAGAACAAGACATGGGAATTGGTCCCTAGACGTAAAGATAAGGATGTTATAGGAACAAAATGGGTATTCAAAAAAAAGATGAATGAACAAGTGGTAAGGAACAAAGCAAGATTGGTATGTAAAGCATACTCATAGCAAGAAGGAATTGACTATGAAAAAACTTTTGTACCAATAGCAAGAATTGAAGCAATAAGAATGTTTTTGGCCTATGCAGCTTTTAAGAAATTCAAAGTGTATTAGATGGACATGAAGTCAGCATTTATGAATGGAGAATTGGAAGAAGAAGTTTACATTGAGCAGCCTGAAGGTTTTCCTTTAACTCAAGAAGGAGACATGGTATGTAAACTAAAGAAAGCTTTATATGGACTGTAGCAAGCACCTAGAACTTGGTATGTGAGATTGGATAAGTATTTGTTGAAATTAGGATTAACAAAAGGCACAACTGATAGCAACTTGTATACAAAAGAAATTTAAAATGGTTTTTTGGTTGTAGTAATTTTTTTTTATGATATTATCTTTGGAGGAGAAGATGAAGCCAGTGATAAATTTGTAGATGAAATGAAGACTAAATTTAAAATGAGTATGATTGGTGAGATGAAATAATTTTTAGGATTGTAGATAACACAAAACAGTGATGGTATCTTTGTAAGTCATACAAAGTACATGAATGATTTATTGAAGAGATTTGGAATGGAGAACCATAAGCCTGTTGAAACACCTATGGTAACTAGACATAAGTTATCTAGCATAGATGAGACTCCTGCAGTGGAACAAAAGAAGTACAAATCTATGATTGGAGGATTGTAGTATTTAACTCATATAAGACTTGATATAGCACATTTAGTTGGAATTGTAGAAAGATTTCAAGTTGAACCTAGAGAATCATATTATGCAACAGTAAAGAGGATATTGAGGTACTTAAGAGGCACACTTGAGTATGGATTGTGGTATGAAAAATTTGATGATTTTACCCTATGTGCATATACAGATGCTGATTGGGGAGGCAGTGTTGATGATAAAAAGAGCACCATTGGTGGAGCATTTTTCTTTGGAGGAAGATTGGTTTCTTAGCTAAGCAAGAAGCATAATTGTATTTCATAGAGCACAACAGAAGTAGAATATGTAGTGGCAACAAACAATTGTAACCAGATAATTTGGATAAAGAAAATTCTGAAGGATATTGGAGTAAAATTTGTTGAACTTGTTGTTATACATTGTGATAACACCAGCACAGTTAGTATGTCTAAGAACCTTGTGTTACATTCTAAGAAAAATAATATAGATATAAAGTATCATGTAGTGAGAGAGAAATTAGTAGAGAAATAAGTTAGACTTGAGTACATAAGCAAAAAGGAGCAGATTGCAGACATGTTTACAAAACCTTTGCCTAAGGATACATTTGAGTATTTGAGAGGTATGCTTGGGGTTATGCCATAGCCTACTTTTGAGAAGTGATGTAGATTGTTGCATCCATCTAGTGGTATATGAGCCCTATTTTTCTTCTAGACTGGATGTTGGTACCTCCTCTATGGGGGAGTATGTGTGTCTAAGCTGAGTCATCAGGACTCTAGTGAATGTATTTTTTGAATAGTGTCTTTTGACATTAAAGTTGTTCTTGACATAATGATGAAATTTCTATCATTGATGTTAATGGGGAAGAAGTGTACATGAAAAACCATTTGTACCATTTGTTGAAGAGAACTGAATAGGAAAATGAAACAAGATTTGATTGATGAAGAAGACTTGAAGCATTTTCAGAGCAGCAGTGTTGCAGTGATTGGATTTATGGAACTTGGATGTTTTTTCATCTATGTTGCCATCAATACCAATGGGGGAGATTGTTAGGAATGAATTCTGAATATATCCTATGGGGGAGTATTAGAATCCATTATGTAGCATTTTTTTTTTGCATTCATGACTGTGATTGTCATTGATGTCAACACAATGATCTACTGAAGATTAGCAGAGAAGCAGACAATGTTTGAGTTAGCGCACTTGGGATATTAAAGATGAAGCTATGCATAGTGGAGGAATTATTCTATGATGTTTTATTAGATCATGGTTAAGAGCACAAATAGTAATTCATTTATTCATGGAAGTTATGAGGAAATCAATGGAAGTAGTATTTAGCTAGCATTCCTGAGTAGCAGTTTGTGGAAATCGGATGATATCTCCTAATCAGGATGGAATGTGGTTATGCATAGTTAGAGAGCATTTGGATACATGTTGATAGTGATTTGGTTGATAGTGCAAGATACTAGGTCACACGAGTGAAGAATTATATTGATTGGAAGCCGACAATTTTGTGTAATTTTGATGTAACGTGTGGAAACTTTTATTTTTGTAATTTGTATGCCAACTCATTTGTAATTACTTGAGTGTGGTATAAAGGAAGTAATGTATTCCTTTTTTTAATATGTAATGGAATGTGATAAATGTAAGTGTATTGTGAAAGTGAAATTGTTGAAAGAAGAAATAGGAAGTACTGAGATCTGGTATTGAGATCTGAAGGAGTTGGTGTGATTTGGCACAGTCAGAGAAGGAGTATTGAATTGTTGAGGTTAGTAATATTTTGGTATTATTCTATTGAGTAATACAAAGATCATTTGGAAAGTGAGTTCAGTGATCTTACCCTGAAGCTGTTTGGGCAGTGGGTCCATCTATCTTCCATAACTCCTAACAGAGTTAGAATCTTTTAACAGGGATTCAAAATCTCCTAATAGGGATTCATATGTACTAAATTTATTTCATAAGACTCCTAACAGAGTCCATGCTTTCAAAAGGAATATTCATAATAGTGCATCTTTTGTGGGCATCATTCCCACCAGGGTTTACTCTTTGATCAAGAGGTTCCCTAGTCAACATATCTTGTATCATTATGTTATTGGGCATTTATACCTTTCTATGGTTACTGGTCACATTAATTAGATGGTTAAAATCTATTGAAGTTGATAAAAGTTATATTTATCTGATAAATGATTCACCACCCCCCCTCTCAGTTATCTTGGTAGACTTTACTTTCTAACATATACATCCTGATCATTTACTTCAAGTACCTTTAAACTTGTTCTCTGTAAGCACCAATAGCTCTGATACCAATTGTTAATATGATTTAGAACAACAAAGAGGGGGGTGAATTATTTGTTCTTAGGTCCAGATGTATAAAATAAACTTTCAAACTCTTCAACAAATCAGATCTAACAATCAATAGCTACTTGGTCATTACTGAATAAATAACAAAAACATATAATAGTGCAGTCTACTATCCTATAGTATTTAACTTGCAAAACAAAAAAATTTCAAACCAAAACATTCACACAATCATTAACACCAGGATTTATAGTGGAAACCCAATTTGGGAAAAACCACTTTGTAACATGTTACTGATATTTTCACTCTTCTGAAGTGAGCTTTGTGAAAAGAAAACCCTGTTAAAGGTTACAAACACACTGTCAGGTGTGACCCGGTTAAATGATTTCAACTACTTTGTTAAAAGTGCACCTTGTTATAGGACTTACATACATTACATTAGAATGCAATCTTGTTCAAGGGATTTATACAAATGACTATTAGGTCAACCTTGATTAAAGGATTTCAAACTGATACAATGGTTAGAAAGTAATAATAGTGTTTGATCTAAAAATATACACTCACTTTGCAAATATCAGATCCAATTCTGTAAACATATGTTGGCTTACTAATTGTGATCCATTTCCATCTCCATCACTAATCTACTCAGAAATCCCTTCAAGCAATCACAACTCCTTCTCCTTCAGTCTTTTCTGGTTATACAGTCAATAACAACAAATCCAACATCCTCTATACAACCTCACACTTAGGTTTCCTTAATACCTCTCCATTTAGGTCGATCCAACTTTTTCTGCTTAATCTCCTCTGTAGATCTTAGGGTTAGGTTAGATTCATCGAATCCTTCCAACTTTATTCTCTTCATCCATCCTTCTAGAAACATCTCAAATCTATTTATGGAATCATAATAAAATTATTTACAGTGTTTTAGTACCTTGAAAAAATTTCATGGCTGTTTCTTTTTCCCTTTGGTCTCTGTAGTTGTTTTTAGGTCTCTAGCCTTAAACCCTTGGTAAAAATTCAAAAATCTAGCGATTGCATAAAATCCCTTTCTATTGTCCAGGCCCTATTCTAATTTGTTGTTACTTTTCGGGACACTTAAAATCCTTTTAGCGATTGTGCTTTAATATTTTATCACCTTGTAGGGTCAGCTGTTAATTTTTCCTAAGTTTTTACCTTGACGGCCTTTAATTTTTCCTATAGTCCTCATTGTATACACCTAAAAATGGTCATCTAGACTATTAGCCCCTTGCTAGCATTTTTGCTAAAATCCTCAATTGCTTGCTCTTGATCAAATCCTAGCTCTATCATTTATTCGATTATTTTCTATGGGCTAACCATCTTATCCTAAGTCTTTATTTAATTAAAAGGAATATTTCCTCCTCTTTTATTAAATAAAAAGCCCCCACTTTTCCTCTTATCCTAAGTTGCACAAATAAAGCATTATTCTTATTTTATAAAAAAAGAAAAGCACTTTTTGTCTCATATGGACATAAAGTCAACTCTTATTTTCCTATTGGAGGATACTTGTGCACATGGATTGCTCCTCTTTCAAGCTCCACCGTTGATTAAATCTTTTGCCTCTTAATCTCCATGGTCCATTTCTCCTCATTTCCTATAAAAGGAGAGCTCTCTTCTTCATTCTAGATCCCCAACTTTTTATGCTAACTTTATGCTGCAGGTTTTCTAGGTCACTTTGGAGCTTTTGAAGATTTGGAGCATTCTTGCATTCTACATCTCATTCTTGCATTCTTAGCTTAGCTTCATATTTATGCTTTCTTAGATTAGCTTCATTTCTATGCTCTAGATTAGCTCACATAGATTAATTAGCTTGGGTTGTAACACTTACATATTTCATTTCATAGCTTAGCTTGCATTTCCATTTTTAGCATGGCATTGCATTGCATTTTCATTCTTGATTCTTGAGGATATTGGCATTCTTGCCCTTGTCTTCATTGAATCTCCCATTGCATGGTTTACTAGCAAGGTTATAGGCTAAATAGCTCTAGCTGAGAGCATTCTTAAAAACCCTTGCACTCCATGCCTAGGGAGCTATGGATCGATTTGTGAGGGCTCATTCTTGAGTTTCCTTACATGTAATGATCCATAGAAGTGTGACACATTTATAGCACACATTTTTGGCGCCCACCGTGGGGCAGAGTAGATAGACTTTGTCCTTTAAATTCTGCATTTTCGTCAATTTTTATCAATTTTTCGGCAAGTTTTTAGCTTAATTTTTAGTCTCTGGTTTTTTGTCTCAGACTATCGCACAATAATTTCCAGAAGTATCACGCGATATACCTCTGTATGTGCACGTGATACTTCACCTGTCATAAGAAGTATCGCGCGATATACCTCTGTATGCGCGTGTGATACTTCGCCTGTCAGAAGTATCGCCTGGCTATAGTAGAGAATATCACCTGGTGTCGGGTGAAGTATCACCTGGTATAAGGTGAAATATCACGCAGACTAAAAGTATCGCCTAGTGTCGGGTGAAGTATTGCACGATACTCTGGAAAACGGGTGCCCATTTTTTTTGAAATTTTGCAAATGGTATCAAAAGTTTAAGTGTGATATATCATTGGAAAGGTCTTTTCAAACCCAATCCAACCATGATGGTTTCATTTTCAGATTTTATCATTTGATTAGTTATTTTTGCATATTATCTAATTTTTTTCATGTACTAATCATTGTTAGATTTTGGATTTTGATTCTCCTAACTCTTGTTGGTCTAACAAGTTGTGGTTGTAGGTGCTTCTTGCTTGAAATTTGCTAAAATCGCATGTCAAAGAGGGCTACTAATGGTTTTTGCAGGGCTGCCCTAAGCATAAAAACCAAATCAAGTGCTTGTTTAATTTCTTTCTTTATTAAGTGCAGCATATAATAGTTGTTTCATTAGGCACTTAATACTTTGTGAAAGGAATCTTGGGGTGGTAGGAGAAGTATGCTCTTCACCTTTAGGTGAATCAAAAAATCTTGACCCATCTTGAGGTTTTGGAAGCAAAGGGGTAATTGGATCTTTTCTTGGTGTGTTTGGGAGAGATTTTTGAGATAGGGGAGTATGCTCTTCACCCTTGTGGTGAACCAAAAACCTTGAACCTCAAGAATTAATCCACTCTTTGTTTAGCTTAGGATCCTTTAGCAGGCCTGCTTTTGAGCAATCAAGAGGAACGACCCAAGTGGGGACAACCTTGTCATCATTTTCCTTGGTGGCGAGTGATTCAAACTCACTATAATCTCAAGGCTATCGAGGACACAAAACCTTGGTAGACATAGTACTTATCTTCGCTTGATGTGAGTAACTTGTGGGATTGTGACCATGAGGAAAGCATTAAGCAAGAATGCTTAAGGTACTCTTGAGGCCGCGAGGTCCTAGTCCTTTATGAGGAGCAAGAGGGGTACTATGAATGGAAACCCTTACTATGAACCATTAGATAGAAGCCACCCTATTTTAGCCGCTTAGCTTCTTGGTGCAAGGATTGATCCAAGTGGACTTACCCGGATCACCCCAAGACACTCACCATATGTGTTCCTTTGGTTGTGTTTTTGACACTTCCATGACAATGCCAATATCTCTTGTGGGAAACCACTTGGTGTGAGGCAAGGGAGCATCAAGTTGTGGGCCACGTTGCTAAGTAATGAGCCTTGTCCTTCTAGGTAGTAATTGCTTGAATTTTTTTCGATTGTGCTATACCAATGTAAACGTTCTCAACATTCAAACAAACGGTAGCATTCATAAGGTTCTCTATTTTGATATCACAAGTGCTTGTCTTGGAAAGGTTGTTTTTGCCCTTGTTTCAAGTGTTTTATGACATGTTTGATCCCATACTGTTTGCAAACCTATCTTTTATCTATTGCTACTACTTGTCAAACTGAGAAATTGCACTGTTCAATCTATAAATTTGGTCCAAGCACTTCAAAACTAAGTTTTTCACGTTCATTGGTCAAGAGTCATATGATATTGAAGTATCCTTGCATACACTCAACCGAGAATCCTGAGTCATTTCTACTGTCCTTTCATTGCTACAATTCAGAGTTGCTAAACTTGCACTTTAACCTGCTGTAGAGTGTCCTTTTCTGTTCTTACTTGAAACTATTTTGTTACTTACATGTTTAGATTTGTTCTAGACTGAAACAAATGAGCTAAAACTATTGGATTTGAGCTTAACAAATGCTACTCTTGATCACTTGTCACATCACGGTTACCTCTCTAGCTACTTGCTTATTGAGCTTATTGCTCATTGCTCGGCTTTAGTCAATTGATTGCTGTAAGTGCTTGAGCACTTTTGACGAGCCATCTCTCTATTGTTCTACTTTGACAAGTGATCTTTATTAGCTTTTCTTATCTCAAATCTAAGAAACTTTGTCTCATTCTATTAGTCAACCAACATCTCTTTTCATGCCGGTTACAACTCGGTCTCAATTTGAGCAGGAGAGTCATCCTCCATTCAATTATACATAGTTACCTTCTCCAACTAGATGTTCAAAAGCACCCATTAGCAACAACAGTTCTAGTTCTGACCAATCTGAGAATTCTAAGGCTACACCATGGTATAAAGGAGGTTTCCTCTTTTCCGCATTCAAGACCCCCAAAAACATAGATAGTGTCTCACTTACTTTGACTGAACAAGAAAAGTTTCAACTCTTGCAAGAACACTTTGAGTGTAAGGATAATCAAGCGCGCTTAGACAAAGAACACAATCAACAAAGGATGGATGCTACTAGGCACATGGCTTATAGAGGGACATTTCATGAGCAACCTAAGACTAGTAATCATGAGCATAGACCTCTTTTTAACAATGGCAACAATGGCAACAACACGCCACCAAGATCTCCTCCAAGGCCAACTTTTGCTATGCCTTCTTCACCACCTAGACCTCCTCCCTCTCAACATGAGGCAGAGGCTAATGATGAGATTTCTAGTGAGGATCTTATGAGATGTGAACAAGATGTGGATTTTCAATGAATGATGCATAAGCTTTTAGAGCGTAATGGCGATCAATATTTTCAATGTATGACTTCTAGAGGATACAAGCTTCCTCCCGGGTATGATGTCAGACAAATTGTCCAACAAAGAGTACCAACTGAATTGGAAGTCCTTCAAGAAGAATTACGTCAGACAAATCAATGCCTTACCCAAATGGCATTAGAAAGAGAGCCTCCAAAGGTCTCTTTTGTAGAATCAATTTGTGCTCTTCCTTTTGATAAAAGTTTATACATGGTCCCATTTCCTAAGGATATTGAGGTTCCTAAATATGACAAGTATGATGGAAATGGTGACCCTCATGACCATGTGCTTCATTTTTATGCTCTTAGTATGGACTTTCTTCATGAAGACACATATCTTCTACGCTTATTCCCTCAAAGCTTAAGAGGCCAAGCTTTGGAATGGTTTGCGAAATTGACGCCACCGCTTAAGACTTTTGATGAGTTAGCTCAACGATTTACCCAGCAGTATTCTTACAATATCCAACAACCTGTCACTGTGATAGATCTTGGTAATCTAAGACAACATCAAGGTGAGCCATTTGCAACTTACTTACAATGTTGGAGGTCATTGTATTCTCGATATCCTCGTCAGCTACCTGAAAGAGAAAAGATTGACATTTTCATCAACACACTTGTGCCTGAGCTATTTTATGATCTAAGGAAGCAACTGTTCTCCTCCTTCCATGACATGGTTGAAAGTGCATATTGGATTGAGGATGTAGCTATAAGAAAAGGGGATATTGTTATTAATAAAGATGCTAAAGGCAATGGTAAAGACAAGAACAAACCTTGGAATAAGAACAAGTATGTTGTTAATGATGGGGTTGTTGATGCTCATAAAGTTAAAGAGCCTGCTTTCAATCTCTCCAATGCTATCTATGCAGCAAAACAACAAGAAGCTGGCAATGCTCACAATGCTCCTAAACCTCAATATGCAAATAAGCCTAAGAAGTCATTTTGAAAGTGAGTCTATACCAAGTTGGCAGAACCTTACGATGTGATCCTTAAGACTTTGGTTCACAATGGATATCTTACACTTCCTGATAAACCTGGTAACTAGGATCTGATAAATAAGCCCGATTGGTGGAGAGAGGATCATTACTACCATTATCATAGAAACAAGGGACATCCAACAGATAATTGTTTTAGGCTTAAGGATGATATTCAGGATCTTATTGAGAATGGCACAATCTCCACTGATGGCTTAACTAAAAATTTTGATCACATAGCTTTCAAAGATCCTCTACCTAAGCATGATAAGGGGGAAACCTCTCAAACACATAAGAAGAATCATGATGCAAAGATCAATTACATGTATCCTTCTAATATGCTTGTGATTAACATGGTAGAGCCCGTTGAGAGAGTTCTAATGATGAGGTCTCAAGATGATAATAACACCAATCATGGTAAGCCAAAATTAGTCTTGCAAACATGTGGTAGTTCATCTTCCCGAAGTGAGACACTGAATGCTATTACTAGGGGGCAAGCCAAGATTGTCCTTAAAACTGTGCAAGATCCCAAGCAAGCTTTGCCTTCCAAAAAAGTGGCTCCTTCAGCCACCCCTAGCTATGATCTTGTCCAACATTTGCAAAAGACACCAGCACAGATATCTATCCTTGAGTTGCTTCGGTTATCCTCTTCGCATAGAGAGATTCTTGATGAGGCCCTACGTACAACACGTGTTCCCAATGACATTGATCCAGATCAATTTCAGGCTATGGTCAACCACATTTCATCTCCGCTATCTCTCTCCTTTTCTATAGAAGATGACATATCTATTGCTCACCCTCATAATCTAGCTTTACACATTGAAGTTCTAGTCTACAACACCCGAGTCCGCCGAGTCCTGATAGACAATGGTGCAGGGTTAAATATTGTTTCTTTCAATGTCATACAACAATTGGGTTTGTCAGAATTGGCTGTGGATTCCAAGAAGAAGATTACTATAAAAGCTTATGATGAAGTGGAAAGATCTTCCAAAGGTCTTGTCACGCTGCCTGTCCGAGTGGGCCCTATCATGAAAGATATTAGCTTCCAAGTATTGGACATCCCACTCGCATATAACATTCTTTTGGGTCATCCTTGGATCCATGACATGCAAGCTGTTCCTTCCACTTATCATCAGTGCATCAAATTTTCGTACAATGGCACCGAGGTTGTGATTCCTAGAGACCATACTATTGCTATCAATGCTCTTGCTGCTACTGAAAAATTTGTTCCTCATAATGAACCTTTTTTTGATCCTAGTACATCTCTAGCTGCTGCTGAGAAATCACTTAAGATGATGAGCCTTGGTATGGGTGAATATATGCTGGGTTCCTTTGCTTCTATACCTGTTTCTCCTAGGTCATATGGGAAACCTTCTGATCACATGAAGCCTTCCACTTCTGCTATGGTGATCTTTGATACTTTTGTTCCTTCATCCGTTCCTTTAGAAGTAGAAAGAGAAGAACAAGCTATTCAAGAGTGGATCTATAGAGAGGATTCTAGAAATACTCCCATGCTTAGTAATTCAGACACAGATACAGATGAGTCACCGCTACACACTATGGCTCAAATGGGAGATGATCTTCCTTCTACTCCACTCCTTTGGGGAGAAGAATATATATCTACTGATGATATGGATGTTGATATGGTTCATTCTTGTAGTAACCATCCCGACGTGGTTGATGGGTCTTGTGTGGGGTCTGATGAGTTTGTTCCTCATATTGCCTTAGTGGACCATGCTGGTTCTTCTATGACAAGTCTAGATCTAGCTACTTTTGGAGCTTACCCTATAGGCTCAACCTCTCTTGTTACCAGAGATGATACCCCTCGCATAAATTCTATTGAACCGGTCACTTCATTTCCTCTCGCATCAACACCTGTTAATTCTTCCACCAAAGAGCTAGCAACAAAAAAGATTGAATCAGCAATCACACATCATGGTCATCAAGTCAAAAGAAAAGCGCAATGGTCGGATGGAAAAAAACCACATTGTGGCGGTATCCGAACCTAAGAAAAGTAAAAATAAAAATCTGCTCAAAAATATTGATTATCAAATAAAAGATGACAAGTTGATTCTCTACAAAAAAATGGTGCACTACTTCAAGCATGATCTCATATCTGTTATACTTCAGCCCATTTCCTAGAGCTGAGACCAAAGTTGCTAATGCCTTGGTTGCTTTGACATCCATCTTACAAATGAAAAAGCATAAATTTTGCTTCAAGTTCCTGGTGGATGAATTACGTTATCCTGCTCACAAATCTTACAATCCTACCATCTTTTCATATCTTCCACCTCATATTCCTCTTGCAAATCCACCACGCCATTCCTTCTGCCATCCCTTACACTTTGCCTTTGTCTCTGGTGACTTGTATAGGAAGGGTCTAGATGGAACTCTCCTTAAGTGTCTAGAAATAGAGGAGTCAGAAAAAGTGCTAGCTGAAATCCATGATGGCATATGTGGATCACATTCTAACAATCCTCCGCTAGCTCAAACATTGCTTAGGGCTGGTTATTATTGGTCGAACTGCTTGAGACCTCCTATTGTCACAGTTGCAGCATTTGGGCCTGGGGCCTATCAGTTCTCTACATCAGAGGAAGAAGATTCTTGATGCCCATTTCTGTCTGGGGCATTCTTTGTACATATTTTATGATCCTGAAAAAATACCAAAAAAATTCATATATGATGCTGAAAAAATCCTAAAAAGCATAAAAAGTACTGAAAAAATGAGCATCCTAGTGAAAACCTAGCAATAGGCGCTTTGATGTCTCACCAAAAAAAAAAAAGTGCCTTGGTGAAAACCTGGAAACAGGCACCTTGGTAGCAAAAATACAAAAAAATTATAAAAAGTCCTAAAAAAATTGCAATAAATCTATCAAGTGGTGAAAACCTAGAAATAGGCACTGCTTGAGACCCTTTGCACCTATGTCTATCAGTCTTGCGTGGTGCTCATTCGCTCCACTTCTCGCTTTGCCTCTCCTAGCCTGGAATTGACTCTTGTCTTAGTCTAGGGGGCATACGTTGTTTTAAGCTTATCTTGGGTCTCTTTGTGCGTCTGGATTTATTAGACACCTCACAAATGGTGTTTTTCAACACCACCCCAATTGTGTTTTTCAACACTACCCTAGCGTCGAGTGTTTCTTAACACTTATCAGATGTCCTACCCACAGTCTAGATGATGCAATATTTCTCACTGGTAGATGCGATACTCAAAGTTTGACTCTATGACCTACACACACGCACTTGACTCACTGAGATTTGTTTGACTTTATTTCTTTACGTGTTGTCTATGATGATTTCTTTGCTAAGTGGTCTCTCCCTAAGAAGTTTTTGATGATGCATAGCTAGAAGACTGAGGGTATGAGAACATGTTTTATTTCTTTATCTACTTGTGGGTATATTTTGTTGGTCCTCACTATGATGAGCATTTATGCTGGTCTTACTTGACACTATGGACCTACAAGGTATTATCCTTGACTGTTTCGCAAGTGCATGCTTATAGTCATCTTGACTTTCTTGTGTCTTGATGTGAGCATAATCTTGCTATATCAAACTTAGGTGATCTCACTGCACTAGTCATCTTGACCTGCATGTCTTTGATGCCTAGGTGGGATTTCCACATTTCTATCTGATATAGATCATATTCAGATCCACATAGTTATGCTAGTGTGTATTGTATGATCTTGCGACGCTACCAATAACGCTCAATGATGAATATTAGATGTCTATTAGCATTGTAACCTTGCAAGTAAACCACTTTTCATGTAGCTTGCATTCTTAAGTTCATGTTAGTTTAGTTTTGCATCTTGCATATGGAGAGAGCTCTCCTTTCATCTTTCACAGACTTGTTAATCAACTGCGCTCGCCTTTCACTTCTTCCTCATCATGTCTTTCACTTCTTGTCTTTCATATCACATCATTTTCCTTTCATTTCAAGATCAAAACTGAAATCCGAGTTCCCCTTGATTATTCCTATCATCTTTCTCATTCCGTGTAGTCGGCTAACCTTTTGAGGCCTGATCCTTCAATCTTCGCTGGGGCATTCTTCACCTCTTCATCCCCATCTCTTTCAAACTTCCAGTCTTTCATTCACTTTCAAATCCCAAGTTCAAATTCTTCCCCTCCATGGTGTTTTCAGGTTGAGGGACCACTTGGTTCGTGCCCCGAGTCCCATGTGTGGGGCATATCTTCACTGCTTGATGGTTATTCCATTCTCTCTCTTCGTTTATGATTTCTAGTGATTTGATCATGCTGCTCTTGCTTCTGCTTTCCCTCTACCTAGATTTCACTTTCGATCCTGAGGGGGCAGACACATCATATCTTACTAGCTATCTCTTTCCTAAGTGTTCAGTACTGTCGCTACCAGGCTGATCATGCAAGATTTGCTATCTCTCTGCACTTCATTCTTTGGAGTCAGATCGCTATCTCTTGCTTTCTTGGCTGATCTAAGTTGCTTTGTGATCCCAAATTGATCTCACATTTCAACTTCATTCTTTGACTACATGTGTTCCCAGATTGATCACACATTAGTCAAAGAGGGGCAAATGTATACACCTAAAAATGGTCATCTAGACTATTAGCCCCTTGCTAGCATTTTTGCTAAAATCCTCAATTGCTTGCTCTTGATCAAATCTTAGCTCTATCATTTATTCAATTATTTTCTATGGGCTAACCATCTTATCCTAAGTCTTTATTTAATTAAAAGGAATATTTCCTCCCCTTTTATTAAATAAAAAGCCCCCACTTTTCCTCTTATCCTAAGTTGCACAAATAAAGCATTATTCTTATTTTATAAAAAGAGAAAAGCACTTTTTATCTCATATGGACATAAAGTCAACTCTTATTTTCCTATTGGAGGATACTTGTGGACATGGATTGCTCCTCTTTCAAGCTCCACTGTTGATTAAATCTTTTGCCTCTTAATCTCTATGGTCCATTTCTCCTCATTTCCTATAAAAGGAGAGCTCTCTTCTTCATTCTAGATCCCCAACTTTTTATGCTAACTTTATGCTGCAGGTTTTCTAGGTCACTTTGGAGCTTTTGAAGATTTGGAGCATTCTTTCATTCTACATCTCATTCTTGCATTCTTAGCTTAGCTTCATATTTATGCTTTCTTAGATTAGCTTCATTTCTAATCTCTAGATTAGCTCACATAGATTAATTAGCTTGGGTTGTAACACTTACATATTTCCTTTCATAGCTTAGCTTACATTTCCATTTCTAGCATGGCATTGCATTGCATTTTCATTCTTGATTCTTGAGGATATTGGCATTCTTGCCCTTTTCTTCATTGAATCTCCCATTGCATGGTTTACTAGCAAGGTTATAGGCTAAATAGCTCTAGCTGAGAGCATTCTTAAAAACCCTTGCACTCCATGCCTAGGGAGCTATGGATCGATTTGTGAGGGCTCATTCTTGAGTTTCCTTGCATGTAATGATCCATAGAAGTGTGACACATTTATAGTACACACTCATCACCTAATTTTTCCCTAATGCCTAAGTCTTGGCAATTAATATTTCCTATGTTGTAGCTTAATATTTCCTAGGCCTAGCCTTCTGACACCATCTTGATCCAATGATTGTCGTGCAAGTGAAAGGGTTTTATCAGAGGCTTGCAATTTTATGACGATCATTGATTCATTTTCATGACGTAACTTTTCAATGCAGGCAGGACCACTACCACATAAGCACAAGTGGTGACATTTTATTGACCAAAAGAAAGATGATATGGTGGGGTGGGGTCAAGTTTATGGTCACTTGAAGATTTGGTGGTTGTCACATGATCACAAGGAATATTCTTCCCCATCGCGATCATGCGATAGCCATCAATTTAGAATCTAATGTAAACATTGTTAGTGGGTCCAAGGTAACACGTAAGCATAGTTGGTGGTATATGATTGGTCCATGTATTAAGATGTTGGTAGTTGTCAGTGGAACCTAGTTTCTAGATGCGTCAGAGGGTCCTGACATTGTTAGTAAGTCAACAGCAGACATAAGTTCTTATGAGATGTATCAGAGGCTTAAGATCTTGCACCAACCGTCAATTTTGTATCCTGTCAGAGGGTTGTCAGGGCAGGGTAGGATTCTTTGATCGATGGTTGTCTTATGATCTGAAGGAATCTTGGAGGTCTATTTGAAGATGAGATAACTGTCGATCTTCTCGATGTGGGCCCATTAAAATTTCCTCAATCTTTTGGTAGTCCTGATAAAAGGTTAGCGGTTTGATGAATTTCAATGCTTTTCACTCATTCATGAAATAAGATGGTGGTACTTTAAAAAGACTGGAAATTCAGTGAGTGTGTATTCATGTAATCACTAAACTATTTGGCAAAAAAATAAAGTTCTTTGCGAACAGACGAAAAACTTCAGTGGCCAAATGAGTTAGATTTTCCTTTGTTCGCTAAGTCGCGGGGTTAAAAGTGGGTTTGTGTTTTCATTTCGTGAACAGGAAAATGCTTTGTCGCATGTTTGCTAGGGTTAACCCAAGGTATTTGGATGGGTTAAAGACATAAAGCCCATGAAATGGAAGGATCCAATGGTCATGATATAAAGTTGATTTAAATTCAAATGTTGACCACTGATTTTCTACTGGCACTGGAAGCTAGCCATTTAATTTCAAATTCAATTTTCTGAGGGTTTCTCAGTGACAAAAAGGACCAAAATTGAATTCTTTCATGGCTAGATTTGATTTTTTTGGTGGCTCTTATTGTTGCAGTGTGGTCCAGGGTGTTCCATGATCATCTGCAGGGGTCTGTACTATGTTTTTGTGCTTGAGGCATCTTGCAGGTGGCCGAACTAGTTGACATTTTGGCATTTTTGTGGTTCTCAATACTTTCTTAGTGAAATTATCATGATTGTGGATCACTTTAGGATTTTCTTTCTCCTGGTTGCCTGGGTTTCTTCCCCTTTAATAAATTTTTGACTGTTTCTAGTTGATCTGGTGGGTGAAACCCTAACCCTAGTCATCCGTAGCTTGATGCATCCTATTTTGAGGATTCCAAGGTGACTAGTGGTGGTATAAATGGTATCTTTTTTAATTTTGTAAGGGTTGTTGTTGATGGTATTATACTGAACAAGAAGAGATTGGATTTTGTGTCTTGTTCCTAGCATCTGTTTTCTTGGTAATGTATTGATTCTGAAAATTAATGAGAATATACTTGAATTCCTATCTCAAACTTTTGATTGTCTTCTTGTTTTGATTGTGGACTCATATATGTTAAGGTCACAAAGTGGATTAGCATATGGTAAACAAAGAGTATTGTGAGATCAGCTTGGAGTTCCTAACAAAGTTGGGATTAAAGCCTTTAGGGTGATTTCAGTGAGTTCATTGTTAGATTGGAATTTGATGATCAGGTTTGGGAGTGAGGGGAGTAATAGGAAAAGCACTTACTCTGAGTTCATGTGTGTTTGAGTTAAGGTTTTAGTTGATATATGTTATCAGGTGACTCTTT
This sequence comes from Chamaecyparis obtusa, assembly GCA_027943335.1. Classification (NCBI taxonomy): domain Eukaryota; kingdom Viridiplantae; phylum Streptophyta; class Pinopsida; order Cupressales; family Cupressaceae; genus Chamaecyparis; species Chamaecyparis obtusa. Next base: position 961,507 of record BSBK01000805.1, on the reverse strand, counting down.
GCCTAGGGTTAAGGCACTGATCTATTCTTTGGAAGCAGTCCATCATCATCAATCACACACACATTTAAATGATAAAATCTTTCAGACAAGTAGTAAAGGACATATTTGTATATTGTTTTGAGACTCCTTTGGAGAAGTGAGTCAAGGGTATACCTTCCTAAGCATTAAGGTGCAAAGTGTAGGAGGATCTCATTGTTGATCCTTGTTAATTGGCCCTCTTCCTTGTAGACTTTGGATTGGTGATAGAGTCAAAGTATCATTAAAAGTTATCCAGCAAAGTATAAATCTACAAGTTGAAGATCAAAGGGAACTCCCAACAAAATGGTGACTCTGCTAGGGAGAATCTAGAGATAAAGATTTGCAAAGTGCACTCTTGTTTTCCTATTGTATTTAGTTAAAAGATTTCCCATCTAGGTGGGTGGTGACTCAAAGGGTTAAAACCAATGATATAGACTGCAAATCATGGAAAAAAGGAGGAATACTAGGTCCCTTGTTAGAAAAAATCCAAAGGTCACTCTGGAACAATTACCTAGACAAGAAAAGAAGAGTTGGATCAGAAGGAATGGTGAGTCTACTAGTGCTCCCATAAGAGAACAAATAAAAAATAGAGGTAGAGCACCACATGTTTCCTGAAGTGAGGAAGGTTCACAAGATAGAGTTTCTAGATCAGATGGTGGTCACTTTGAAGATAAATTTTATGATACTCCAGAGGCTGTATTTCAAGACAAGGGTCCATTGCCTGCAGGTCAGGATGAACAAGCTAGAGAGATGGGTTTAGAGATTGATTTAGATCTTGATGAAGATAATTTCAAAAGAGATCCCATGAGACCAATGAAAGTCCATTTCCCATATCAAAATCTCACTAATATAGATGTGTCATCAGGTTTTGATGACATTATGATAGACCCAGATGATTTAAATGCACTTAGGTTGCAGTTGGAAAAGCAGGATGCCATACATAAAAGGTTACAAGAGGAGAGAGAAGCTAAAAAGGTGAATTCTCTGATAGAAAGATAGTCTCTCCTTAGAAAGATTAATGAAATGAAGGAGAGAAACAAGATGCTTGCTTCTACTCCTAGGGTGTTGCAGCATGATGTTTTTGGTGATCTTGAAGCTCTAAGAAGTGAGCAAGAATGTTTGTTGCAAGACCATGAGTTTGATGAAGAGGGCCCTATGATCAGACAAGTGCAAATTTATGCTCCTTTTCCTAAGGGTAAGAATGGACATGAGATCACTAGGCCTACTATAGTTATTAATGAAAAAGGAAAGTAGAAGATGGTGGGTGTCCAAGCAAGCAAACCAGTGACAATACCAGGGATCCCACCACCTAAATCAAATAGGGAGATAGAGATAGAAAGAAAAAGAAAAGAGGATGAAGCTCTTGGTCAAGAGTTGGAAAGAGCTGAAATTGAAGCCTCCATTACAGAGAAAAGAAGAAAGATCTAGTTCTTGAAGGCTTCATCAGCTAATGTTAATGGCCCTTCTACTACTGAACTAGGTATGCCATCTATGAACACTACTGCTCCACTTAGCAACACTACTACTAGTAATCTAATTCCTAATGTATCTACCAAATCATGGATTGATCCTAATAGATAGTCAAATGTGCAAGTGGGTGGGAATGTAGATAAAAATAATAATTCTAGTGGGAACACTAGTTTAGGATTTAAAAGAAGACCTATGCAATTGGAAGGCTATAGGAAAATTAGTTTTGATGGGATACCAGGCTACCCAAATGCTCTTCCAAATGATATAAGAGATAAGGTACCTAAGTTTTCTGGTAATAATGCTATTAGTTGTGAGGAGCATCTTAGGCTATTTGTTGATATGCTTAATGATTATGAGGTAGAGCATGAGGATGTAGTCATGAAATTGTTTGTTCAATCTCTAATGGAGGATGCTAGAGATTGGTTTAAGAGACTTCCTGATAAATGTATTGATACTTCAGATTCTTTTGAGAGATGTTTTAAAGAGCAGTATGGTGATAGGCCTAATGCTAGTTTCATGTTGAATGAATTCAATACCATAAGGAAAAATTAGAATGAGTCTGCAGCTGATTTCAACATGAGATTTCAGAAGGGTATGCATAAGTTATTCCAAGTTATGTGGTTAGATGACAATGTTTGTCTAACTACATACTTCAATGCATTTGATGGAAAGATAGGATACTTGTTGAGGGACAAAGAACAAGAACCCTTAGAGATGCTTTTAGGATTGCTGTCAATATTGAGAACAATATGAAAATATCAGGGAGGTTGGGTGCGAAAAGAGATGACCCTAAGTTGTTTGGGGACAAGAAATACAAAAAAGAAAATGATAGGAATGTTGGAACTAGGAGGCAAGAAGAAGATAAATTGGATAAGGTGCTCAATGCATTGAAGGATTTGAAGGCACCTGCAAATAGGAACATTAGTGCTCCCACCAATGAAAGGCCTCAGTTCAACAACAATTTCAATAAGCAAAATAGATTGCAGAACTATCCCTACAACACCCAATGGAAGGATGGCAAGCCTATTGTCCCTAATACAAGAGGAAACAATGAGAGAGGTGTCCCTGACCCTCTACAAAAGGCTTCAATAAATTTCATGGACTACATACCTTGGTGTGTTGCATGCCAGTCCCCTCATTCTGCAGAGCATTGTGTGGTTGCACATTCTATGGCTGCAAATCAAGATTGTGGCAATGAGGAGATAGATCAAGAAGAAGATCAAAATGATATTGGATGCAACATGGCTACTTCATATCTAGGATATGAAGATGATTCTAATTTTGATGAAGAAGTAGATGTAAATGTGAAGAGACAAAATCAGGCCCTTTTTCATCAAGAGGTTTTTTCTGATAGTGAAGACATTGATAAGAAGACATGTAACATGAACTCTTCTTTTGAGCCATTAAATTTAAGAAGACCTTCTAGAGAAGAGATGGATAGGATTACTATAGAAATGATTGCTCAAGTGCAAACTAGAGGCATGATAGCAAGAGATACAAATGGAAAAGCTGCAGGAATGTTTACAAAGAGTACCAACTCCGGAGAGCCTAATGAGAACAAATCAAAAGGTGATCACATGGTGAAATTCAAGAATGTAAAAGGTAAGAATTGTGAGCCTAAGGGAGTTGGAGTTGAAAAAATTTCTAATGAGATAGAGAAGCTAGTTAACACAATGGCTAAGATTGAAAAAATGAGGATGGCCAATACACCTAATGTATCAGATAAACAAAGAGATACTAAGGCAGTACATATTGAGATTCCTTCCTCTGCTCCTATTGATATGTTAGCTGTATTATCTCAAATTACAGTTAACGTTCCATTGTCAGAATTGTTGAGGACCCATGAACACAAGGATAGGGCTATTGCATGGGAAGATAATGTTCATAACAATGATGTTGCATGCAATGGGTCTCAGGATAAAGCTTTGAAAGGTGTTGCTACTCAGGGAATTGTGTCTCAAATTCCTCCTATATATCTGGATAGTTCTGTCAATGCTAGCCTTGAAAACATTGATCCATTCTTTTTAAGTGTCCTTGTGAATGGAATGAAATAAAGAAATTGTATGATTGATAGTGGTGCCTCTAATACTGTTATGCCTTTTAAGATTATGGAAAAGTTGGGCCTTAAAGTTGATACAATTCAAGGTAGATGTTGTGCAATGAATCAGAGGGAGGTACCAGTCATTGGGACTATCAATGCAATGTCATATAGGCTAGCAGCATATCCAGAGAAAGAGTTAACAATGAGTGTTTTGGTGGTGGACATCCCTCCTCATTATGGGATGTTGCTATCTAGAAAGTGGAGTGCTGCCATGGGTGGAAGTTTACAGTGTGATCTATCCTATGCCACTTTCAAGATTGATAATTAGTTTGTCAAGATTGAGTGAGAACCAAGAGTATGCCACATGATTGAGAGAAGTATTGATAATGAGACTACATGTTTTGTGGATACTGATATTAATGCTTTTAGGAAAGAGATCCATGTACTTGAGAAGGAACATATTTTTTCACCTATTTCTGTTGAGGTAAGTGTTATTTCTGTGAAGGGTGATTTGTGGGTAATGTACTTTGATGGTGCAAATTGCAAGGACAGAGTAGGAGCAGTTATTTTACTTATTTCTACTAATGGAAACACCTACAAATTTTCTTTCACATTGAATTTCTTTTGTACCAACAATATAGAAGAATATGAGGTATTGTTGTTAGGACTGAGGTTGGCACAAAAACATGGTATTAAATGCATAAGTGTTGTTGGTGATTCTGAGTTGGTGGTGTCCCAAGTCAGGTCAGTATATGCTTCCAAGAACAAAAGGTTAAAACAATATAGGAATGCATTTTGGGATTTGATTGAACATTTTGATGCCTTCAATATTAAATGGAAGGATAGGAGTAATAATAAGATGGCTGACTTGTTAACCAATATAGCAATCAATCCCAGTGATATTACTTTTGCTAGTATCTCTAAAGTTGAAGTTCAAGCTAGGCCTAGTATACCAGACAATATTGAAAATTGGCAAGTTTTTGATGATGATAATGATATCTTGAGGTTTATGAGTTGTGAAGATCAGTATCATGGTTAGGAATTTGATTGTTTAGCCTTGGTTGAGTCAGTAGAAGGAAAAGAGGTTGTCTTTGGCAATGAATTTATTCAGCTTAGAACTAACAAGGTGCCCAAGGGGCTTGTTGTTTTGGAGATTGTCTTTGATAACCAGGATAGAGTTCAAACGAATATCAAAAGAGAAGATCATGCTGATCTAGAGGAGATAAATCTTGGAACACATGAGGCACCTAAGAAGGTATATATTGGTAGGGACATGTCTCACAATGTAAGAAAATCTCTGATTGAATTATTGAGAAAATTCAGGCATGTTTTTTCATGGTCACATGATGACCTAAAGGTTTATAGAGAAGATTTGTTTCAGCATATTATTCCATTGAAGGGAGATGCTAAACCTTTCTGGCAAAAACAAAGGCCTATTAATCCTACTTTGGCACCCAAGATGCATGAAGAATTGATCAAGTTGAGAGATGCTGGAATTATCAAGCCTATAAGGCATTATTTTTGGGTGTCAAACCTTGTTCCTGTGAGAAAGAAGAATGGTGACATCAGGCTTTGTGTGGACTTCAGGAATTTGAACATCAGCTCATTAAAGGATAACTATTGTTTGCCCAATATGGAAGCTATGTTGCAGAGGGTAACCAGATCAGAATTGATGTCTATGATGGATGGTTTCTCTAGTTACAATTAGGTGATTGTCAAGGAATTAGAACAATTCAAGATAGATTTTACAACACCTTGGGGGACATATGTTTATGTGAGGATGCCTTTTGGTCTCACAAATGCTGGTGCTACTTTTCAGAGAGCAATGGATGTTGCTTTTGCAGATTTTATAAATGATTTCCTTATTTTTTGTCAAGATGATTTAACTACCTATTCCAAGAAGGAAGATCATCATTGTACTCATTTAGAGAAAATATTTGTGAGGGCTTTGGAATATGGCATTTCATTAAATCCAAGGAAATGTGCATTTGGTGTCACCGAAGGTAAGTTTCTTGGCCACTTAGTTGGGAAGCAAGGAGTGAGAATTGACCCTGAGAGGGTAGCAGCTATTGATAAGATTTAGAGACCAAAAAATATTTTAGGGATTCAATCCTTCTTTGGTAGGGTCAATTTCTTAAGGAGGTTCATGACAAACTTTGTAGAGGTTACTAGACCTATTTCTAAGATGTTGAAGAAGGGATCTGCAATCAATTGGGAGGGTGAGCCTGATGAGGCTTTCAAAAATATCAAGTAGGCTATCAAAGATGCACCTATGCTTAAGGCACCTGATTAGAGTATCTTAATGCACATCTTTTCCTTTGCATCTTTTCACACTATTGCTGCAGTTTTGTTACAAAAGAATAAGGATGGTTTTGAATAGCCTATTGCATTCTTCAATAAATCTTTGCAGGCTTGTGAATTGAAGTATGACGTAAATGAGAAACAAGCATATGCACTTGTGAAGGCAGTCAAGGCTTTTAGGTGTTACTTGATGGGAGTAGTTGTGATTGCTTTTGTGCCAAGTTCAGCTGTGAAGGATATTTTCTCATAGCAAGAGGTATCTGGGAGAAGATGTAGATGGATCAATAGGATCCAAGAATTCAACATTGATATCCAAATTACCAAATTGGTTAGAGGAAAGGGATTGGCAAAACTGATGGCTCATCCAATCTTGATTCAAATCAGATAAATCATTCTGAAATTGATTATACATGTGACATGGATGATTGTGTCTGGTATCAAGATATTATCTACTATTTGAGAAAAATGAAATGTCCAGTAGACATGGATGACAATAAGAAGAGGACATTAAAATTATAGGCCATCAAGTATGTAATTGTGAAATGTAAATTGTATAGAAAGAATTTAGATTGCATACTTTTGAAATGTGTTGATGAAGATCAGGCTAACAAGTTGTTAAAGGAAATGCATGAGGGAGTTTGTGGTGGACATTACATGGGTAAAGCAACTGCTCATAAAATCTTGAGAGCAGGATTATGGTGGCCCACAATCTTCAAGGATGCAGAACAGTTGGTAAGGAGGTGTGATGCTTGTCAAAGGTTCTCTGGTAAGCTTAAATTTTTAGGTAACATGCCATTAAAACTAGTAGAAGTACAAGCTCCTTTCCAACAATGGGGAATTGATTTCATAGGGGAGATACCAAACAAGTCAAGTGGAGGACACTCATGGATCTTAGTTGCCATTTATTACTTTGAAAAGTGGGTAGAGGCTATACCTACAAGAAATTCAACCAGCAAGGTGGTAACTGATTTTCTATTGAAAAATATTGTTACAAGGTTTGGTTGCCCCGAGAGAATAGTAAGTGATAATGCAATGTGCTTCAGGTCTGTTGAATATAAGAACTTTTGCAAAGGTTTAGGAATTCAGATTTCTAATTCCTCACCTTATCATCCACAAGGAAATGGTCAGGCAAAATCTACTAATAAGAGTTTGATTAAGATCCTCAAGAGGATTCTTGAAAAGAATGAGAGGGCATGGAATTCAAAACTACCATTAGCTATATGGGTTGATAGGATAACTATGAAGAGGGCAATTGGATGTGCACCATTTGACCTAGTATATGGAATACATGCAAGAATACCTCAGAATAATTTATTGGAAATGTATAAATTTGTTCAATTATATGATGATGACATAGATGATGAGATGCAGTTGAGAATTGAGGACCTCATTAGGTTGGATGAGACTAGAAGAGAATCAGTTGCCAAAAATGCCAAATTGTAGTTGCAGGTTAAGAATTTGTATGATAAGAAAACTATTGAAAGGAGGTTTGAACCTGGTGATTTGTTACTAATTTGGAATGCCAGATTGGAGGATAAAGGAAAACATGGTAAATTTGATCCCATCTGGTTAGGGCCATATCTAATTCATGAGAAATGGAGCCAAGATTCATATATTGTGAAAGAGTTAAATGGCGAAGTTCAGGAATTATCAGTTCATGGACAATTCTTGAAGAGATACTTCAATTGAAGGTACTTTATTTCCATGAATAGTAGTTAGGTCTGTATATGTTGTAAATTTTGTAAATAAGTTGCTTGCCCATGTCTTGTTTTGTCCTGGTTTCGGTCCTGTTGCTCTATGTTGTCAGTTTTTCCAATGGGATGGTCTTCTTTAACCAGTGATTCTAGATCCTTGCTATGCTTGAAGGAGGCACACATCCCCAGATAGAGCCACTATTAGCACCTTGAAAAAATTTCATGGCTATGGCTTTTTCCCCCTGGTCTCTACAGTTGTTTTTAGGTCTCTAGCCTTAAACCCTTGGTAAAAATTCAAAAATCTAGTCGTTGCATAAAAACCCTTTGTATTGTCTAGGCCCTATTCTAATTTTTTGTTACTTTTCAAGCCACTTAAAATCCTTTTAGTGCATGTGCTTTAATATTTTATTATCTTGCGGGGTCGGCTGTTAATTTTTCCTAAGTTTTTACCCTGGTGGCCTTTAATTTTTCCTATAGTCCTCAGCACCTAATTTTTCCCTAATGCTTGTGTCTTGGCAATTAATATTTCCCATGTTCTGGCTTAATATTTCCTGGGCCCGACCTTCTAACACCATCTTGATCCAATAGTTGTAGCAAAAGTGCAAGGGTTTTGTCAGAGGCTTGCGCTTTTATGACGATCGTTGATTCATTTTCATGATGTAACTTTTCAATGCAGGTGGGACCACTACCACATAAGCACAAGTGGTGAATTTTTATTAGCCGAAAGAAAGATGATATGGTAGGGTGGGGTCAATTTTTTGATCTCTTGAAGATCTGGTGGTTGTCACATGATCGCAAGGAATATTATTCCCCTTTGTGATCATGCGACAACCGTCAATTTAGAATATAATGTAAAGGTTGTCAATGGGTCCAAGGTAACACATAAGCAGAGTTGGTGGTATATGATTGGTCCATGTATTAACATGTTGGTAGTTGTCAGTGGGACCTAGTTTCCAAATGCGTCAAAGGGTCCTGACATTGTTAGTAAATCAGCAGTGGGCGTAAGTTCTTATGAGATGTGTCAGAGGCTTAAGATCTTGCGCCAACCATTGATTTCATATCCTATCAGAGGGTTGTCAGGGAAGGGTAAGATTCTTCAATCGATGGTTGTCTTATGATCTGAAGGAATCTTGGAGGTCTATGCGAAGATGAGACAACCATTGATCTTCTTGATGTGGGCCCATTAAAATTTCCTCAGTCTTTTGGCGGTCCTAATAAAAGGTTAGCAGTTTGATGAATTTCAATGCTTTTTGCTCATTCACAAAATAAGATGGTGGTACTTTAAAAAGACTGGTGATTCAGTGAGTGTGTATTCATGTAATTGCTAAACTATTTGGCAAACAGATAAAGTTCTTTGCGAACTAATGAAAGCCTTCAGTCGCCAGATGAGTTAGATTTTCCTTTGTTCGCTAAGTCATGAGGTTAAAGGTGGGTTTGTTTTTTTGTTTCACGAATAGGAAAATGCTTTGTCACATGTTTGCTAGGGTTAACCCAAGGTATTTGGATGGGTTAAAGACATAAAGCCTGTGAAATGGAAGGATCTGACGGTCACGATATAAAGTTGATCTAAATTCAAATGTTGACCGCCAATTTTCTACTAGCACTGGAAGCTAGCCATTTAATTTTAAATTCAAATTTTTGAGGGTTTCTCATTGATAGAAAGGACTAGAATTGAATGCTTTCACAGCTAGATTTGATTTGTTTTGTGGCGCTTGCTGTTGCAGTGTGGTCCAGGGTGTTCCATGATCATCTGCAGGGGTCTATACTATGTTTTTGTGCTCGAGGCATGTTGCAGGTGGCCGAACTAGTTGACATTTGGGCATTTTTGTGGTTCTCAGTACTTTCTTAGTGAGATTATCATGATTGTGGATCACTCCAGGATTTTCTTTCTCTTGGTTGCCTGGGTTTCTTCCCCTTTAATAATTTTTTGACCGTTTCTAGTTGATCTGGTGGGTGAAACCCTAACCCTAGTCATTTGTAGCTTGATGCATCCTATTTTGAGGATTCCAAGGTGACTAGTGGTGGTATAAGTGGTATATTTTTTGATTTTTTAAGGGTTGTTGTTGATGGTATTATACTAAACAAGAAGAGCTTGGATTTTGTGTCTTGTTCCTAGCATCTATTTTCTTGGCAATGTATTGATTCTAAAAATTAATGAGAATATACTTGAATTCCTATCTCAAACTTTTTATTGTCTTCTTGTTCTAATTGTGGACTCATATATGTTAAGGTCACAAAGTGGATTAGCATATGGTAAACAAAGAGTATTGTGAGATCAGCTTGGAGTTCCTAACAAAGTTGGGATTAAAGTCTTTAGGGTGATTTCAGTGAGTTCATTGTTAGATTGGAATTTGATGATCAGGTTTGGGAGTGAGGGGAGTAATAGGCAAAGCACTAACTCTGAGTTCATGTGTGTTTGAGTTAAGGTTTTAGCTGATATATGTTATCAGGTGACTCTTTGCCTAGGGTTAAGGCACTGATCTATTCTTTGGAAGAAGTCCATCATCATCAATCACACACACATTTAAATGATAAAATATTTCAGACAAGTAGTAAAGGACATATTTGTATATTTTTTTGAGACTCCTTTGGAGAAGTGAGTCAAGGGTATACCCGCCTAAGCATTAAGGTGCAAAGTGTAGGAGGATCTCATTGTTGATCCTTGTTAATTGGCCCTCTTCCTTATAGACTTTGGAGTGGTGATAGAGTCAAATTATCATTAAAAGTTATCCAGCAAAGTATAAATCTACAAGTTGAAGATCAAAGGGAACTCCCAACACAGTGCATTAAATGCTTCCATAGAATCAATAAATAAAGTCAACACATTTTACATAATCCAAGAATTCAACTATGTTGGCTAGGAATCTGAATTCTTCCTCACATGTAAATTATTGGCACTCATTCAGTACTGTGTTCAACTCCTCATTATTCACTAGGTAGCCTAGTCACCACTAAAACTATTTCCTCAACTAATACTGTCTTCCTCGATAATTAACTGATGTTCGGTCAATGTTGAATTTACTCAGCATATACAGGCTCGGTTGACACTAACATCACTCATCTTAAACTAGATTGCTTCACTTTTTATAGGTTAAGCCTACTTGTTTAATCTTTCTTCTTACTTAAATAAGCAATACATTAGCTTATCATTGTGCCACATAATCAAGTACTCATTGAAGTATCAAGATAACTCAACCTTTCCTTAGGTGCTATTGTTATCAACCTTGCCCTAATCCTTCTCAACAATCAAATAGATATAGTACTTTCTTAGATAGAAATAGTCTTACTAGTTAAGGTTTGACATCAACAACAATACAAAAATTTCTTCAATTGCAGTTTCCAACAAAAACATCTTGCGGGATTCAACACACAAATCCCGAACTGGTTCTTCACATACAAGCCCTTCAACTCTTCACCTTGCATACTCTTCCATTTCTTCTTCCTCTATCTTTTCAGATCTTTCCTTGATAACACACAGGTATGTCCTCCATACTAATCATTCCTTTCAGAATTCTTCAACTCATCTCGGCTACCAAAGCTTAGGTTTCCCCTACCAAGTGTTGTATCTAGCAAAGTCACCAGGGAAAGCTTACCATCATTCTTCTCAATAGTAAATACATTCTTGAGATAGTCATACATAGCTCTGCAATCATACTACCAAGGTCTACTGAGAAATATGTGACAACTACTCATCTCCACAATATCACACAACACTTGATCCTTATACTAGCCAATCTGAAAATCAACAAGACATTGCTCCCTCACTTCTAGAGCATGAACATCTTGCAACCAGCCAATCCTATAAGGATAAGGATGTCTCTTTCTCTTCAAACCAAATTTCTAAACCATCTCCTTAGCTAAAATGTTATTAGTACTACCACTATCCACAATCACATCACAAAGTTTACCTCCTGACTTGCACCGAGTTCTAAACAAATTACTCCTCTGACAAGGTTCCACCTTTGCAATGAGAAATGTTCTTCGAACCAGCAAGTTCTCAGATTCAGGTTCATTCTAAATGTTCTCATTCACTACAGCATTTCTTTGGTCACCAAAATTCTTCTATGTACACTCAAAAGATCTATTCCCTTCTTCACCATAATTATAACAAGTGCCTACAAAGATAACCCTACTTGTCTTCTTTTTCAGTTCCATCAGTTTCAGTTCATCTTCAATAGTCAGTTTATCTTTCACCGAGTGATCAAGCTTCTCCTTCCCTCAAGGATTACCATGTTGTCTCCTTTTGAACTTATCTTGTTCCTTCAGAGCATACTCATAAGCATCCTCAACCGAATCAATCTTCATCATACCAAGCTCATCCTGAATATTGGATCTCAAACCATTTACATGTCGAGCTACCTTTTCTTTACCAAGTTCTTTGTGTCTAGACCAAATAGTAAACTTATAGAACTCCTCGGTATAGTCTTCCATAGTCAAATAAATTTTCTTCAGATTCTACAACTTCTTAAAAAACTCAAGCTCATAGTCAGCGGGTATGAACTTAGCTTTCAATTTAGTCACCATCAACCTCCACCAATTGATCTACATTTCACCTTCATCTTCTCTATCTCTTTTTAATTCTTTCCACCAAAGAGAAACATGTCCTTTCAACTTAGTCTATGCCAATCTTACTCTAAGAGGATCTTCAATTTCTTCAAGCTCAAAGAAATCTTTTAATTCACCAATCTAATCAATAAAATCCTTAGGTCTCAAAGTACCAAAGAAGGTAGAAACTCCCATTTGATAACTAGTACTTAACCGAGTTCTAGATCTATGTAGCTAACCAATTTTGTCTTCACCAGATCTATCTCTCCAGTCATCTCTATTAGATCTAGCAACTTCAAATTCTTTAGAAGCTTCCTCATAACCATCTTTAGTATCAAGATTCCTAGGCATACCAGTAATAGCCCTCATGACCTCAGTGATCATGTCATTCTTCATCAATTCCATCTTAGATCTGAAATCAACTTTAACCTTCTCTATAATCTTTGATTCCATAGCATCACAAAGATCTACAATCTCCCTAGGGTCCAATCTTCTCAGAGGCATCCTTCAAGATCTTTTAAAACCCAAGGGAAAAAATCACCAACCAAGGTCCTAGTACAAATTGCCTCAACTCAGAGATCAGTTTACACACTCAAAAACTTAAAGTTCTAATACCACCTGACGCAGGGCAGACCATGGAGGATCCAAGAATGGATAGTCCAATTATACACCAGTGGTATTAATAATAACAACCACAGTGGAAAACAACAATATAGTGCTTTAAAATAGAATTTCATTTAACATGCACAGCTGTAAGGTCTTCCAAGTTAGGGCCAAATACAATTAATTACAAAAGTATTTCTACAATCTCCTAGCTAGTCTAGCTCTGAAACACATAAGCAACTGATGGAAACACTAAGGCAAATCTAAACTTGAGCTCACAAGCCTCCAAGCAATCTCCTTGTCTCCAAGCATGCAAACCACTAACTCTACTATTACAACTACGAGATAATCAATCTGATCTTCAAGATCTCATAGGATCCAATTGTTATCCTTATCAATCACTAACTCTAACTCCCTCCCTAAACTTCTACCCAAACACTCCTTAAATACATCTCCTCAACCATAATTCAGCTAGAAGAAATAATTAATTCCTAAGCCAAGTTGGCTTCTATTACAAGAAAATATTAAATGCAACAACAATCAGCTCATAAATAGCTTTACAAATAATTAATTCTCTATGTTGGCCTCTAGATCCACATAGGAGAATACAACACAAGCTACCAACATTAAATACACTAAGTCAGCCAACTAAAACTTCAAGAACTCTAGTCGATAAACCAGAACTACCAAGCACCAATAAAACAACTGAGTAGGCCAGGTATCACTGAGAAAGAATTTCAATCGAGAACCACAAGCATCGATGAGTACAAGTTCCCTTGAGCGCCAGGGTTTTACTGAGTTCCTTCAACAATCGAGCTTCTTCAATAACTGAAATTATCGATTAAAGCTGTAACCGAGTAACACAGAACTGCTTCAACATACCACCATGCAAATTTTTTGAATACCCAAGAGTGCCAATGCATCAATAAATAAATTTCATTTAATTTTATTTACAAACCTCAAATTAAAAGTTCACTTTAAATGTAGGACATATTTTTGCAGTAGTAGCAGAGCATAGAAATGTGGAAGGTTTTAGGTACTAGTTATTACATTGCAGCAACGACAAGATGAAGCTAACAAAGAATGAAACAAGCAATGAAATTATGTTTCCCATGGGTTAGTACTGTATTTAAGTTTCATGGGTATTAAACTTGAGTGAGGTCCAACTTGTGATGAAATTATGTGTTTGTTTATATGGTTAATTTCACATCTATATATATAACATTGTTGAGCTTGTCTGTGTAGGTTCAATTGTTGTGCAAGGAACATATTTAAATCAAATCAAAATACTTAAACATGGGATTCATTTTATTGATTATCAACCTAACAATAAGGTTTATCAGTATAGCCATCTTGTAATTTTCATTGTCATATCTCTTCATCCAATTACAAGATGTGTCATTTGTAAGTGGAGACTTGATTCTGATGACCATGAGAGAATATTAAATGTTATTTGAGAGAGAGATGAACCACTTGATGTGGACTAAATCACACATGAAAAATTATTTGTACTAAATTTTCATGGGCGAGACCGGAGGTTTTTTTAGCTCCATTCTTTCCTACTGGTGCCCATAGTAAATGGAGCAATTTTAAAAAATTTATAATATATCTAAAAAATGTCTTACTTGGATATGATTTATTACTTATCTACCTGAATATGAATGTGTATTGAATGCATGTTGCAATTTACTTTATTAAATTAAATCTCTAAGTTGATTAATTCTAGGTCATGTGGATAAAAGTACTCTAATTTTGGAATATGAATGTGTACATTGAATTTGCATGTTACAATATAGTTAAAATCAGGATACTTTATTTTTATAGTTTTTGAATAAGGTAAAAATAGGTTTTTAATGGAACACAAAACCATTTACATTATTATAGTTGATTACATTAGGACACATGTTTTAAATATAAAATCTACAAAGACATCAACATTAAATTAAAAATATGTTCATATATTATCAAATGTAAATTTAAATATAAGTAAGATGATCAAACATAGGTCTCAATTATATATAGCTCACGTGTCATTTACATCATTCATAACTTTCATAAACATGTAATCAAACATCATTCATGTGTTGAATCAAATACATGTATAGATTAAAAACACATAGATCAAGAACTTGTATGTAAACTGTATGTATATATATTTAATATAATATTCATATATAATCCAACATGTACACATGTATAAATTAAACACATGTAATCTATTGAAAGTATTGAATTTACATTTATATATTAAAAACACATAGATTGAATTTACTTATATAAAAATCACATGAACTCATGTAGAATCAAATGTGTACATATAAATTAAAAACACATACATTGAATGTATGTAAGTTCATCACATAGGCACATGTATAGAGTGAAAGTATATAACATGTAGAAAACATCAATCATAGGTCAAGTACTGTAAACATGAAACATATGGACCAATCATGTGTCAAACATTCTATCAAAGGGGTCTAGAAATGAAATATAACATCAAATACATGTGAATATATGTAATATGTAATATGTCTAGACCAAATATGAAAGTGCCTAGGACTCATCATGATGAATCCTCACTAAGCGGTTAGACCCATAGTGACTATCATGTTGTGAAGAATGTGTAGATCCTTATAGAGAAAGAGATATAAATTAATATATAAACATTGTACACATCTTAAGTTTGATAAAATATAACAAAAATATATGTTATAAAGTGTGTAAACACATAGTACATGTACACACATCAATAAATTAAAAACTCACCTATCCACTACTGATGTCATCATCGAGTGAGTCCCAACGACATACATGAATAGTGCTCAAAGAAGGAGTAAAAAGAGGCATATCTTGGTAGAGAAAAAATATATCATATGTGTGTGTGTGTGTGTGTGTGTACATGTATATATATACACATGTATATGTACATGTACATATATATATATATATATATACACATGTATATATATATATATATATATATATATATATATATATCATGTAAATTGAAATTTTGAAAATAAATAAGTTAAATTATAACATTAAATATATATAATCTCATTTATACCTATGTAGATGGTGGCACCTGATAGTACTCAGACTCCCTAGCCTCGATCCTATCAACCAAGATATCAAGATTTTTTTGTATCTGGTCTAAGCTTAACTTTGCATTTGTATTATGAGTAGACCGCACATGTATCTCTTATGATGAATGCAATAGACTAACCAAATGAGATGGCATGCAAGTCGTATAATTTCATGTGTCACCAAATCTAGGTAACCCGTAGTGGCCACATAGAAGTCAACATCGTCAAGGCCAACATTAGATAATTGGTGCCCTACATTGACTAAAGGGTATGTACATTGTGCTTCTCCCTATGCAACAATAGAGTGGTTAGTAAGTGGATCCTCAAGAGCACTTCCACTATACCCACGGTCTAGGTGAGAATGATGTGGCTGAGTATATCTGACAGTACCCACATGATCTCTAACATATGATATGGGGATATCATGCTCTATGGTTATAAATGCACATGCATCCAATAGATCCTCTGCCAAACTAGTCAATGTGACCCATGTCATCTCTCATGTAAGTCCCTCTGATGAAGGGTGCTCCCCTTAATACCACAAACACATAACAAAAATAGAGAAACAACAATATACAAGAACAGAAAATGAGCTTCTTATTATCTCCACAAAAGTGGAATTACAATCTTTCAAAATTACAATATGCAAAGCCACATGGGCATTCCCTTACAATATTCTGTAGGACATAGTCTCGAATCAATACCCAGATCTACTACCCAGAACTGTCCCAAATTGCCTAAGACAACACTATAGCCTTCCTTATATAGGTAATTTCCACCACCCAAGAAGGTTCTAGAAATTTAGCCCTTAAGGCCGACTATACATAGAATTATTTTATTTTCACAATTTTTACAAAAGGGTCGGCTCAAAATAAATACAAAATATGCTTTTAGGTAGCCCAACTTACAGAGGCCATAACTTTTTAACCGTAGCTCCATTTTTCTATTGTAACCACTTTTTAGAAATGCCATGATGAGATCTACAGTGTTTGACATGTGCAAGCACTAGTCAACCGGGGGTTGATCGCAATCTGGAGCCTCTAAGGCCTTCAAAATTGACCTGAAAGATTTCGTACCCAAAAACCTCAATAACTTCACCAATACTAATGATGTGGCAATGAAACTCAACTAGTAGGCTGAAATGACTAGGATGAACCTCCAACTATGAAATCAAAACATTCTAAGATCATATGACCAACTTACTAAAAATAGTAAGTTTCCATAAATAGCAGCTCTGCACAAGATAGCCCTTATTGAAAAGCAAACATAAATATTTTTGGGTGATGCAATATTTCTCTTACACCCAGGGTAATTTGAGAAGTGACCTGGTCATGACTCAGGTGTGCAAAGGAAAACCAAGATGGTTAACCTCCTCCTTTGTTAACCATGATGAATCTTCAACAGGTCATCCTTTCCACTTGACCAGATATTCTTCATATGTCCTATTCCTTGTGCTTCTGCCAACATGACTATCTAGTATGTCTTCAATCTCCTTGATATCTGAACTGGTTGCTGGAATACTCCACTGTGCTGTTGTAAGCTCATCTTCAACACCTCCTTCATGATACTCTTTCAAATCTAAAATATTAAATACTAGTGAAATATTCAGCTTAGTAGGCAACTCAACCTCATATGCATTTCCTAAATCATGCTTCTTCAATATCTTACATGTCCCAAACTTCTTCATTTTTAGCTTGTTATATGTACCAACTAGAAATCGCTCCTTCCGCAAATGAACCATGATTTCATCTCCAACCTAAAATTCTTTATGCCTCCTTTTCTCATCAGCCTTAGCCTTATACTGTGCATTCATCTTGGTAATGTGCTTCCTAACCTCCTCATGGATGTTCTTCAAATGTTCTGCAAAATTTTTTGCTTCAACACTACTTATTTCTCATTCATCTATCTTTCTCAACTCAGATGCATTTCTTGGACTACATAAAATTTGTGGATGATGTGATGAATTAAACTTCAAATTTGTCTTCAACTCTTCACTTTCTGCTAGTGTCATTCTATGTGCTGCCTTATTTGGAAAACTGGCTCTTGGAATCAAGTCCATCTGATGACTGGTCTTTCTTACTGGTGGTAATCCATTAGGCACATTATCAGATACAATATCATGAAACTCATTCAATAATTCTACAACTTCTATAGGTACATCTTCTACTTCCTCTTTCCTAGCCTTTGGAATTAAGGTAAAACACATATGCTCATGCCGCATACCATCTAAGAAATTTTCTCTATCAACAAAAGTTATTCTTGCATTACCACATACCTTTTCTTCAGTCTCCTTCAATGGCTTTAGCTTATATCGCACTTCATCCTTTGTCAAGGAATAGGTATTTGCATGACCATAATGTATGGCACATCTGTCAAACTACCAAGGTCTACCCAACAACATATGACATGTATCCATAGATATGATATAACATAGTACCTCATCATGGTATCCGCCAATCTTGAACTTTACTAGGCACTATTCACTAACCATGACCTTCTGGTCATCCTGCACCCAAGCAACCCAATATGGATGTGGATGTTTCTACCTCTTGAGCTTCAACTTTGTCACCATCTCTTCTAACACCAAATTATCAGTACTACCACTATCAATAATCACATCATAACACTTACCCTCACACTTGCACCTGGTGTGAAACAGGCTCCTACTTTGTTCAGGTTCATTCTCACCACTCAGCAGGACTCTTCTGTTGATCAACATTTCTCCTCTTTCAGCATCTTCAAAATTTGATGATCTTGCATCTTCATCTACATGTGCAACTTTGGTATGGCCTTCATTCCTCCTATCCATCCTTCCTTGGCATTGAAGACATTCAAATACCCTATGACCTTCTTCTCCATAGTGAAAATATGTTCCACAGAAGTCTCCTCTTCCAGATCCTTGTCCTCTTCCTCTTCCTCTCTGATCTCTATTATTATGATTATGAAAATGATTGAAATTATCTCCTCTTTGATTCTGACTATTACTGGCCTCATCCTGCTTTTTCAAATCTTCATTTCGATCTCCATATGACCATCCACCAGATCTTCCATCATGACCTCTTCCGCTTTGTCTGATCTCAAACTTCTTGTTCAGTTTTTCCTCTACTTTTAGGGAAAACTGGCATGCCTCTTCAATATTGTTCATTTGAACCAGATTTAACTCCTCTTGAATGCTTGGCCTCAACCCATTAAGATAACAGGAAACTTTCTCCTTATCAGCTTCTGCATGGCTTGTTCTGATGATGATTCGATAGAACTCCTCTATATACTCATGAACAAATCTTCCTGCTTGCTTCAAACTTTGCATCTTCTTTAGTAAGTCAAGCTCATAATCAACAGGAATGAATTGCCGCTTCAATTTATCCACCATTCGATCCCATCTTCTGATTTTATCTTTCCCTCTTCTATTTCACTCCAATTGAATCTCTTGCCACCAGATCTTCACATGACCTTTTAGTCTGACCTTCATGAATTTGACCCTATTAGGATCCTCAATATCTTCATACTCAAAATATTCTTCACATTCATTGATTCAATTGATCAACTCCTTTGGGTTAAGATTTTCAAAAAATGTCAGGACCTCAATCTTAGGTCTCTTCCCAATCTTTGAAATGGCTCAGAAAAGTCTTTCTTCCTCCTGGTTCACAATTTTGACTTCTCCTTCTTGATCTTCTTCTTTAGCTTCATCCTCGGTTTTGTCTCTGACATTAAGATTCATTCCTCTATGAATCTCTTCTTGCAATGCTCGCACTTGTCTCTAGAGCACTCTAACCTCAGGTGTTACAACACCCAGCTCTTCCGCCACATTCCCTTCATGGAGGCATTTTCGCGATGCACACTAAAACCTTAACCATGGTCCTAGGGCAAATTAATTCACAATCGGTGATTTGTTTACACACTCAGGAACTCCTGCTCTAATACCACTTGATGAAGGGTGCTCCCCTTAATACCACAAACACATAATAGAAACAGAGAAACAACAATATGCAAGAATAGAAAATGGGCTTCTTATTATCTCCACAAATGTGAAATTACAAACTGTCAGAATTACAATATGCAAAGCCACATGGGCATTCCCTTACAATATTCTGTAGGACAAAGCCTCAAATCAATACCCCAATCTACTACCCAAAACTATCCCGAACTACCTAAGACAACACTATAGCCTTCCTTATATAGGCAATTTCCACCACCCGAGAAGGTTCCAGAAATTTAGCCCTTAAGGCTGACTATACATAAAATTATTTTATTTTCACAATTTTTACAATAGGGTTGGCTCAAAAGAAATACAAAATATCCTTTTAGGTAGCCCAACTTCCGGAGGCCATAACTTTTTAACCATAGCTCTATTTTTCTATTGTAACCACTTTTCACAAATGCCATGATGAGATCTACATTGCCTAACACGCGCAAAAACTAGTCAGCCTGGGGTGGATCATGATCCGGAGCCTCTAAGGCCTTCAAAATTGACCTGAAATATTTTGTACCCAAAAACGTCAATAACTTCACCAATACTGATGATGTGGCAATGAAACTCAACTGGTAGGCTAAAATGACTAGGATGAACCTCCAACTATGAAATCAAAATATTTTGAGATCATATGACTAACTTACTAAAAATAGTAAGTTTCCATAAATAGCAGCTCTACACAAGATAGCCCTTATTGAAAAGCAAACAAAAATATTTTTGGGTGATGCAAGATTTCTCTTACACCCAAGATGCTCTTGCATCACCCTCTAGGATAGAAAGTGAAGGGATGTATGCTACACTATACATGTCATGTGTGGTCCTACTAGAAGATGCTCCACTTGATGATCTGGAATGTTGTCAACACATTAGGTACTAGCCAACTGGAAAACTAGATATGGATGCAGTGACTATTGCAATCTCTCCCACACTATCAATCGCACCTTGAAGCTGGGTGCTACGAATAACATCATCTACAACAGGACCCAATGAAGGAGCTATAGCAAGTGCCCTTTGACCAACAATGGCCCTATGTACTAGCCTCAGGTGATCAGCTTGACAAAAAATATCTCTATCAGCAAGTCTGCCACACCCCTATCCTAGATGTCCTGGAAAATCAATGTAATTAATAGCCATCCCTAAACGAACCTTAGCAAAAATTTGTTGTGCAAAGTATAATAGAATCTGGTCATTATTTGAATCATGACCATGAGCAGCTAAAAATTGTGGGTACATCAATGCTAAGATAGCAAGATCCTGACACCTAGTAACCTGATATCCCTTCACATACTGTAATTCTGCATAAGATGGGAAAACTTCCCTTTTCAGGGTCTCTTTACCCACTAAAGCATGTACCTCCTTAAGAGAAAGACCAAAGCCAACCTCTTGTCTCTTACACTCAAGTATGGCCTCTATAACATCTAGGTCATAGGGACTGGTACCATGGATATCATCACTAATACTAATCAAGCTAGTAAGTATGGATTGACATGTGCTCTTATAGACACTAGAGCTAGTCGCATTATTTATGGAATCTTACAACCGTTCAATTTCTCTATTAGTGTGTGCAAATAGTTTCTCAAAGGGAACCAGTGCATCTACCATGTGATGTGTAATAATATGTCTGATGGATCTATATATATACCTGAAAGATTTTATTTTCTATCAAATGAAGTCTACATATATGTTTTCCTAATTTATTTGAAAATATTATGAAAGTACACATTTTGCTACATTATTTCAAAGTAAAATCAATTACATAAATTACATTTAAATGTAAATAAACATGCACTACATGTGTGTACACACACACGTGCATGTATATATACATGTGCACATACATACATGTACGCACATTTATATACATATACATACATACATGTGAGTATATAAAATATATATAAATACATATATATACATACACATGTGTACATATATATGACATGTACATGTACATGTGTATATGTACATACACATACATATATGTATGTGTATGTACATGTATACATATGTACATATATGTATATGTATGTGTATGTACATTTACATGTATACATACATGTCATATATGTACATATGTGTATATATGCAACATGTATACATGTATATATACATACATGTACATATATATGACATGTACATAGATAACATGTATATATATATATACATGCCATATATACATGTGACACATATATATATATACACACACATGTGACATACATATATGTCATATACATGTGACATATACATATATACATGTCATATACATGTGTACATATATGTATGTGTATATATGCACATGACATGTATACATGTATATATACATACATGTACATATATATATGTGACATGTATGTACATGTACATACATATATATGGCATGTATACATACATGTATGTATGTAGATACACATACATGTATATATACATACACATGTACATATATATATGACATACATGCATGTACATGTGTATATGTACATACGTGTATATATATATACATATATATGACATGTATGTACATGTATATGTATACATGTGTCATATATATGTACATGTGTATATGTGTATGTATACAAATGTGTAACACATGTACATATATATGACACACATGTACACACACACACACACACACATATATATGTGTGTGTGTGTGTGTGTACATACACATGTACATATATATATGTACATACACATGTACATCTATATAACATGCATGTACATGTACATACACATACATTTATATATATATGTATGTGTATGTACATGTATAAATGTGTACATACATGTCATATTATATATGTATGTATGTATGTATGTATGTATGTATGTATGTATGTATGTATGTATGTATGTATGTATGTATGTATGTATGTGTGTGTGTGTATATATATATATATGTATGTATGTATGTATATACACATATATATATATACATATGTACATGTATATATATGTATATACATGTATATCCATATATACACATATATACATATACATGTATATCTACATATATGTATGCCTATATACATATACACATATATTGTTACATATACGTGTGTGTGTGTGTGTCTATATATATATATATATACATGTATATATACATATATATATGTATATACAAATATATCCATATACATGTATATATACATATACATGTATATCTACATATACATGTATATATACATATACATGTGTATATACATATACATGGGTATGTGCACAAAGATGGGGGACCAAAAAGGTGTCACTTTCCTTTTTGGCCCCCCAATGGCCATTGTGTGTACACACTAAAGCGTGTGAGCCCTATAGGGCACACGTGCTATGGCTTGGGTTGCCCAAGCCTTAAGTTTGGGAAATTCAAAACATAGCGCATGCACCCTATAGGGCGTATGCACTTTGCAAAAAGCTATAAACTTTTATGCTTTCCTTTGAAAGGCCCATTTTCATGCCACAAATTGACATTGGTAGCGAAAGAGGGCTTCCCAAAGTGCATGCGCAAAGACATTTTGTTGGTTCAATTCATCAAATTTGATAAAGAATGGCTACACAACATCATCAACTTCAAACAAGAAGAAGTGTTTTTACAACCCATGCCTCTTATTTGTATTGAAATTTCAGTTTCAAAGTAATTTGTTTTGTTAAAATTTCTTTTCTTATATTTTAAGTGCAATTAAGATTTTAAAATTGATTCTGTTTTAATTGCCAAGAAGAAATAATCTCCTTGAACAAAACCCTCAACCAAACCCTCCATCTTCTCCTCATGAAAAAATCAATGAAGAAATGAATGAAGAAAATAACCAAGAAAATAAACCTCAACCACCTCCACCAATCAAGAAACCTCCTCCTGGAACACAGGAAAATTTGATGAACCAAATTGAAAGAGGGAAAAAAGAATTAGAATCTTATTTTAGGAGGTTAAAAGATTCTATTGCTACAAATCTTGGAAGGGAAAGACTTGCAAAATCATTGGAATCAATCTTGACCCACGTAGGCTCAGTTAGTGGGCAACTTAATTTATGGCATGATAAAATTAGAGAAGAACAAAAATATGTTAGGAATGGGAACACTGAGAGGGGAGGTGAATAAGTATTCAATATATTTTAACTTTTAACTTTAATCTTTATATTGAACTTAAATGCTTAAGTACTAAATTAAACATTCACATAAACATGAAACATGAAATCAACACATGACACCAATGTGTTTACGGGGAAACCCAAATAGGTAAAAACCCCGGTGGGAATTGACACCCACTAATATTTTGTACTAGTGTTTTGTGATCCTTGTTAGAAGATCCTTAACCCTATTTAGGAGTTGCTTTACAATGCTTTAAGTACAACAGACCTTATCAAGGGTTGGACCCTATTAGGAGTCTTTTACAATAGTCCCTGTTAGGGGAGTGGACGCACTGTCCTAGAGCTCACTGCTCAAGTGGTGAAGGCTACAACCTTTGAATCTCAGATACACACTATATCTACTAGATGAACTGTCACTGTGACACTGCTTGTCAGATCAATTCCTTTGATGCACTGATTCTTTGACCTCTAGAAAAGCTCTAATACATCTTATAGTTTCTTCGCACACTTTTTCTCTTCTTATCACAACTCTCTATCAACTTCCATATGGAATACAATGGGCGCATCTCATATTTACATATGCATACAAAATAAACAGCTAGGTCAGCCCTTAAACCTATTACATACAATGCTTCCAAATGAATTGGCTTAAGCATGTTTACAATCAAACATATATACATGTCAGAAACCTAATTACAATAGGTGCATAGCCTTTACAATATTAGAATATAGTCACAACTCAGAATGGTAACTGTTGGCTGCTTACTCTATTCTTCACTGGCACACACTGGTTGGGCAACTTCAACTGACTGTATCTTTCTCATCCTTGCATATCTAATTATGCACTCATAGACTAAGCATGCATATAGTCTAACCAACTTAACTTCAAGGTCGCATACCATAATTCTTCCATACGCATGTGCACTAATGCTCTGAGCTGCAGGAACTTTGTACACTATCCAGTCTTCAACACTTAACTAATTTCTGATCTTCTCATCAAGTGCGTTGACTCCAAACTGATATATGGCTTTGTTGCCATACTGAAAACACTATATCAATTTATATACATTACTATAGCCAAATTTCCAACAATCTCCCCCTTTTCATTGATGGCAACAAAGGAATATGGCAAAGTTACTAAATGTCCTTAATACAAAAAACTTTTTGTCATCTATACATATACTTATATCTCCCTATACATATTATGATCCATATTCTATACACAAATCCCCCTTTGACATTAATGACAAAGGTGTTAAAAAAATTGTATCTATACATACTTACTGAGGGAAAACATTTGGATATGCAATCTTTAGGTTCTAGATCTCCTTCTTCCAAAATGAGATCAAAGAATTTACTATCTGGAGATGGGTGCATAATGCATACTGAAGCTTCTCCATCTTCTTCAAATCTATGGAAGGACCTTGATCATAGGTTATCATGGTGGCATCAATCTCCTTGATATTCTGATTTAGAATTTCTAATGAGGGCGCAAGAGCATTCCTCAACTAAGTTTGTTTAGCCCTTATCTTTTTCATCACTTTTTCTACCTTCTCAATTTTGTCTATATGACCTTGGTAGACATTATTGCACATATTCACATCTGTGGATTTTTCTTTCACCGAACTCTTTACTTGCTCAATCATAGCTTCTGCCTCTTTTATTTTCTTGAAATGATCATCAGTGAGCTTAGCTTGATCCATGCATTCTACAATGATTCTTCTTCCTTGATCTACACACTCTTTTAGGGATGGTTGACTAGTTTTGAGTGAGTTGAGGTCAAGTTCAAAGTTATTGATTAGTTCATTCAATCTCTTCTTCAGATACTTTTCTTCTACAACTAGGGATTCATATTCTTCAAGGCTTGAGAAATTGCTTTTGAAATGTGAGATGATTGTACTCACATCATCAATAGAGTGTATCTTTGACACTTTCTTGTCCTCTAGCAATAAATCATTCAGAATATTTACTAATTCTACCAGGAGGGGATTCCTCATTACTTGTTTTTTTTTGGCCTTTTCTATAGCTAAGACGTTGAACTTAATCAGGTATTCTTCTCTCCATGAGTCCAAACTAGATGTGTCAGGTGTCAAACTTGACAAAAATGTTGCTGAAGGAGTGAAGGGAGTGTTGTCCAACACTTCTTGCTCTACTAACATTTCATCCTTTTTCTCACTTTCTTTTATCTTTTCTTCTCCTTTCTTTTCTTCCTCTTTTTATATTTTTTCTTTTTCAATTTATTTTTCTTGTTCTTTCTTTTATTCCATTTTTTCTTCTTCTTTATCATCATCAATCAATGCTTCTTCTTGATGAGTGGGCGGTGAGTTGTTGCATAACATTTTAGCTTATTGCATTCTCACAAAAGCTTCTTCAAACTTATCCAATTCATTGTCTGTGGCCTCCATTGCAATCTCTACATTGTCAATGAGGATTGTATCATCTTTTTGTGTATCTGTTATGGGCGCAGACTTTACTACCTTTGTAGGTGTTACCAGTGTAGGTGATGAATCCTGAGGACCTATGACTGGTATGTGGGTGGTCTCTACTACTTTTTATTGCTCACTAAGTACTTGGGTGCAGATGGAGATTTCATGTGTTGCCCTAAGAATACCTTCTCAAAGGCCTTCTATGTTTCCTTTGTTATCAGCTCATAGTCTTTGTTCATAATGTGTAGTGTTTTCATCTTTGTTCTTAAGTGCGGCTTCACCAAATTCAATAACAGTGTCTTTTCTTCAATAGAACATATTGGTATCAAGTGTTTGTTCCATTTTTCTAAAGTCTTCTTCAGTGGCTTGTCTCCATAATCTCCCATACCTTATCTAGGATAGCTGTCTTCAATTCAAGAACTGTCTTCTTGAACTTTATCATGTGTTTGATCAGCATCTCATGAATCTCTAATTTATCAATTTCATGATATTTATCCTAAAACTTGGCTATCTGATCTAGCCTTCCCTCTTCTACTACTCTAGTCCTTAACACTTTAAGACTAGGTATGAATCCTACTTCTGGAGGTGACTACACATTTTTCAATTTTCTTCTTGTGGTTGCACTTGTAGCTGAAGGATGATTTGTGGCAGTTTGTTTTCTCCTCTTGGGCATCTTAGGAGATGCATCTATGGACTCAATATCAACTGTAATAGTGGGTGCATGACTAATATCATCAATTTTACCCTATTTATCCTTTGGATAGTCAATCTTTTCAATCTTTACATTTTTCATCTTGGGATCATCAAACTTAGCTTCCACTATGGATGCACTCTCAATTTCCAAAGCAATATTTTCTTCCCTTGCTTTGTCTAGGTCTTCTTGTGTTACTCCATGAATTTTGAGTATCTCAAACGTAATCTTACAGGCTTTCCTCTTAGTTTCTACACTATTTTGTTTTGCATCTATTTCTCTTGTCTTCTCCTCATAAGTTCCCCATCTTAGCTCATTAGGGTCTATAGGATCTGAAAGTAATACTTGAGCATATGCTTCCAAAACTTGTTCCTCTACTTCATATCCAAGTGGATGAATTCACTTTGTTCTAGGTACAACTACCTCCATGCATATTGTATCCTTGTACTTTTCAACAATGTTTTCTAGAATTCTATACCTCATTTTCATCTTGGCCCTACAGGTCTTCAACTCCAATGTTAAATAATCTCTCAATGTACTCTTAGTGGATGCCTTGTTACATATCTATGGCATGGTTGGAATGGACTTATCCAAATACAAATCTGATACTCTCCCAACTATATGAAGGTACATGTAAATGATCAAAGACCCAAACCTGAATATCTTGGTCTTGTCATGTTTGATTTCCTTGATGTTATCAATCAACTGTGTGTGCAAGATCTCACACAAGTTGAACTCTTCATATTCCTTTACAAGTCTAATGGCTACTAGAATTGTGCCTGCAGACACACTATTCACCCTATTGGTGTGATGAAACCTATATCCAAGTATCATAGACATCAATTTGATGTCAGCTTTCTCAATAGGCTCAATTTTCATCCTGCGCCTATCACTCCTTGACTTACATGTTTTCTCAACCATTTTCTTGACATCCTTGCCCACAAGAAGGATGGTGCCAGACTTAGATAGGCCTATCATCTCATATATTAGGTCACTGGTGATTCTTACTGGCACATCACCTATCCAGAATAAATCATCATGAATTCTACTCAATAGTATCTTAATCCAGTCAGTCTAATAAAATTCATATGTCATAGCATACTCAACTATAGGGTGATCATTCCACTTAACATATTCATCCATGAATTTTTATTTGGTTTCAATGTGGTATCCATGTGTTCCCTTAACCTGTCCAACCCTACTGGTTCTTTCTTGTAGTAGATGTAATCCCTAATGTCCTTGACATGCATGATGCCCATAGGCATGCGGGAGAATGCTCCCTCTAAATCATCTAGGGTTGACTTAAATGGATGCTTCTTAAATACATATCTCTTCTTCTCTGCAACATCAAAAATTATGGGAGTGGCCATGACTTACTTGTTTAATCACTTTCTAACTGATCTCCGAGATAATCTGAAGACTTCTGAATCAGCACGATGAACTAGGGTTTCTGCAACTGACCAAATGCACTGCTAATTACTGAAAATCACTGATAGACCAATCTGCAAGTCTTCACAATAACTTCTAAGGCTCTTTCTGCTCTCCTATCACTCTGAATTTGAATTCAATGAGTAATCAAACAACTTTCTATGTACTTAAAGTGAAAATTTTGCCATTAATGCTTGCCGCATAAACCAAGCTGTCACTAAAACATTTCCAACTTTTGTTATGTTCACAATCAGTATGTGCACTCTTGCACAAAGGTTCCTTTATACTCCAAAAGATTAAGTCCAAAGGTGCATACTCTGAGAGTGAGTATACCATCCACACAGGGGTCT
Organism: Chamaecyparis obtusa; assembly: GCA_027943335.1. NCBI lineage: Eukaryota > Viridiplantae > Streptophyta > Pinopsida > Cupressales > Cupressaceae > Chamaecyparis > Chamaecyparis obtusa. Next base: position 932,808 of record BSBK01000805.1, on the reverse strand, counting down.
AGAGCTAAATTAGCTCCCCCTATGACGCTAAGGGCCATTCATCTAGATGTAGAGGGTGTGTCCACTATGGATGCATCCAATACATACTCATTAGTCTTGTCCTTCTTTTTCTCTTACCAAATTAAGCTTGCATCATCTGAGGCTTTGACAAAGTTAACTTCTCCTTCAGGATCCAATACTGATTCTTCAACCTTTTTAGGGCTTTCCTGACCTTGTGTCCTTGATCTACAGAACTTTGAGATATGTCTAGCCTTGTTACAAGAGTGAAAAATGACTGGAGGTCTTATATTCCTCGGTGCATTGACATGAATCACCATTTTACATTGTCTAGCTGAGTGACCATTATAGTTACATATCTGGCATGTAACATTCTAAGAACTTCTTACATTTTTCTGATTCTGATTTCTCTGATCATGCTAAATCCTGTTCTTCTTACTAGTCTTGCAATTCATAGCTATATGACCAAATTTATTGCATGAATAATAGTAACCATTAAAAGGTCTTACCTCTGTATAGTTCCTTGCTATGTGTCCATGTTTGTTACATGCAAAACAAGTGTAGTATATTGGCTTGTGCTCATTCTTAGGTGGTTCACCATTATCTTTGGTTTGATCTTCAGTCTTCTCAGTATCATTAGAGTCTTTTTGTGTATCCTTTCTTGTTCACATGTTGTCAATCTAATTTTGTGCTTCGTTGTATCCAATATAGCTAGTGTCTCCTTTGGCTCTTCTTGTATACAACTGAGATTCTATCAAACCAGGACTGGTGTGTAATTTATCAATGTGATTCTTTGCTTCCTTTAATTCAGATTCCAAGCTTTCTTTTCTATTCCTTAGCTCCAAGATTTCCATGTTCTCTTGCCTTAGTTCTTCATTGAGTTGAAGGTTCTCTTTGATCTATTTATCATAGACTTCTTGATTGTTAGTTAGTATTTAATCAAACTCTTCAAGTTGTTCTTTTAAGGATTTATTTTCTTCATTCAGCTTCTTGACCATTGTCCCTAGATCATCGGTAGAGCATTCTTTCAAATCTTTCCTTAGCCTTTTGATGACTAATTGAGCATCACTGAGTTTATCCCTTAGTTCTTCAATTTCTTTTTCAGACTTGTCTAAGTCTTCAAGAGCAGCATCCAAATTTCTTTTTAGATGTTTCATTTTACTTTGTCCATGATATTCTCAAGTGTTTAAACTTCTTTTCTCAGGACCAGAGCTCTGATACCAATTGTTAGGAATGGGAACACTGAGAGTGGGGGGGTGAATCAGTGTTCACTATATTTTAACTTTTAACTTTAATCTTTATATTGAACTTAAATGCTTAAGTACTAAGTTAAACATTCACATAAACATGAAACATGAAATCAACACATGACACCAATGTGGTTATGAGGAAACCCAAATAGGTAAAAACCCCGGTGGGAATTGACACCCACTAATATTTTGTACTAGTATTTTGTGATCCTTGTTAGAAGATCCTTAACCCTATTAGGAGTTTCTTTACAATGCTTTAAGTATAGTAGACCTTGTCAAGGGTCAAACCCTATTAGGAGTCTTTTACAATAGTCCATGTTAGGGGAGTGGACGCACTATCCTAGAGCTCATTTCTCAAGTGGTGAAGGCTACAACCTTCTAATCTCAGATACACACTATATCTGCTAGATGAACTTTCATTGTGACACTGCTTGTTAGATCAGTTCCTTTGATGCGCTGATGCTTTGACCTCTAGCAAAGCTCTAATACATCTTATAGTGTCTTTGCACACTTCTGCTCTTCTTATCACAACTCTCTATCAACTTCCATAACAAATACAATGGGTGCATCTCATATTTATATGTGCATACAAAATAAACAACTAGGTTAGCCCTTAAACCTATTACATACAATGCTTCCAAATGAATTGGCTTAAGCATGTTTACAATAAAACATATATACATGTTGGAAACCTAATTATAATAGGTGCATACCTTTACAATATTAGAATATAGTCACAACTCAAAATGATAATTGTTAGCTGCTTACTCTATTCTTCACTAGCACACACTGGTTGTGCAACTTCAACTAACTATATATTTCTCATCCTTGCATATCTGATTATGTGCTCATAGACTAAGCATGAATATAGTCTAACCAACTTAACTTCTAGGGTGCATACCATAATTATTTTGTACGCATGTGTGTTGATGCTCTGAGCTGTAGGAACTCTATAAATTGTCCAGTCTTCAACACTTAACTGATTTTTGATCTTCTCATCAAGTGTGTTGACTCCAAACTGCTATATGACTTTGTTGCCATAATGAAAACACTATATCAAGTCATATACATCAGTATAGTGAACTTTCCAACAAAACAATATTATGCAAATAAATTTTCATATAAGGACATAAAAAAAAATCACAAAAGATGATATTTGCAAACTCTTAAAAAAGCCAGGGGACACTAATACTCTTAGAACTACAACAAGAAGGTGCCTAATTCATTGGTGCTTGAATGAAGACATAAAAAATAACTTTTGAGAGAGATGGTGGATGGTCTTTGATTCCCCTCCCTATAACAATCATGAGGTTCCTATATATTTCTTGAGGAAAGTCTATTGCGAGTTTGTACTCAAGGAGGTGCCAAATTATTTTTAATTTCTAGACTCTTAGGGTAGAGGAGGGGGTCATCATTTGATAGAGTGGGGGCACATCATGACCCTAATGCACCTATGGTTCCTATTGGTAGGCTATAGGTGGATCATGTTAGTATTCCTTCCATTGTAAAGGAACATGTAGACGTTGACACACTAGGCACGATTAGTGCTCTGACAAAGACTCTCATTCAATGTGCCACTCCTTTAGTTGAGGGTCACCATGGTCAATCTTCAAGGGGGCATATTTTTTGATCATGTGGATCCTTGTGCACATTTGGTACTACCGAGAGAGAGGAAGAGGATAATGGAATGATGGCTAATGATTTTCTAAATATGACATTTGGCATTGACACACAAGTAAATATTTTCAAGTTCATTAAATTTATTTGATCATATTTCATTTATAAAATAATAACTAATTAATTTAGTATCTATTGATTATGAACAAAATTCAAGGCAAGAGTGTCGGTGGCAGTGGCAGTGGCAATGATGCTCTAGTCCCCTTCTACACATTGTCATCAACTCCACAAGTATGTATCAAATAAAGCATTTTAATTAATATATTTGATTATTATGTAATTATATGAATGATTGTATCATAGCTTATTGTGCATGTGCATTAGTTCACCGGTGGACCATCAAAATTCACAATAGACAATGAAGGGCATCATGCCACTTTCCTCGAGGTATCTTTATTTGCATGTTAATTTGATTTACTTGATTATATTTAATTAATAAATAAATGAATAACTAAATTAATAGAAAAATTATGATCAAAATCCAGATGCAAAGTGGTCATTGCGGTGATCACATTATTTCACCTAGCTTTTTGACATCATCATTGAGTCCCCAGGTATATATGTAATAATGCATTATAATTAAAATGTCAATAGTATGTTCTTATATGAATGGTTGTCTTATAGATTTCCATGTACATGTGCACTAGTTGAATGTTGGAGCTTCAACATCGACATCACACACCAAAGGACACGGTGGAACCTTCATGGAGGTATCATTTATTCATTAGTAGAGTTGTAAAAAATATATGTAATCTTGATAACTACATAATACTTTTGTTGTTTCATTTTCAATTATTGACAATAGAGACTCCTCCTTCTATTCATGGTATGTTGGATCATAGAGTAGCTGTAGTAGTAGCTAGTTCTAAAGCACTGATTAAGGTATGAAGGAGATCACTTAATTTTAATTGTTATTTTAATAGTTTGTATTGAATTTTATAATGATATTCATGTATGTATTTTAATTATTATTTTGATCATTTGTGTAGGGACTTATTACTCCAGATCGTCAGCATGCACCTTCGATGGATGTACATAGTGACTATTTTCTAGCGGTAAGGGAATATTCTATTTTATGTCATTGTATAATTCAATTTTGATGTATATTAGTTATTGATGATTCAATTTTTTTTTATCAGCTCGAGCTGCAGAAGAGTCTAGATAAGAGGACTATTGAGCACACTCAAAAGACTATAGCATCCAATCCATCTCCATTGATACGATGATTGAGGATAACTCAGGATTTTTTTTCTTCCCCTGGCATGAAAGGACTAGATTAGGGATATAGATTGTATGCCTATGTGGCATTAGTGGACATATTTTTTGTATATTGTATAAGGGACACATTGTACATCCATTTGGCTTTGAGGGAGCCAGTTTAACTCTATTGGATAAATTTGATGTATGATATTATTGGACATATATATTTGGCTTCATGCCCTATGAATATATATTTTTTATGTTTTAGGTATGCAATTCATGTGTTTGGCGTATTGATATATACTAATTTATGTTTATGTGGATGTCTTATGCTTTGTAAATTTCTCATGCCTTATAGTTATGCTTGTATGTTTATCGATGTATATTGTTACTGTGTGATTTATATTTTATTAGAATATGAATTTGATGCAAAGGTGGTGTATAAGACACTCTGAACCCATACCCTTATATAAATACAAGAAAAATCGGTAATAAGTGAGACAATCTTCTCACATCAAACATCCTTCATAAGGATCCACTGTCTAGGCTTCACCCAATGCACTTTCATTGGTTGTCTCCAAACTATCAAACTGTCATTCTAGGACTGCTCCTAGTAACCTTCACCAGTCATAAAATGACATTTTTATCCACATATTCCCAAAAGAATTAAAAAAATAATCAATGATCTGGATACCCTTTTGGAAGTTTTAAAACATATCCCAAATGCAACCCAACTTGTTTTGAGACAAACTACTTTAAAATTGTTGATTCTATTTTGCTAGAGAGGCGTAATTCAACCATTTAATAAAGGAACCCTATCATGGGTAATCTCTCAGACCTTTCCCTCTTCAAAAATAATATGAAATGGATCTAATTAGAAGAATATGCCATCAATTCAACTCTATGACACTTTTGGATATGAAAGCCCCAAATTGGTCTTAAAAATCCCTATACACTAGGGCTCTCTTAATGTATGACCTCCCAACACCATACAAACCAAATGAAAGTTGTTCCACCATTCTTATACCATCCTTAGATGGATTCAATCATAAAAATGACCACCTCCAAGGGCTTGATTCTCCGCTGCTATACCTATGGCTTCATTTCAATGACCCTTGGTCACTCCTGAACCCCAACAACTCCTCCAATCAATGCCCACCTAAAAAATCCTTCTCACTCCTACATTAATTTTTTTATAATGCTATAATAAAATGATTGGATCCATCCCCGAGTGATAGTAATTACATCAATATGTGCACCAAGTGCATTATTAAAGGTTTTTGATCCTTCATGGATCAGATCATTACATAAAATGGCTTAATAGTTAGGTTACAACATTGCAAAGACCTTATAGTTCTTGTATCTTCTTCAAACTAATTACTCATCCAAGTGATCCTCCTACCTTTATTAGGGCTCCCTACACCAGTTCTTCCATACAAACCACACCATTAGCCCTTTAGGCTTGTAGCCTTCACCAGTCACAAAATTGTCTCTCTCTCCCAATCGTCTCAAACAACTCTAGAAACCAATTAGTGTTTCAGATACCCTTTTGGATTCCCTAAATCCTCACCAAGTCTTAGGATAGACTCTTTTGGACCATATACTAGATCCAATACCCTAGCACCCACTAACTAGTCCTAATTCCATCCCCATTACAAATAAACTCATAAAATATTCACTCCCCTGCCTCCCAACCAAGAAACAATATTTTCTAAGGTCTGAAAACAAAATATTTTCAAAGTTTTAAGGTCTCAACACCTACCAAATCTTCTAGCCACTGAACCCTTGTTCGTAGGGTCACACAACTAGGGTCTATTCAAACAGAAGTTTACAATCTCTTCCAGATCAGTCTAGTTAATAGAACACATCAACATTGATCCCCACATCAACAATCCACAATAAAATATATCCACTCTTCAAGGTATTCATCCACCATAATGACTGGTGTAAGACATGGCACTTTCTCACACAACAATCCCCTTCATTCAGTGATCTTCAAACAACATCAAATTAAATCCCTACATGAACAAACTACAAAAAAAAGATATAATAAATTTTTGCACTCTTCCACTAGTCATAGTGGCCACAAGGGTGGGAGAGTCACTTCATTTTGATTACTTCATCTTCTAAACGTTGGTTGTACCCTTCTAAACCAGTCATAGTCCAAAAAAAAAACCAGTCAATTACTTTGGCTTAAGAACAATAAGAATACTGAAACTAATGCATGAAATATGTAAATGACAACCAAATCATGTATTTAAATCACTATCCAATCGAGATCACACTTCCATAAGCATTTGAATTCCAAGATGCTACCTCACATGAGATCTAAGATATGACCCCCTAAAGATCATTGATTTCATGCTGAGTGCACCTTGAGTGACACTTTGGCCCGGAGTGGTGGGAAATGTTTGAGTGACTCTATGTGCCAAATGAGGTTTCCATTAGAATTTACCAGGCCATCCAGAGCTGTTGGAATAGATGGTTTGATTCTATGATCAATAGTTTGAAATATACGCAATGTTTCTCATTTCAACTGAGGAACACTTCACGTTTTGACATCAACCGAGAATGTGTTTCCAAATATAAATGAACTTGAATCTATGAAAATTGAGATAGGTTATTATAGGCCTCAAAAAAATGGTCCTGTAGCAGATGATGGTTTGATGCTACCTTGCACGAGCTCTACAATATGACCCTGTAAAGATCATCAATTTCATGCTGAAGGGGCCTTGGGGGACACTTTGGCTAGAGTGGTCAGCAACATTTGAGTGATCCTGTATGTCAAATGAGGTTTCCAATAGAGTTTTCCTAACCATTTAGAGTTTTTCAAATAGATGGTTTGATGCTACGACTGACGGTTTGAAAGATACGCAATGTTGTTCAATTCAACTAAGGAACACTTCAAGTTTTGACATCAACCGAGAATGTGGTGTCAAATATAAACAAACTTGGATCTTTGAAAACTGAGATATGTTATCATAGGCCTTGGCAACATGGTCTTGTATCACCTGATATTTCAATGCTACCTCGTACGAGCTACGAGATATGACCCCATAAATATCATCAATTTTATGTTGAGTGCACCTTGAGGGACACTTCGACCAAGAGTGGTCGACAGCGTTCGAGTGACTTTGTGTGCCAAATGAGGTTTCCACTAGCATTTACCTGGCCATTTAGAGCTCTTGGAAAAGAGAGTTTGATGCTATGACTGATGGTTTGAAAGATACACAATGTTGTTCATTTCAACTGTGGAACATAGTGAGTTTTGACATCAACCAAGAATTTGGTGCCAAATATAAATGAACTTGGATCTCCCAAAATTGAGATAGGTTATTGAAGGCCTTAGAAAAATAGTCTCATAACACCTAACAGTTTGATGCTACCTTGCACGAGCTCTGAGATATGACCCCATAAATATCTTTGATTTCATGTTGAGTGCACCTTGAGGGACACTTCAGCTCGAAGTGGTTGGCAGCATTTGAGCAACTCTGTGTGACAAATGAGGTTGCCACTAGCGTTTACCTAGCCATTCGGAGCTATTGGAATAGATGGTTTGATACTACGACTGATGGTTTGAAAGATACGCAATGTTGTTCATTTCAATTGAGAAATACTTCAAGTTTTGACATCAACCGAGAATGTGGTGCCAAATATAAGCAAACTTGGATCTCTGAAAACTGAGATAGGTTATTGTAGGCCTCAAAACATGGTTATGTAGCACCTAATGGTTTGATGCTACCTTGCATGAGCTCTGAGATATGACCCCTCAAAGATCATCAATTTCATGCTGAGTGCACCTTAAGGGACACCTCAGCCCAGAGTGGTCGGCAGTGTTCAAGCGACTTTGTGTGCCAAATGAGTTTTCCACTAGTGTTTACCCAGCCATTCAGAGTTGTTTGAATAGATGGTTCGATGCTACGACTGACGGTTTGATACGCAATGTTGTTCATTTCAACTGAGGAACACTGTGAGTTTTGACATCAACCGAGAATGTGGTGCCAAATATAAACAAACTTGGATCTCTGAAAACTGAGATAGGTTATTATAGGCACCAGTAACATAGTCTCATAGCACCTAAAATTTTGATGCTACCTCGTATGATCTTTGAGATATGACCCCGTAAAGATCGTCGATTTCATGTTGAGTGCACCTTGAGGGACACTTCAGCCCAGAGTGGTTGGCAGCATTCAAGTGACTCTATGTGCCAAACAAGGTTTCCAATAGTGTTTACCTGTCCATTTCAAGCTTTTGGACTAGACAATTTGATGCTACAACTGACTGTATGAAAGATACGCAATGTTGCTCATTTCAACTAAGGAAAACTATGAGTTTTGACATCAACCAAGAATGTGGTGCCAAATATAAATGAACTTGGATCTCTAAAAATTGAGATAGGTTATTGTAGGCCTTGGCAACATGGTCCCATAGCACCTAATGGTTTGATGCTACCTCACATGAACTCCAAGATATGACCCTGTAAAGATCGCCAATTTCATGTTGAGTGCACCTCGAGGGACACTTCGGCTCAGAGTGGTTGGCAGTGTTCAAGAGACTCTATGTGCCAAACGAGGTTACCACTAGCGGTTACGCAACCATTCAGAGATTTTTTAATAGATGGTTTGACACTATGACCGATATTTGAAAGATATGTTGGTACTAAAAAATACAACATGGTTTTTGAGCACCTTGTTAAAATTTGAATTTGTACCTAAGTGTCAATTTGTTGTAATAGGCCCTGTTTGCATTTGAATATCTTTTTCCATGTGATTGGTTATAACATGTCGATTGTGGCATCATATTGTAAGCATGGGAGTGAGTCATCTTGCCAATTTTCAGCCCCCCCATGCACTTGTTTAACCTATTTTCCAGTACCATTCTGTTTGCAATTTGTTAAAATTCTCTGTGTGCACTATCCAGTTTTCGAAGTGACCTACTTTGAGGCTTTGTAATTCATGCCCTGTGTGAGGTCTACATAATTGAGTGTGGTTCCATATTGTAGACCTAGGAAACTAAATGTCAGGTAATTTTCAAGTCTTTACTAATCCATTTGATTACTTTCCCAGGCCAATTCCAAAACCAATTTTTGCATTTTTCACTATTTCTTGTCTTGATTTTTACTAGTGAGCTAACTTTGGTGATTAATTGCAACTAGTCATTTGATCATTTTCGTGAATTGATTGTGGTTTCATATTCCCTATATGAGGGTAAATCAATGACTAAGGTGTCGGTTCCTGAAAGTTTCAATTGGTCAGTTTTAAAAGCCGGTTCCGAAGGTAACTTGTATGATTTTGGCAGAATGATGAGATTCAATTTTTAAGGTGCTATGTTTGACCATTAATATCCTCTGGCTCATATCTTTCTGAGTGTTCTCCTATGGAAAGTGTGATAACATGTTGGAGGTGAACCTATCTTCACAGTGGCATGATCCTGCGATTGCTTCTTGTCAGTTTTTTATGCCAGTTGATGTTATTTTGATCAGTGATGTGCTTCATGAAGGTGAGCAGATTGTGGTCTATGGAATGCATGGTCCCATTATAACTACTATCTATGCTTTATTGACTCTACTTGTAGTGAAGGAGTTTGATATCAAGCTTAAACTCTTGGATCTTTGGAGGCTTTATTTGTGTTATTAAATGACCCTATGAGCATACCAGTTAGTATTGGGCATGTCCATAAAGAGGATGTCAGTGGTTGCTAAGCAGATAGCTAGTGACCAATTGGCAAATGAAAAAATGGGGCTTCATGCATGAGATGTCATTGGGGACTTGCGCAGATGTTCAAGGTTACCAATGCATCCGCATTTCATGTATATGTTAAAATAGAATGGGGCTGGCATTGTAAATCTTGAGGGCCTGCCATGTGTGGATGCCTCAAGCAATAAAAGTAGCTCAACAGATTTGAAAAGGAAGGAGGCTGCCATTGCCAAGTCATGTAATGCACAAGTGGGAGCCCTACATTAAGCCATAAGGAGGTGGGTGTGTGAGACAAATCCTTTTAGAAAGAATGAAGTAACCTTTATGTAAATGAACTGAGCACCGTTCATATAATTCAGAGAAGTCAAGTACGAAGCGGCTATGCATGCACATGGCACCATGACAGGGATGCGATAGCATATGATTGGGGGCCTCACATTTTTCAAAGGAGGCCTGCAAAGTGCTATGGGTGGCTCAAACAAAGTAGGTAGAAGTTTATGTGAGTGGATGGCGTTCACACAAAACAATTGGGAGAGACCACCATGAATGAGGGAAGCATTGCGGTTGGTATCCATATGCCAGTGCAAGAAAGACAAGCACTCACACATCAAGAGGGGGACACTAGCACATGTGTCAAGTTAGTAACCTAAGTTTGTGAAGGCCTTGAGTGAGGTTTGAAGGCTCACCCCGGTGTGCATTGCAAGCACATTTTTGACCCAATGCGAGGGGGCCTCTGTCATGTAACGTGCCCATTGTCTTTTGTTTTAAAAAAGGAAATGCTGCCAGTATCTTCTTGTTTGGAAGGTGCAATGCAGAGTTTGGGGAGCCTCACACAATACCAATGTGGAGGTGTGTTCTTTTGAAAGGAGTTGTTTGCAGCTAGGTGGAACCAGTGCCAAGTATCAAGGAGACTTACCCAATATAGAGGGAGGCCTCCATGCTGCCTTGTGTAAGTAATATGAGAGCTTACATGTTTGATATGTGAGCCACCATACAAATTAAACAAGGAGCCAACCTACTGAATACATGGAGGCTCATGCACAAGAAGGGGAGTCTATGCGTAAACTGAAAAGAGAAGCAATGCATAAGACAAAAGAGGAGATGCTAGCATGGGTGGCTGGCATGTTAAGTGGAGGGAAAATACCAGCCAAACAATGGAAAGATGGAGGCCTGCGTAAACAGTGAGGAGCCAGCATTAGAAAGGATGTTTCCAGCCAAATGCGAACTTGCGCAAGTATAAATGGAAGCTGCTAGTAAGCTAATGGAAGCCTAGTGTGTATTTGAAAGGGGGGCTGGTGTCAATGAAGAGGTGCTTCTTGTGTGTGTGAAAACTGTACCTGATCTGTAGACACAACACTTCAGTAAAACATTAGAGGTTAGTGATAATCAAAATCGTGCAAAATTGAAAGCTATCTAACCAAGAGATTTACTGCCTTCTAATAGGTGCGAGATTGATGTTCTCAGATTGTAATTGAGATCAGTGACCTAGACGACACCTAAATGAAGGATTTGAATGCAAAAGATGGATATGAAATTGAATGCAATTAATCTATATTTTTGATATTTTCTATGCAATAAGAATGATAAAAACTGATATGAATCTATGCTAGATGAAATTGATATGCTATGAATTGATCTATCTAACAATGATATGCAAAGCTATGAAATTCTATGCTTTGATATGAAAAATATGCAATTGAAATTGATCTCACAAAGCTTTGAATTCGCAAGTTGATTCTTTCAAGCTCTAATTGTGCAAATTCTCCAAATCTGATATGCTATGATTCCTGTAGAGTAAGTTTGCAATTTGCGAGATGATTTGAGAGATGAATTATGAAGAGCTGAGCCTTGTTTTTATAGAAATCCAGGGCTTTGGAGGTGCATGAGAAAAAGCCATAAATCACTCAAATAACTCAGGTTGATTTTTGAGTTATTTTTAAATAAAGGATAATTAACTCACAAAAACATGCAAAAGCTAAGTTTTAACTCAAAATAGAGTTTAGCTTTAATTGATAATTGATAGTTGTCTGCTTTTATGATTGTGCATGTTTTATTTATGAATTAATTTAATAATAAAGTGATTTATTTCCAACTTAAATGCTTTTAAAAATAAAACAATTGATTTATGAGTTAATCAATTATTTAATCAAACTTTTATTAAAAACTATATTATTAAATAATGACAACTTTCTTTAATTAATTAAATAAGAATTTAATCAATTATTCATATAATATTAGATTTATTGTCAAAATTAAATAATACAATTAATAATAGATAGAATTAAATTTAATTACACAATTAAGTGGCAAATATTAAATCTAATTAATTAAATATGAAAATATTCAATTAATCAAACTTTAGGATAAATGTGATTTATTGCCAAATAATCATTAAATTAAAGATAATTAAGATAATTAGGAATATTGCTAGGAATATTCCCCGATGCAGAATTTAAGATAATCAATTATGATTCGATGATGTTTAGATGTGCCTTAGATTAGGACTTTGATGTCAATTTCGTTCGAATTGAAGATGTAGGAGATTAATGAACTTATAGCCCATTTTTGGGGTATTACACTTCCTACACAAGCCAATCACTAATGGACACCCATGCCATAGCAATAAAAAAAACCAAGGCGTCGTAGAGTATGGGGCTGTGAAATTTATGAAAATGGATTTATCCCACATGCAATGGGTAAGTGGCTTTTATGGTATTTTTATACACTAACACTCCAATGCTTTGTAAAGAAAGAACTATGGAGGCTCTCGGTGGGCCCCTTGGCTGGAGGTATGCAGTGTGTAGTGGGCCCCAATATTTTGACCAAAACGTACTGAAGCATTTAAAAATCTCAAAACCAATATCCCACATTCATCCGAAATGGGGAAAATATAGTGTTTATAACCAAATCCACTCGCAACATGAAATAAGTTGAAGTGCTGGAGGCTATGCACGTGACCCTCAGTGTTAGCACCTCAATTTCCATGCCCACACCTAGGAAGAGGTAATTTTACAGGAAGTGATGTGACAATGATTGGGCGGACCTAGACACATGGCAGATGCGTGAAGTCATGAGAAGGAGCCGGCGGTTAAGAGATGACCGCGCGACTCAATGAGCGGTTAGTTGACTGCCAGTCGTCAGGTCACCATATCCTAGCAATTAGGCCCTAACCATTCTGCAATTCAAAGAATAGGTAGTCGTGTGTTCACATGATGGTGGCGGTCAGATCCTTAGCATTTCAAGATTACGAGAATGGGCCCGGTCGCTAGTTCCCCTGATTTCACCCGAGGTCAAGGCTGGATTTCGAGAATTGGAGAATAGAGCTATTCACCTAGTTGCCAGAGGTAACTACAATTAGGGATTTTATTTAGAGACCTAGAGAATGCATATGGTCGCTAGTTCTCTAAATGGGGTGGTCAACCTAAGGTCAAGTTTGAGCATGCAATGAGGTGGTGACAAGTGTCAAGTTCTAGTGCATTCCTATGGCAAAGTGCAGATAATAATATAAAATGGTAGATTTGAAAAGATTTAAAGAAATGACATAGTTCAGACTATATGAGAAATATTCAAAAATTTAAATTCCATGACTTGCTCACAGAAAAAATGCCCCGGGAGTTCATTTTTTGACGAAACATACAAGTGTTATATATCATTAGAAAGGTCTCAAAGCAAGGAATCTAATGGAGGAGTTTCTTTTCAGGTTCAGGGTGATGGATGAGAGTAGTATGGGTTCAAATTATGAGGATGAGAACAAGAATCAGAATCAATTTGAGAAATGTGTTAGCTCTTTTTCATGTAGAATCGCCAATATCGCTATTAAGCTTGACTCTCAGGTTCCCAATTCCAGATCCTTACAAGGAAAAGGCTAATTGATAAGGACCAAGTCCTTCTTCTACTTCAGGCTCCACAAACCTAGGCGGGTGTACCTTACTTCTCTGCTTATGCAAACTGATATGAACTAATACAAACACCCAATAAGCAGGTTCACTAATGGATTAAATAGAATAAATATGTCCTGCAATAGGATTCATGACTGAGATGGATCTCTGATACGGGAAGCCTACCCACATGCTCAATATATCTTTCAAACTCATCAACAAAAAGGGAAAGTTGATTTAGAAGATTTGGTTACAAGTCTAGTCAAACCAGTGCCTAATCCTGGGCATGGAGTCATGAGATGCACATCAACAGAAAACTTCAAATCTTATACAACTGGAAATCAAATAATGCACTGTGTACACCATTCTTTCTTTCCCCTATCTGGATATCAAATCCTTATGAAACATCATACTATCAGTAACAATCTTCAAGATATTACACTCTCCTTGAAAGAAACTCAAAAATCATTAGACCATTTACCTTGTAAATAGGTACATAGAGATGCCTTACAAATCAGTATACAACAATTTGACAAAGACACAAAGAGACATTAGACAAACATGAGAAAATATTTTCATTGTACTTCATTGAATCATTCTGAAACTATACATTCAAATCACAGCAAACTCAGAATCAAAACTCTGAAATGAAACTAAAAACTTACATTTATGGAACTCAAACTTGCAGAGCTCTGCTCATGCAAAAAGATTGGAACCCTTGACCCCCCTCAGAATTCAGAATAAGAAGGCAAAGAGGAAATTTAGGAGGCATTACAAAGTGACACTTGTCTTTCTCTCATCTGCTCATAGGATGAATCATCTACCTTCAAATTAGAAATGGAACCTGCTATCAACTCTGGAAAGCACCTGTCATCTCTTCAAACAAACTGTGAATCACCGGATTGAACAAAATAGATATTTTCAAAATATCTTCCCGGCCCCCTATTTTGTTCAACTGCAAATATCACGAGAAAATGACCACCTATACAAAATCTGATTCCAAAATTGGAATCCTCGCGTCGAGACCTTTTCGATGGTATATGATACTTGGTATCTGGGCGAAAAATAAAGCCCCCAGCTATTAAACAATCTCCCAGCTCTGCCATTTTGATATTTGAATTTTATCATATAGTTCAAACTATATGAATTTACATTTATAACTTTGATTTTTTGGACTCTTTGAATGTGCAGAAGAAAAGAATAAAATATTATTTTTGAATGCCCCTACTGGGACCCACATGCCACGTGGCAACACATGATCAGTCCAACCTTGCACCCTGTGCCACCTCAGCTCCACCTGAGTGCCCAATCACCACCTTTGACACATGTTGCATTCCTATTTGCTCAAAAAAGTCCACCTAAACAGCTTGCCATTTGTCACCATCTGACCGCCACCACATTGCCAACTACCATGTGTCGCCTTGTCGCATGATTGCATGGGCCAAAAATGGCCCATGAGATCATGTGACCACCATTAGATGGTGGCACAAATCCCAAGGTCATCATTTCTACATAGATCACAATTTGGTCAAAAATAACCTTACCAGCGCATAGGGCCCACCTGACATGTGGTAAGCCCAGATTGGCCGCATTGTCAACCAGGTGCCACCTCAATGGATTGACATGTGTCAGCCTAGCGCATGATCGCAAGGGCCAAAAATGGCCCATGTGATCATGCGACCAGTCTGCAAAATTTCATTTAATTAGGCCTACATCCAGTTGGCATGTACCTCTAGGCGGACTCATCCGCCACCTCATCAGGCTACCACATGTCAACCTATCGCATGTTCACAAGGGCTGAAGTTAGCCCTTGTGATCATGCGACCACTTGACACGTGTCCACTTCTGACCAATCACCACCACCTCTGTCCACTCTGCATCACACTACCATGTCACTGAACTGACTGCCACCTCATCGAGTTGCCACATGTCAGCTTGTTGCATGTTCGCAAGGGCTGAAGTTGGCCCTTGTGATCATGTGACCACTTGACATGTGTCCATCTTGACTAGTCAGCACGTGCATCACTGCAAAATTATCTTTTCCTTGGGTGTGGGCACAAAAATCAAGATAGGCACATGAGCACACATAGGCAGAGTATTTGTTGCTTCAATTTACTTTCATACTATGTGAATTTGGTTGTATCCATCAAATTCTCCCCATCTGGATGAATGTGGGATATATAGTTTGACTGTTTTTAAAACCTCCTATGCATTTTTGGTCAAAATATGGGGCCCACCACCACATAGAAGTCTCCAGCCAAGGGGTTTGTCACATGATCGCATAGCCAAAAAAAGGGCTATGCAAACATGTGACACACCTTCCATACAACTGCCGCTACCACTTAGAGTTAACACTAAGGGGTTGTCACATGTTCGCATGGCATGAAAATGGATCATGCGAACATGCGACAAACTACCTACACTCATCACCGTTAACTTCCCTTGGGTACCGGACCCATGATGTGTCCTTCCTCCCTTTCGAGCTCTGCCAATCATGATGAAACATCTCAGTGACACCTGGAAAAATGACCCCACAATCCTCGGCAAGACTTTATAGTGAAATCGATGGTTGTCAAATAATCGCATAGAATCCAAAGATTCCATGCGATCATGAGATTTCCGTTAGATCTAATCCTTGATACTGCTTTGTAGATTCTGACATCAACCCCACAAGGACCAATGAAAAATTGCCAATTGGGCATACGTGGTAGGGGGACCCACGAAGTGCATCTCACTGCCTGGAAGATTGGATGGCTGTGGTATATCCGCATAGCATGAAAAGATTCTATGTGGATATACGCCAATCATCTAATCAAGAATCTTTGAAACTTAACCCAATCCTGGACCCTGGTATATCGGGCGATCACGTGACAAAAGGATTTGTGGAGTCTTGAAAACATTTACTTAACTAGGGTCACATTCTGAGAACTCGCGACTAAGGCATTCTCTAGGTTGTGGAATGATTTCTTAACTCTGGGCTTCATCTAGAGATTCAGCAATTGAACATCATGAAGAACTGGGCCCCACCAACCGATTGCACTTGTGCACTTAAGACCGACAAACAAGGAATGCTGACAAAAGGGAAGAAATGTGAGGTTAAAAACATCCAAGGTTTTCAGTGAAGGATTGAAAACATCCAGGGTATTCATGCAGACCAAAAAGAAAACATCATAGGTTTTCGACACTTTGGAAAATTCTGAGACTATTTCCTATAGACTATAAAACTTGAATATCTCCTTGGGTTTTATGAATTAGGAGATGCGATCTAAACTGGAGCAAGGTGATACATTAAAGAGCACGGGGCTAAGAGCACAAACCATGAAATATTATGGATTTTCTTCGCACATTAAAACAAGCTTGCAGCAAGGCGGGACAACTTCAAAATTAGCAGGGAAGAGGCCATTTTCATAGGATTTTGCATTGACTAGAAAATGGACTAACAAAATGATTGCACATAATGGATCAGTTTGAGGAATCAGTTGCAGATCAAGGTGTGGGAAGAACTTGGAGATATTTTCTTGCCAAAGATAGACAGCTGTCAGTTGTTTTTGAACTGACCACATTTTCTATATCTCAATTTTTCTTCTCATTGTAAAGGATGGTGAAATTAATGCTGCAAGGTAGCTTTCTAGTTCTAGGGTCATGTTTTCTGAGTTTCTTTTGTCATTCTAAATGTTTTGAAGCATAAAGATCTTAATAAAACACAGTGCAGTTCCTATTCCAAATTATTGTTGTCTCTTTGTAATTTGTTGATGCTCTTGTATGTTAAGTTTGTAAGGCATTTTGAATATACTAGTTACAAGGTAACTATGCAATCACCTGTGAGTTTCCTTCAAGGAAGGAGTCAGTCTCATGCGCAATTTCAAAGGAATAAGCATTTCTATGAGGATTTGATACAATAATTTGGGAATGAAAAGATAGTCTGTAAGACATTCTATCTGAGTTGCATGTAGATTGTAAGGCATTCTATTTGTGTTCCTATTAGGTGATTTCTATTGATGTACATTTGTATGACTCTGTTTCCCATTAGATATGGCACCGTTCTCTTGCTTGTCATGCAGTTTCATCTTCAAACCATTAATTCAAATCATTTCATATTTCTAGTTTAAGAGCATAAATGTTTGTAGATTGCATTGAATAGTGCAAGTGCTTTTGGTGATTCCTTGTAGAAGTGAATCTAATAGGTTAGCCTACCTGAGCCTCTAGGTTTGAAGAGAAGAAGGGTGAATATCCTTGTTGTTACCTTGACCATTTCCCTGGTTCTTAGTAGATCATACAGGTGGGATCCTGTATAAGACTGGTTGAGATCGGAACTCCCATGTTTTATATGTCTGAGAACTATCCATGGTCACATCTGCATAAAGGATTTTAGCTAGTGAGTTATATGTATGTTGGTTTCAGTCATATGTTTTAGGTACATGCACCTGGGTCTGTGGAACCCGAAGTGTAGAAGGAGTTTCTCCTTGTCAATTAGTCTTTTTTTTCTTGGAATTAGGAGTTTAGGAATCACAGAGTTCAATTTAACCACTCAAGGCTTGTAATAGGATTCAACAAGAAAAATAGCTAACAAATTGGTGACTCTACTGGGGATAAAGTAAATGACAAAAAGTTTAAGATGCTTAATTCCTTGCTTTGTTAAATCATCCCAGGGTCTAGTCCAATTTGGTTATAGAGTCAATTCTTTTCAAATTGTTATATCTTCTCACGGAATGTGAGTGATGACTCTAAATCTCTATTTGATCAGTATTTTGTAAGATGAAATAGTAATGTGTTTTGTGATCCTGACAAACAGTGCATCCTGTGAAGTTGTTTTATGTTTGCTAATAAAGAAAGTCCAGGTGTGAGATAAAGGTTCTCAGCTAGTTCAAGATTGGTCCTCTGCAAAGAGGTGGCGGCTCTACAAAGATTTGAAAGGTGATTTGAGGAAGGCTTCATATCAGTATTTTACACTAGCAACAACACTTCTAGGTAATCTTTTATCAAAGTATAAAATCAGTCCCTAAATAGGTGAATCAGTCACTAAAGAAAAGGGAAACTAGTTTGAAAGTTCATTCCATATTTCTGGATAGAAGATTCAGTTGCTAAAGAGCATCAGAAATATGTTGATGTTAAATGAAGTCACTGGTTGCATGAAGTTCGATAGAAACATTGTCATGAGAATAAGCTTATTCATTTTGTTAGTGTGTTGAAATGGAATTCCCAGCCATGATAGATCAAGAGAATGTTTCTAGATCTGAAAGTTCTTAGTCAGATTTAGAAATTTATAATGATGAACTTCATTTGATAGATAAAAGAATTTAGCATAATTGCATTCAAATTTTAAGATGTGCAATAGGGGAAAGAAATGAAGAGTCTGCATTGTCTTATTACAAGAAATTTCTTATTGAATGTAGTGAGCTTCTTGTGGGTTTAGATTTTCATGAATCCCAGTATGCTGAGATGTTTCTGGAACTTTCAATGCCAGAATCAATCAGTTGGACTGCATCCTTAAAAAATGAAGCGCTAGAAAATCTTAAGGAATAGATAGACTCTTTTATAAATGTTGAATTCAATGATGTTGAGTCTAGTTCATTTGGGGATGCTGAGTCTTGTGAAGGTTATAATGTTGGTTATTGTGTTGATGATGAAATTTATGAGTGTCAAGGAGTGGAAGATGAATTTTTAGTTGATAGTGATTTCCCCTTTTCTCAGCATGATGCTAATTGTTCTTTGTTTTAGCTTAATGGTGTTTTGTGTGAACATGGAGAACATGGATATAATGCAGATGATAGTTCCTGCAGTGGTTACTTCACACAAGACAATATGAGATAGGTAAATTCAGTCCCTATTTCAGCTGGAGAAGAGATTTGCAGCATCAGTAGTGAGAATAAAGAAATGAAATGTGGTGTTTAGTGCTTGCTAAGTTGTGAGCAGATATCAGATTTCTTAGATGCTGATTTTCAAAGGTATAGTACTAAGTTTGTTTCTAGAATTCCATGCCTGGTAACAATAAGTTTTGATCAAAGTGATTTGGATGATGGCATGATGAGTGAAACACATCTTGATGTCTCTTCTCCTATTTTAAATCAGTAGGATTCAAGTGCATTTCATTGTGATGATTTTGATAATGTCATTTTTGATAAATACAATGATGAGTGTAGTAGTGAGTATTTAGATTTGTAAGAGTATGCTGACTGTGGTTCTAGTTTACATTTTGATGCTGAAGAACATGGTAAATCTGAAAGTGTATTCTTAGATTTTCTAATGACTAATGAGTCACCCATTGATGGAGCTTGTTCCTTTCCAAATGATGTTGATGTGGTTTGTGATCAGCAAGATGTTTCCGGTCTTATGCAATCAGATTGTTGTTTTGAGAAGTTTTATGTTAGTTTGCAGAGTAATGAGATGGAAGTGTTTTATTCTTTCTTGCAAACTAATGATCAGAGTGTTAATGTTTCCAGCCATGATGTGGAGTTGGAATATTTCAATTTTCAGCATGACAGTGACAATGAAAAGTGTGATGTTTTTACATCTCAAAATGATCAGCATTCATGGCATCCTGATGGCTCTCCTTTACCGGATAATGTTGAGTTTAGTGATCAAGTTTTCTATGACATGTTGAAGATGAATCATATTATTTTTAACCGGCTGGATGAAACATGTAATCTCAGTTTACCTCCGTTGTATGGAGATGAGAATCATTTATTTGATAGAGGTAAAGATTGACTAAATTTTTGGGGCTTTGAGGCTTTTGTGTAAATATTGTAAGTTCATGTACAGTCGCTTTCCCTTTCAATTGTGTGTTTTCTTTCAATAAGGGGTTCTTGTTCAAAATTTTGAGAAGAAAAGTGTCATACTGATTCTCTTTGGGTGGTCTACTATACCATGAGATTCTAGAGTTCTCTGCATGTCCGCATGGGGCATGCATCCACAGTCAGAGCCACTGTTGGTACTCAAAAATACAACATGGTTTTTGAGCACCTTGTTAAAATCTGAATTTGTACCTAAGTGTCAATTTGTTGTAACAGGCCTTGTTTGCATTTGAATATCTTTTTCCATGTGATTGGTTATAACATGCTAGTTGTGGCATCATATTTTAAGCATGGGAGTGAGTCATCTTGCCAATTTTCAGCCCCCCTATGCACCTGTTTAACTTGTTTGCCAATACCATTCCATTTGCAATTTGTTAAAATTCTCTGTGCACTGTCCAGTTTTATAAGTGACCTATTTTGAGGCTTTGTAATTTGTGCCCTATGTGAGGTCTGACATAATTGAGTGTGGTTCCATACTATAGACCTAGGAGACTAAGTGTCAAGTAATTTTCAAGTCTCTACCAATCCATTTGATTACTTTCCCAGGCCAATTCCAAACCCAATTTCTACATTTTTCACTGTTTCTTGTCCTGATTTTTAGTAGTGAGCTAAATTTGGTGATTAATTGCAACTGGTCATTTGATCATTTTGGTGAATTGATTGTGGTTTCATATTCCCTGTATGAGGGTAAATCAATGACTAAGGTGTCGGTTCCTGAAAGTTTCAGTTGGTCAGTTTTAAAAGTCAGTTACGGAGGTAACTTGTATGATTTTGGCAGAATGGCGAGATTTAATTTTTAAGGTGCTATGTTTGACCATTAATATCCTCTGGCTCATATCTTTCTGGGCGTTCTCCTTTGGTGAGTGTGATAACATGTTGGAGGTGAACCTATCTTCCCAGTGGCATGATCCTATGATTGCTTCTTGTCAGTTTTTAATGCCAGTTGATGTTATTTTGATCAATGATGTGCTTCATGAAGGTGAGCAGATTGTGGTCTGTGGAATGCATGGTGCCATTATAACTACTATCTGTAATTTATTGAGTCTACTTGTAGTGAAAGATTTTGAGATCAAGCTTCAACTCTTAGTTCTTTGGAGGCTTTATTTGAGTTCTTAAATGCCCTTGGCTGTGAGCATCCCAGTTAGTACTGGGCATGTCCATAAAGAGGATGCCAGTGGTTGCTAAGCAGATAGCTAGTGACCAATTGGAAAATGAAAAAAGGGGGCTTCATGCATGAGATGTCATTGGGGACTTGCACAGATGTTCCAGGTTACCAATGCATGTGCATTTCATGTATATGTTAAAATAGAATGGGGTTGGCATTGTAAATCTTGAGGGCCTACCATGTGTGGATGCCTCAAGCAATAAAAGTAGCTCAATGGATTTGAAAAGGAAGGAGGTTGCCATTGGCGGGTCACATAATACACAAGTGGGAGCCCTATGTTAAGCCACAAGGAGGTGGGTGTGTGAGACAAAGCTTTTTAGAAGGAATGAAGCAACCTTTGTGTAAATGAACTAAGGACCGTTCATATAATTCAGAGAAGTCAAGTGCGAAGTGGCTATGCACGCGCATGGCACCATGACAGGGATGTGATAGAAAATGAATGGGGGCCTTACATTTTTCAAAGGAGGCCTGTGAAGTGCTAAGGGTGGCTCACACAAAGTAGGTAGAAGTTTATGTGAGTGGATGGCATTCACACAAAACAATTGGGAGAGACCACCATGAATGAGGGAAGCAATGCACTTGGTATCCATATGCTAGCGCAAGAAAGATAGGCACTCACGCATCAAGAGGGGGACACCAGCGCATGTGTCAAGTTAGTAACTTGAATTTGTGGAGGCCTTGTGTGAGGTTTGAAGGCTCACCCCGGTGTGCATTGGAAGCACATTTTTGACCCAATGTGAGGGCGCCTTTGTCATGTAACATGCCCATTGTCTTTTGTTTTAAAAAAAGAAATGCTACCAGTATCTTCTTATTCAGAAGGTGCAATGTAGAGTTTGGGGAGCCTCACGCAATACCAATGCAGAGGCATGTTATTTTGAAAGGAGTTGTTTGCAGCCAAGTGGAACTAGCGCCAAGTATCAAGGAGACTTACCTAATGTAGAGGGAGGCCTCCATGCTACCTTGCATAAGTAAAATGAGAGCTTACAAGTTTGATATGTGAGCCACCATCCAAATTAAACAAGGAGTGAACCTACCGAATACATGGAGGCTCATGCACAAGAAGGGGAGTCTATGCGTAAATAGAAAAGAGAAGCAATGCATAAGACAAAAGAGGTGATGTCAGCATGGGTGGCTGGCACGTTAACTGGAGGGAAAATACCAGCCAAACAATGGAAAGATGGAGGCTTGCATAAACAGTGAGGAGCCAACATTAGAAAGGATGTTTCCAACCAAATGTGAACTCACGCAAGTATAAATGGAAGCTGCCAGTAAGCTAATGGAAGCCTAGCATGTATTTGAAAGGGGGGCTGGTGTCAATGAAGAGGTGCTTCCTACACAAGCCAGTCACCAATAGACACCGATGCCATAGCAATAAAAAAAACCCAGGCATCATAGAGTATGGGGCTATGAAATTTCTGAAAATGGATTTATCCCACATGCAATGGGTAAGTGGCTTTTATGGTATTTTTATACACTAACACTCTAATGCTTTGTAAAGAAAGAACTATGGAGGCTCTCGGCGGGCCCCTTGGCTGGAGGTATGTAGTGTGTCATGGGCCCCAATATTTTGACCAAAACATAGTGAAGCATTTAAAACTCTCAAAACCAATATCCCACATTCATCCGGAATGGGGAAAATATAGTGTTTATAACCAAATCCACTTGCAACATGAAATAAGTTGAAGTGCTGGAGGCTATGCATGTGACCTTCAGTGTTAGCAGCTTGATTTCTATGCCTGTGCCTAGGAAGAGGTAATTTTGTAGGAAGTGACGTGATGATGACTGGGTCGAGGTGGACACGTGGTGAAAGCACGTGAAGTCATGAGGAGCCGGCGGTTAAGAGATGATCGCGTGACTTAGCGGGTGGTTAGTTGACCGCCAATCACCAGGTCACCAGATCCTATTGGTTAGGCCCTAACCATTCTATGATTCAAAGAATAGGCAGTCGTGTGTTCGTGTGATGGTGGAAGTCAGATCCTTAGCATTCTGAGATTACGAGAATGGGCCTGGTCGCTAGTTCGCCTAATTTCACTTGAGGTCAAGGCTGGATTCTGAGAATTGGAGAATAGAGCTATTCACCTAGTTGCCAGAGGTAACTGCAATTAGGGATTTTATTCAGAGACCTGGAGAATGAATATGGTCACTGGTTCTCTAAATTGGGTGGTCAACCTGAGGTCAGGTCTGAGCATGCAATGAGGTGGTGACAAGTGTCAAGTTCTAGTGCATTCCTGTGGCAAAGTGCAGATAATAATATAAAATGGAAGATTTGAAAAGATTTAAAGAAATGACATAGTTTAGACTATATGAGAAATATTCAAAAATTTAAATGCCATGACTTGCTCATGAAAAAAATGCCCTGGGAGTTCATTTTTTGATGAAACATGCAAGTGTTATATATCACCGGAAAGGTCTCGGAGCGAGGAATCTGATGGAGGAGTTTATTTTTCAGTTTTAGGGTCATGGATGAGATCAGTATGGGTTCAAATTATGAGGACAAGAATAAGAATCAGAATCAGTTTGAGAAATGATTGCACATAATGGATTAGTTTGAGGAATCAGTTGCAGATCAAGGTGTGGGAAGAACCTGAAGATATTTTCTTGCCAAAGATAGACAAATGTCAGTTGTTTTTGAACTAGCCACATTTTCTATATCTCAGTTTTTCTTCTCATTGTAAAGGATGGTGAAATTAATGCTGCAAGGCAACTTTCTAGTTCTAAAATCATGTTTTCTAAGTTTCTTTTGTCATTCTGAATGTTTTGAAGCATAAAGATCTTAATAAAATACAATGCAGTTCCTGTTCCAAATTATTGTTGTCTCTTTGTAATTTGTTGATGCTCTTGTATGTTAAGTTTGTAAGGCATTCTGAATATACTGGTTACAAGGTAACTATGTAATCACTTGTGAGTTTCCTTCAAGGAAGGAGTTAGTCTCATGAGTAATTTTAGAGGGATAAGCATTTGTATGAGGGTTTGATACAATAATTTGGGAATGAAAAGATAGTCTGTAAGGCATTCTATCTGAGTTGCATGTAGATTGTAAGACATTTTGTTTGTGTTCCTATTAAGTGATTTATATGTTGATGTACATTTGTATGACTCTATTGCCCATTAAATATGGCACTGGTCTCTTGCTTGTCCTGCAGTTTCATCATCAAACCATTAATTCAAATCATTTTACATTTCTAGTTTAAGAGCATAAATGTTTGTAGATTGCATTGAATACTACAAGTCCTTTTGGTGATTCCTTGTAGAAGTGAATCTAATAGGTTAGCCTGCCTGAGCCTCTGAGTTTGAAGAGAAGAAGGGTGAATATCCTTGTTGTTACCTTGACCATTTCCCTAGTTATTAGCAGATCATATAGGTGGGATCCTGTATAAGACTGGTTGAGATTGGAACTCCCATGTTTTATAAGTCATAGAACTATCCACGGTCACATCTGCATATAGGGTTTTAGCTAGTGAGTTATATGTATGTAGGTTTCAGTCATATGTTTTAGGTACACCCGCCTGGGTCTATGGAGCCCAAAGTGTAGAAGGAGTTTCTCCTTGCCAATTAGTCTTTTCTTGCTTGGAATCAGGAGTTTAGGAATCACAAAGTTCAATTTAAGCACTCAAGGCTTGTAATAGGATTCAACAAGAAAAATAGCTAACAAGATACACAATGTTTCTCATTTCAACTAAGGAAAACTATGAGTTTTGACATCAACCAAGAATGTGGTGCCAAATATAAATGAACTTGAATCTCTAAAAACTAAGATAGGTTATTGTAGGCCTTAGCAACATGGTCATATATCACTTGATGGTTTGATGCTACCTCACACAAGCTCCAAGATATGACCCCATAAAGATTGTCGATTTCATGTTGAGTGCACCTTGAGGAACACTTTGGCCCAGAGTGGTTGGGATTGTTTGAGCGACTCTGTGTGCCAAACAAGGTTGCCACTAGCATTTACCCAACTATTTAGAGTTGTTGGAACAGACGGTTCGATGCTACGACTGACAGTTTGAAAGATATGCAATGTTGTTCATTTTAGTTGAGGAACACTGTGACTTTTGACATCAACCGAGAATGTGGTGCCAAATATAAACAAACTTGGATCTCTAAAAACTAAGATAGGTTATTTTGGGCTTTGGCAACAAGGTCTCGTAACACCTAAAAATTCAATGCTACCTTGCACGAGCTCTGAGATATGACCCTATAAAGATTGCCAATTTCATGTTGAGTGCACCTTGAGGGACACTTCAACCCAGAGTGGTTGGCAATGTTCAAGAAACTCTATCTACCAAATGAGGTTTCCACTAGCATTTACTCAGCCATTCAGAGCTGTTGGACCAGATGATTTGATGCTACCACCAATAGTTTGAAAGATACGCAATGTTGCTCATTTTAATTGAGGAACATTGTGAGTTTTGACATCAACCAAGAATGTGGTGCCAAATATAAATGAACTTGGATCTCTAAAAAATGACATAGGTTATTGTAGGCCTTGGCAACATAGTCTCGTAGCACCTGATGGTTTGATGCTACCTTGCATGAGCTCTGAGATATGACCCTGTAAAGATCATTGATTTCATGTTCATGAGTGCACCTTGAGGGACACTTCAACCCGGAGTGGTTGGCAGCGTTCGAGTGACTCTGTGTGCCAAATGAGGTTTCCACTAGTGTTTACCAAGCCAATTAGATTTTTTGGACCAGATGTTTTGATGCTACGACTGACGATTTGAAAGATACACAATGTTTCTCATTTCAACTGAGGAACACTGCAAGTTTTGGCATCAACCAAGAATGTGGTGCAAAATATAAAAAAACTTGGATCTCTAAAAACTAAGATAGGTTATTGTAGGCCTCAGTAACACGGTCCCATAACACCTAACATTTTGATGCTACCTTGCACGAGCTCTGAGATATGACCTTGTAAAGATCATCAATTTCATGTTGAGTGCACCTTGAGGGACACTTCAACCCAGAGTGGTTGGCAATGTTCGAGTGACTCTGTGTGCCACATGAGGTTTCCAATAGAATTTACCTTTCCATTTGGAGCTATTAGAATAGACGTTTGAATGCTACGATATGATGGATTATGTTTGAGAGATCACTGAATGAAGGAGTTCGCTATGTGATGAGTGCCCTGTTTTGGCACCAGTCATTTTGGTGAGTGTAAATCCTTAAGAGTGGATGTTTTTATGGTGGATTATGGATTTTGGGATCCATACTAATGTTTTTGATCAACTGGTTTGATGTGGAAGAATTTGTAAGGTTCCATTTGAGTAGGCCCTAATTATGTGACCCTACAAACAAGGGTTTGGTGGCTAGAAGAATGGGTAGGTGTTGAGACCTTAAAGACTTAAAAAAAAATTGTTTTTAAACCTTATGAAATATTTTTTCTTGGTTGGGAGGTTGGGGAGTGAATATTTCTATGAGTTTCTTTGTAATGGGGATGGAATTAGGCCTAGTTGGTGACTACTAGGGTATTGGATCTACTAGATGGTCCAAAGGAGTCTATCTTGGGGTTTGGGTAGGATTTATAGAACCCAAAAGGGTATCTAAAACAATCAATATTTCCTTTAGTTGTTTGGAGGATTGGGATAAAAAATCTAATTTGTGACTGGTGAGGGCTACTAGCCTAGAAAGCTAATGGAGTGGATTGGGTTGAAGATCACTTGACTAGACTTGGAGGGCTGGTGGAACATGGCATATGGACCATGTTAAGGCATTCTAAGATGTTGGAACAAGGTTGAAAGTCTCTCTTGGAGATTTGATAACTTGGAGGCTCTAGGTGCATTGGGAGAAGCCTAGATAGTGCATCCTTGAATTGAGTTGGTTCCTTAAGGATCTTCCATGGCCTTCCAAGTATTATGTGCCTACATGTCATTGGCATAAAATTATTGAAAAAAATTATTAATAATGAGAAATATTTTTACAATTCAGCTCATTAGGAGCACCGGGAGGAAAGAGCTAAGTAGAGAAAACCTCTGATATTGCCCCAAAAAATAGAAGAGAAAGATTGTCATTAAATATTTCAAAATTCTCATTATACATATAGGGTAATGCATGACTAGAAATTTACAATCCACCCAATTTACAGTGCTATATAAATATACATGTTATATGCACATGTATTCAAATATATTTGACATTACAATATTTTGTATCTCCATTTAGTCCAATGAACCAATTGGATCTGCCCTACCCTTGGTTATCTCAAGTATCACCTCATGGTCTAGCTCATGAACCTTCCAAAGATTTTATTATGTGGTCTTCCCCCATATCTGATCAATTAGACATTTGATACAATGACAAGGTTTGGATAATGAACAATCTTTTTGTGTCTCTCAATCCTTGAACAACCACAATGTAGGGTTCTTCATAGCATATAGCCTAATCCATGTACCAGTTACAACTACTGCTCCTATAGGGTATTCTAATTCTTCACCATTGATAACTGAGTGATCGAATATATTTTTTTCCTCAACACAATGACACAAATAATAATATCCCTTCTTCATTGTCTTCGGGTGCAATAACAGCAAAAACATGGCCTGTAATGATATAAACATAATGAGGACATTAGTTTACTGAATATTTACGATAAAGTACTAAATTTGAGATTATTTTTATGTGGAAAATTACTTGGTTGTACTAGATCAGATAAGTGATCAAAGTCAATGGATGATTCCATTTCTATCAGTTTTCGTGATTCATGGGGATGATAGAAGGCAAGTGGCCTCAAAATATGTGTATACCATTCGTCAACCCATTCCTCTAACTCGCACCCATCCTAATGCTCATCTACACATGATGAACAAAAGCACATCATATGTCGTGTGTGGATACTCCATGAACCTACATTACAACTTCTAAAAGAGTATAGCTCACTTGATCCTGTCAGTGTACAACAATCCTCATATGGTGCAATGTTAGTTTCATCCATCAACCAAAAAAATCTACATAACGTAGACTCACCTTCATTACCTGGACCCATTGTAGCATTACACCACTAGACAATACATCTCACATCTAAAAAAGTTTCTTTCTCATTTTACTTTAATTCTTCACGTGCTAAGGCTCTTTTAATACATGCACCTGCACCATCGTGCTCTCCCTTTCCATGACCAGCCTTTGTGAAATTCCACATATATTGAATTCTAGTAATCTTATGCATCCTACACAACCAATAAAACATTCAAGAATTCTTGAATTGTGATGAACAATTATTTGACCATATGATATGTCGATGATATGATATGATATGATATCTCCCTTAAAGGTCTAGTTGGGACATTTATGTTACAATCCTGTAAAACATTGTTAGAGTGCAAGTCTACACATATATTCCTATAAACATCAAAATGGTTAGAAAATTCAATATGTGCCCTACAAAAAAAATTTGTGTGTGTGTGATTTATCTTCACATAAAAAGGTTTACCCATTTCAAAATATCTCTAACTAATTTTAGTTTGAGGATACATATGTATAAATTTTGCAAATAATTGTGTCTGAGTTGAATCCAAAATATGTTTTGGATGTGGAACATGAATTCAACTACCAATCCTCCTTCTTACAACAACTCTTTAATTAGGAGATACCCGTGTGTTATTCTTCCAAAATTATTCAATCAAGGATTTTAAAGCTTCAATAATTTCTTTATCTTTTTGCGATAGTCTACTAGAAAATGTCGATAACCCATTTCTATTTGGATCTTCCACTCTTTGATGCCTTCTCAGGGCTCTCATTAGAGACATTCTACTTATTTTCAATATTTTTCTTGTCTTTCTAATGAGTCAATATTTTTTCATTTAAGTGCTTTCTATTGGTTATGTAAGTACATGTCGTGTGACATTACTATCTTTCGTGCGTGATGTAGAACCCACACTCTCATATGCAGTCATTAGATTCTTTACAATAGATTTTTCACTTGACTCATCCATCGTTCTTAGCCCAAGAATCTTCATGATGGGCCTAAATTTCATATTTCTCATCATTTCAACAAATATTTGACATCTTCCAGTCATGTTTAAATTCTAGAAATATGATCTCCAAATATGATTAGCATTTCTTTGACAAATACGCTTGGGAATATTTTTAGGAATTACTTGCAAAATATTAGTATCAATATTAATCAAATATTTTGGCTTTCTATAAATAATTCTAGGAGCATCAAAAACATTATGTGTGAATAGCATACCATATTGAGTGCCTTCAACATGACATGTTGTTGTGCCTACACCTTGGGATGTAGATAACGGTGTGCCTTCAACATGATACAATTGTGTACCTCCACTTTGGGATGTAGATAACGGTGTGCCTTCAACATGATACAAGGCGCTGCGTACACCTTGGGATGTAGAAAATGGTGTGCCTTCAACATGATACAAGGGTGTGCTCACACCTTCAGAAGTAAACACTGGTGTGCCTTCAACATGATACAATGGTGTGCCTCCAACATTGGATGATGATGTCTCTTCAACTTGGGAACTCATAGATGATGCGCCTGCATCTTCATAATTCAATTATCTTGTTGCATGCAAGTTTCTCATCCGTTGTCTTTTTGTTTCCAATTCCAATTCTCTCTTACTTTATATTGATGTTTCATGTTCCTAATCCAAAGAAAAATTTTCTTCTATGGTATCCAAATTTTTTTGTTCACGAAGTTGTCTCATTCTCTTCCTTTTCTTCTCTTTGTCTCTTTCATGCTCTTCCAGTGTTAAAGTCTTTGCTCATTTCCTCGGCATGAGGATGATTTCTACATATAAATTAATTACAATTTAAAATATAATATAAATCTATTACAATAAGTCAAATTATAATATAAATCTCTTACAATATGACAAATTATAATATAAATTTATTAAAATTATATCAAATTATGTTTTGAACAAGTCTATATCATACCAATTATAAACCAACAGACTCTTTATTCATATTTCACATGTAAAAAATTAAAAAACTTGCCTCAATAGATAAATTTTGGTGAAGAATGATTGACTTTCATAATTTGATGTTTTTTAAACAAAAAGGTGGTGCAAATTGATAGAATATGCTTCTTTGTCACCTTCAACACCATGAAAAGTGAATATTTGTCAGATAAAATGTAGAAATCAGACAATTTATAGAAAAAGTGGCCCTCTTTCATGAGATCTCTAACAGATAAGACCGTTTATTTTATTCTTACATAGCGCAAGCGCGCTATAGCATGTGCACCCTATGCAAAACCAGAAAAGTGTAATGCATAGTCTTGCATAGCGTGTGCACCCTATGAAAAACTAGAAAAGTGTAGAGATAGAGACAAAGATAGAGACAGAGAGAGATAGAGATAGAGACAGAGAGATAGAGAGAGAGAGGGGGGGGGAGGATAGGAATGTGGGAGAGAGCGTGAGAGAGGGAGATGAAAGAGGGTGACAAGAGTCTCTCTCTCTCTCTCTCTCTCTCTCTCTCTCTCTCTCTCTCTCTCTCTCTCTCCTTCTCACTCTCTCTCTTCCTCTCTCATCCCCCACCACCTTCTTACTCTTTCTCTCTTACTATTTAAATCTATGACTTGAATAGGGTGCATGCGCTATAGCCCACACGCCCTATACAAGTCATAGATTTGAATAGCACACGCGCACTATAGTGCACATGCACTATAGTGTGCATGCACTTTGTAAGACATTGGAATCCACCAAGTCTAAGGCTTCAATTTTCCTTGTAGATCCAACCCAAAGGCTTGGAGGATTCAAATAGGCCTGAGATGTGTTTTCCAGCAAAGATGCAAAAAAAATGACATCTTTTTTTGTGTGCTCGTCGTCAGGTTTACTCATGGTTCAATAACATTAAAATTAGACGATGTGATATTTTAGATCTCTTTGTTAGCTATCTAACCATATAACTTATTTTGAACTCTAATTATGTTAAGCTTTTCATCTCTAATTTCTTTTCTATGTATGTTTGATTTTTGTCAAAAACCAACGTGTAGTATTTTGGGCATAGCTTTTGGCTCATTTGTCAAATTTTTCAACAAGTTACATTTTTAGAAACTAGACTCCATTATACACACTTTAAAAAAAATAAAATTTGATTTTGGATTAGTTTTAAATGATTTCTAGGGGGAGCACATAGAAATTTCATGTTTTCAGGATGTGTGCACTTCATAAATTCATTAAAAAATTATACATTCATCAAAAAATTAACAAAAAAATATGGGATAAACTACATGGTGTTATCTAAATTCTCACTAGAGTGATTAAAAATTTTGTTTAAAAAAAGTTAACATTTTAGGGGTAGAGCACCAGACGCTATGCTATGTTTTTTCACAAAAAATATGACCACTTTTTGTGTTCCCCCTTTGTCAGGGCCTTAATCTACACCATTTTAAAAATAAATTAGTATTTTAGGAGATAAATTCAATTTATTACAACTCTTGTTCTTGTTGCATCTTAAAATTTTGAGTCTAACTATCTTCAATTTCTTGTTGAAGCTCAGATTTTTCTGATTTCAGAAAAAAAGTGGCATCGTATACCCCATTTTTGGTCCCCCCATCTTTGTACACTTACCCACATCTGTATATACATGTATATATACATATACATGTGTGTTTGTGTGTGTGTGTGTGTGTGTGTGTCTATATATATATATATATGTGTGTGTGTGTGTGTGTGTGTGTGTGTGTGTACATGTATATATACATATATACATGTGTATATATATATACATATATACATGCATATACATGTGTATATATATGTATGTTAGGATTAACAATCCACAATACAACTAAGAGGGAGGTGAATCAGTTATATGATAGAATATTAAACTTTAAACTTTAAGCTTATCAATATCAGATCCAATGAACACAATGAATGCCAACACAATAACACAATATTTTGGTTACGGGAAAACCCTGTTAAAGGTAAAAATCTCGGTGGGAATTAGCACCCACTAATGATGTATAGAGAGTATAGTAATCCTTGTTAGAAGATATAGCCCTATTAGGAGCTTATTGAAACATTATAGTACATAGTCCTTGTTAGAGGACAGACCCTATTAGGAGTCAAGAATAAAAAAGGCTCACTGCCTAAAGAAGGTTAAGTCCACCTTCTGAACTCACTAGTTTGCAATAAGTGTATATGAAGAAATACATAATCTTTTGAACTATTTGCCAGTAATTATCTTTGCTTGATCAGTTCCAATGAAGTCCACCAATAATCCTCTGCTCTATATATAGTAGACACAAGTTCGCAACCTTCTTACATCACACTTATCACATGCCTATCTCTTCCAAAGAAAAGACCTTTTATTTATACCTTATTACATTTTACCAAGAATAGGTCAGCCCATAAGGCTTTCCTAATTATAAATAATTACATAGGCCCTTTCGAAGATACACACGGTATCACAAAAAAGTTTACAATGATTACATTACAAAAATTAAGGACCAACATCCTTGAATTATGCTTGCCAAACAAAAGACACACTTCATTCCCTAAGTCTGCTTCACAATAAGCCATCCCTAGAGCACACACCACAAATGACATCACCGATCATTCCATACCTTGTGCTGACTAATGACCATCCGTTAGTACCTCTATCATCTTCCTTCAAGATCACATACCTTGAATCCAATCCCTTTGAAATCTATACTAGAAACTCAAAGACTAACTCTGTCGATTCTCACTGTCACACTCTAGTGACCAGTGTTTACCAAAATAGTTGTATCTTTCTTAATATGCATCCATTAATGATGTGATCTTAGATATCAGATCACAACATCCATCTAAACTATTTTCTAACTTCACAACATCTGAAACATTTGTACACCTTATGTACACTGTGATTACCAGTCTGGTTCCTTCATAAAAGCATATGTTGACATCAGTGACAAAACATAAATGACAATAGTATGAGTGCCTATTCAGTAACATAGTGATTAAATGTATTAAATGTCTCAATCACCACCCATGCATTATCAATATCCAACAATCTCCCCCTTTGGCATTGATGTCAACATATGGGAAAATCTTATCCCAAAGTTGTATCAACCCAAAAGTCCTTCAACTGAACAAACTCCCCAAACAGTGAGGATTTTCTCATAACAACACTCCCCCATTAATAGCAATGGAAAAGGGTTCCAACTACCTTCACATATAAACTTTCTTCCATGATCACTCCCCCTAAGAAGTAGATCCCTACATCCAGTCCAGAAAATGATGAGGCTCTAAGCACTTCTGGACTAATGCATCTTTGCATCATTTAGCTCTAACTAGGAGGGGCCTAAAACCCTAACATACCTCTGAGATATTCAAAGGTATCTTTCGGTAGTGGCTTAGTAAAAATGTCTGCAATCTACTCTTTTGTACTAATATATTCAAGCTTGATTTATTTTTCTACCACCTTGTCTCTTAAGAAGTGATATTTGATAGAAATGTGTTTAGTTTTAGAGTGCATCACTGGATTCTTTGACATGTTAACTGTGCCAATGTTATCACAATGGATAACTAAAGGCTCATTAAAAGTTATTCTATTGTCTATCAACATTTGTTTCATCCAAACAATTTGAGTGCAATTTATAGCAGCAGCAACATATTCTGATTCAGCAGTAGATTGTGCTATGTAATCTTGTTTCTTACTTAGCCAAGAAACCAACTTTTTCCCAAGGAAAAATGCACCACCACTTGTACTTTTTTTGTCATCAATATTTCATGCCCAATCAGCATTAGTATAAGCATGAAGTTCAAAGCTATCATTCCTATCATACCATAAACCATAGTCTATGGTTCCTCTGAGATACCTCAGTATCCTTTTAACAGAAGCTAGATGAGTCTCTTTGGATTATGCCTGATATCTAGCCACAATTCCAACAGCATTAGCAATATCTGGTCTAGTGTGAGTTAGATATTGTAGCCCTCCAGCCATTGATCTATAAAAAGTCTGAAAAACACATTTTGTTTCATCATCAATTGTTAGCTTGTTTCCAATCACCATAGGTGTTCCTACGGGTTTACAATCTTCCATGCCAAATTTATTAAGTAATTCTTTGAGATACTTGGTCTGAAAAATGAAAATGCCATTCTTATTCTGAGTTATTTATAGTCCAAGAAAGAATTTCATTTCACCTATCATGGACATCTCAAGTTCACTTTCCATTTCTTTAGCAAACTTCTTACATAGATCATCATTACCTCCAAAGATAATGTCATCCACAAATACCTCTACTATCAGGATTCCATCTTCAGTAGTTCTTAAGTATAGATTACTGTCTGCATTACCTTTTCTGAAACCAAGTCCAAGTAGATACTTGTCCAACCTTGCATACCAAGCCCTAGGAGATTTCTTTAACCCCTACAGTGCTTTCTTTAACTTGCACACCATGTCTTTGTCTTCGCATAGAGGAAATCCATCTAGTTGTTCTATGTATACCTCTTCTTCAAGGTCTCCATTCAAAAATGTAGATTTAACATCCATCTGATACACTTTGAAGTTTTTGTGTGCAGCATAAGATAGAAATAATCTTACTACCTCTATTCTAGCAATAGGAGAAAATTTTTCTTCAAAGTCTATCCCTTCTTGCTGTGAGTATCCCTTACACACTAGTCTTGTTTTGTTCCTTACAACTGTTCCTTCTTCATCCATTTTGTTTCTAAAGACCCATTTTGTTCCTATAACATTTTTATTTTTACATCTTGGCACCAATTTCCAAGTATTATTTTTCTTTATTTGATATAATTCTTCTTTCATGGCATTTATCCAAGATTCATCTTTAAAGGCTTCATCTGTAGTCTTTGGCTTAACTTGGGAAATTAAACAAATTTCTTCTCTAACTTTAGATCTAGTTAGCACTCCCTGACTGGTATTGCCAATAATTTGTTTTTCAGGATGGTTATCTTTACATACCTTGGAGTTTTAGGAGTTTTAGTGGTCTTTCTTGTGTCATCACAAACCTCTTTTTTGCTTCCTTCCTCAACAAGTTCTTCTTCTCCGACAGCAGTAGTGGCTTCTTTTACTTCTGATATCTGACTGTTGTCATACATTCTTTCTTGTATCTAAAATTTCTCATCTATTCTTACATTGTTACTTTCAACCATCTTCCTTAATCTTAGATTGAAACATTTATATGCCTTACTCTTAACAAAGTAACCAAGGAAGATACCTTCATCACTTCTAGCATCAAATTTTCCTATCTCATCATCCCTCTTGATATAACATTTGCTACCAAAAATTTTAAAATATTTAACAGTGGGAGTATGATCAAACCATAGTTCATAGGGAGTCTTACTTGTACCATTACTAATTTGAATTATTTTTAATGTGTATACTATTATTCCAACAGCCTCTCTCCAATGTACATGAGATACATTTCCTTCAATCAGCATTGTTCTGGCAGCATCAAGTATAGTTTTATTTCTTTGCTCTACTATCCCATTCTGTTGTGGAGTTCTAGGAGCAGATGTTTGTCTTTTTATCCCATGCTCTTCATAGTATGAATTCAATAAATCTGATGTAAACTCTCCACCTCTGTCTGATCTTAAACACTTTATTTTCAATCCTGATTCATTCTCTACCTTTTCTTTAAACAACTTGAATTTTTCAAATGCTTATGATTTCTCTCTCAAATAAGTCACCCACATCATTCTAGAAAAATCATCAACAAAGAGTATAAAATACCTGTAGTACCCCACCCGTAGTTCGCTTTTAGATTACATGTTGATATCATTTGATGCTATGTTTAAGTTTTATATTAATTCATGGTAGTGATCCCATACTGGCATGTGTATGGTTGTCATGTGTTTGCATCTGTTCGACGTGTTTGTTTGGTAGAGGATGGAGGCGTAGTTACTCGCATTGTCAAGATCCACACGATCAATTGTATCTTATCATTCTTTGAAATATATTATTGTATGTACATGCTTGCCGGTATAGGGCATTGTCTTCCCTAAATTGGTAGGAGTGAGTGTGCACACAAATATTCATCTCAATGGTAAAGAGGGGAGATAATACGTAGACCCAAACCCTAAACCTAAGCCAAATTGTCCTAGGATTGGACAAGTGTCAGTCTTACTATCCTACCCAAATTCATCTGGTTGGCATGAATTCATGGATCCCTTCTCCTGTGTTTGCTTGATTTATTGTGTTTGATTTTTACTGTGCATGATTCAGTTGATTTATGATTATGTGGGTGATTATTAATTTATTGATTATAGTTGAAATATGTTAATTTAGATTATTTTATGTGAATATCAATGTTAGGTGCATAGTTGTATTTAATGATTAAATATGTTTCTAGGATTTAATTAAGGAAATTAAATTAAAGTTAATTATTTAAGTATTGGGAATTAATATTGATTATGTCCTAAGTTTATTATGATGAAATTTAATTAAAATCAAATAATTGATTATTTAGATTTAATTGAGTATTTTATTGAGAATTGGATTTTATTATGTTTGTGAGTATTATTAAATAATTAAATAACTAATTGGATGAATTGATGATGCATTAAGTATTTAATTTATTTAATAATAGTTTTTGTTATTAACATGTGCTTTATTGAGTTGTGCACAATTATATTTATTTTTAATTATTAATTAGTAATTTCTCTCAACAAAAGTGGGATAGTTTGATTAGGAATTCTTTGTGTGAGTCATCTAGGGTTTTGCATGTTTAGTGGAGTTGAAACCTTAATAGGGGGATTTTGCATTCATTTTGATGGAATCAGTTTGTTGGAGCAATTTTGGAGAGAGAGAGAGCTTTTTGAGTTTTGTGTGCTTTCTTGTGTTCTTGAGCTTTTGGAGATTGTGCATGAATTTTGGGTGAAGGTTGCTTGCACTTGGATTTGGGATTGTATGCACTATGATTCAGATCTACAGGTGGAGCTTTTCTATTGTCAAATCTGAGGGTTTTAGCATTCTACAGGCCTTCTTATTTAGTATTTAGCATTGGAATTGAGGTAGGGATTTGTGGAGTTTTCTTGTGAATTCATCAGTAGTTCTTTCTGCAATTTCTCTATGTTTGTTTTAGTTTATAGATTAAGATTTGTTTTCTACTTATGCTTTAAATTTGAGGGTTAGAAAACTCATTAGAATGCTATGTCATATTTTTATATTAACTTGGCATAGTAGGGTTATGCTATCCAAATTTGGAGAGAAAATTCATCCTAGAACACATTGAAAATGAAAAATCAATCTCTATATAGTTAGTTCTATAGTTTGAATAAAATAATTTTGTGGGTTGTTAACAAAAACCCAATTTGGGTGAAAAAAAATTATTCTGGGAAAAATTCTTATTCTCTATTAAAAAAAATACACAGTAAAAAAAAACAATCCTAGATAAGACAAAAATTGGTCTCACAAACCCAATTTGTGTTATAATGTGATTCATTATTTAAGTGGAAAAAGACAGATCAAAATGGAATCAATTTTGGTTTTAAGTTTGATAAATTCCTCAATATTTCCATTTCTAGAAATAAAAACACAGGCCTGGTATTTCCATTTTCAAAAATAAGCCAGACCTGGTATTAAAAAAAAAAGTATGCATATGTTAAAAGAGATAAATTTATTCTTTGTTTTATTTTAAAATGTACTTAAATAAATATATATTAGTGTATATATTCACAAGCTTTCCTTTTTGATAATGGCGTTTGAAAAGTTTTTAAAATTTAAAAAAAAAATATTTTTATTAATTAAGGGAGGGCACGTGTCCCAACCCCATACCCCCCCTGATTGGGTGTCTGCGCTGCAGACCGTGCGTGGCACGGCGCTACAGCACCGCCATGCGCGTGCGCCACGGCAATGGGGTATGCCCACCCCCACTTGTCATTTTTTATTAAAGTTTTTTTTTAAAAAAAAAATTCATTTTGTTTATTATTATTATTAAGGTTAATTTTTATGTTATGTTTAATTTTTAAATATATTTATTTTGTAAGTAGATTAATATTTACTTTATCATTTAATTTATAAAAGATTTCATTTATAATTTAAGTAAATATAATTTGTTTAATTTATAAATCGATTAAGACAGATTATTTTAACTGTAATGTATTTAATTTATGATTAGATTAATTAAATCATAGATTATTTTGTTTTAACCTATTATTTTATTTGTTAGGTTAAATTATTTATGAGTAGATTTTTAATCATTTCGTTTGATTAAATTTCATATAAGAGTAGTTTTTTTAATCTATGCAAAATTTAATCTTTTATTTGTTTATGAACTTTATTAGGTATGTGTTTAGAAGGGAAAATGGTACCGATACTTTATATAGTTCCTTGTAAAATTTTGATTTAATGTTTCATTCAATTGAACATAAGAATGTCTTATAGGGTACTTAAATTTAAACCTTGTAAATTCTAAATTAATGACATTCATAGAATAACATTTGTTATTGTCTACTGAAATTGAGTGTTTTCATTATGTTGGAAACTTAGGTACTCTGTAGGGAATTCATTTTACTTATATTATTATTTGAAATGATTGATTTCAGAATTTCCTAGCAGATCTTATGCTTGAATTCAAATATGTTGATTATGGAGTATAATTGATCATAGTTTTATTCAGTTTGAAATGGTGTGAGTGTTGTATTCTTCATGTCTTCCATCACATTTTGGGTTGTCGGGTTCTACATGACCTAAGGAAAACTAGAGGTTGGGGTTTGAGCCAGATGTTAATGTTATTAGTTATATTTGGTGTGTGCGTACTCTATCTGATTATCACTCCTATTGACCATTGGGCTCGTGTTGTACTGTATTCTATTTGTGGTATCTCTGTAACCATATCTAATTCTTTTGTGTGAAAATGGATATGAGGTTACGTAGTTG
The DNA here is from genome assembly GCA_027943335.1 of Chamaecyparis obtusa. Classification (NCBI taxonomy): domain Eukaryota; kingdom Viridiplantae; phylum Streptophyta; class Pinopsida; order Cupressales; family Cupressaceae; genus Chamaecyparis; species Chamaecyparis obtusa. The sequence goes on along the minus strand of BSBK01000805.1, from coordinate 893,370 downwards.
TATACCTGATTAGATCTAGGAGAGATCTATGAGCCTAGGGTAGTTTACCTTGACATGTAATAGGAGATGGCTTCCAATAAGCATCGAGGCCCACAAGTGGCTGCCAGAATCACTTATTGTTAAGTTTAATAAATCAAGTGATAACCTAATATAATTAAGGGGTATTTAATTGAACCTAATAAGATATGAGTCCTCACCCATGCTTGAGTGCTTGTACAGACTAAGGTGGAGTTGAGAAGATGACTAGCCCCCTTTTAAGGGATGAGTTGGCATAGTTGATGACTTCGTTAGTATGAGAGGTCATTGATACTGTGTATGGTCACTTGGGTGCCGAGATCCAAAGAGATTACTAGGACAAAACTCAAGGGTTAGACGTACATGATGACACCTTCCTATGCATAGTCTGGTTATTCTACATGTTTTGGTTGCCTCTGGTTTAGTGAGTTGTACCTTTATCTTTGTCATGTGTATCTTGAGCTAGAGTGCTTTTCAGAATCCTTCTGCTTAGGGTTTTTATCCTTGTTTTGTATCGGTTATCCAATTGGGGTTTGTGTTTATCTCCTCAGCATGGTGGGGTTGGCCTTTGTGGTTCTACACGGACAGGTGGTAGTGATTCTTTACCATTTGAGATTCGATGTCCTGGTGTCGGTGCTTGATGGTGGTCCTACAGTTAGTTTCCTAATGATATTTCATTTATGCTTCTTTCTTATCTTCATTATTTGTAATCCTGTATTAGTGTATCGCATGTGATACCTAATCTAGACATTGTATTATCATAGTTAGATTTATTACTACATACCCTGCGACATGTGCAGGGGATGTCAGTTTATTTGGATATCATGGAAGTCCATGAGAATTATAATTATTGTTATCTTGTAATTGCATTTTATAGTTATGGAATCTCTTATTGATGTTAGTTCTTTAGTTGTGTTTTGTTCTTACATAATTCTACGTCATGGAACCCTTGAGTCTTGTAATCGGTATTGGATGTTGTTTCAATGTGAGTAAATGGTAATTACTTCCGCACTCTTGTTTATCTTGTTTGTTAACTTTAGAAAAAAAAATTGTTCACCAAACTTAGTAGCATGTTTAGGGTTAAATTCTCTTGAGTTCCTTGGTGGGGCATTACATCTGGCATCAGAGCAGAGTTTCTACACTGGGAACTTTGGGTATGTACGCCTATTAGGTTTTGTGTAGTCTAAACCTAAAAACTAAACATAGACATATAACATTTTTTTTTTAGACCATTGCTTTATGATTATTTTTCTTTTTAGTTTTGTTTATAGCTTTGTTGAGAGTTGTTGTTAGATCTCTGATGTTGTCGGAATTATGGCTATGACTAGATCTACTAGAGGTCGAGGCCGAGGTCAAGCTAGTAATCATGGAAGGGGTAGATAGCCTAGCCCTTCTACAAGTGTCAATCAGGAGAGTCATCAACAGCAGTCTAGGGGTCAGTAGAGAGAGGACCATCACGATGATCCTGATATGAGACAACTCTTACAGGTGATTCTTAATCATCTTGGTCCTAAGCAGGTTAGAGCAGAGTGGGCTAGAGAGAGGTCTAGGAGTCCTCCCAGGAGGAACTTCACAGTTGATCCTATAGTGGTGGCAGCTAACCACATGACAGATTTGATGAGAGGGTGACCCATTCACTTTGATGGGAAAGGCACTGGTTTAGAGGTAGAGATATGGTTGATAGCCTTAGAGTGGAGTTTCACCATGCATCCCTTTAGTAGCAATACTAAAGCCAGGTATGTGATTATGCAACTTATAGATTTTGCTACTATATGGTGGAAGATAGAGGAGGAGAAGCTAGGTTTTTTGATAGATACTATCACCTCGGAGTTGTTTTTGGAACACTTCCAAGATCGCTTCTTATCAGATCAGTGGAGGTGATAAAGAGCAGATGAGTTTCATAATCTGAGACAATCGACCTTATCGGTGGGAGAGTATGAGCACCAGTTTTTTGAGCTCAAATAGTATGCTAGCTTCAGTCAGGATATCGCTCTCCTAGTACAACACTTTGTGAGGGGACTAAATGCATGCATCATTGGAGAGGTCCTACTATTTGAGCCTAAGACCCTTCAGGAGGTAGTCATTAAGGCCACCCTTACAGAGATGAACCTTGCTTTAGGTCATGGTAGTTAGAGAAGTGTTCAGCATAGTGGTTCCAAGGGGAATCGGTCTCAGAGGAATGGGAATTTTTAGAATCCTCCTACCTTTTCGAAAGGTAATCAGAATCAGTAGGATAAGAAATTCTTCAATGGTAATGGTGGTGGTTCTTGATCAGAGAACTATCGCAACTAGCAACGTAGTGAGCAAAATCAAGATGATCAACCCACTCAGAATTCTCATCAAGATTTTGGTGGGGGTAGTTTTCAGCAGCCCAGTACTCCTGCAGCAAGGAGAGTCTTCAAAGGGGATTCTTTCACTTGTGGCCAATAGGGTCATAAGTCATACGATTGTCCCCAGTTTTCAGCTCAGCATTCAAGATAGAGGTCATTGGTTTTTGACCCTATAGTGGGAGATACAGGTAGATCTCATAGGGCCTTTGCAATAGGGAACAATCCTCAATGTTTGAACCCTAAGGCAGAAAAAGGTCTGATGGGGCCTGCTCAGTGATCTTTGTTTTGGTTTTCTCTTCAGTGCAGTGATAGTTTATGGGACTTACATCCCTACTTGTTCTAGGCTTCCAAGAGTAAGCCTAATTCTAGGGGGGATGGATGTAGTACCCCGCCCATAGTTCACTTTTAGGTTTCTTTATGTTTCAGTGTTTGACCAAATTCTTTTAGGTCATTTTTGATGTGATCAATTATTATGTTAATAAATGAAGATTATAGATTATTGTTCATCTTATGTGTATCAAGTATTGCATAGATTAGATGTTGATATCATTTGATACTATGTTTATGTTTTATATTGATTCATGGTATTGATCCCATACTGGCATGTGTATGGTTGTCATGTGTTTGCATCTATTTGACATGTTTGTTTGGTAGACGACGGAGGCGTAGTTACTTGCATTGTCAAGATCCACATGATCGACCGTATCCTATCATTTTTTGAAATACATTATTATATGTACATGCTTGTAGGTATAGGGCATCGTCTTCCCTGAATTGGCAGGAGTGAGCGTGCCCACAAACATTCAATGGTAAAGAGGGGAGATAATACAGAGACCCAAACCCTAAACCTAAGCCAAATTGTCCTAGGATCGGACAAGTGTCAGTCTTACTACCCTACCCGAATTCATCTGGTTGGCATGAATTCATGGATCCCTTCTCCTGTGTTTGCTTGATTTATTGTGTTTGATTTTTACTGTGCATGATTCAGTTGATTTATGATTATGTGGGTGATTATTAATTTATTGATTATAGTTGAAATATGTTAATTTAGATTATTTTATGTGAATATCAATGTTAGGTGCGTAGTTGTATTTAATGATTAAATATGTTTCTAGGAATTAATTGAGGAAATTAAATTAAAGTTAATTATTTAAGTATTGGGAATTAATATTGATTATGTCCTAAGTTTATTATGATGAAATTTAATTAAAATCAAATAATTGATTATTTGGATTTAATTGAGTATTTTATTGAGAATTGGATTTTATTATGTTTGTGAGTATTATTAAATAATTAAATAACTAATTGCATGAATTGATGATGCATTAAGTATTTAATTTATTTAATAATAGTTTTTGTTATTAACATGTGCTTTATTGAGTTGTGCATAATTATATTTATTTTTAATTATTAATTAGTAATTTCTCTCAACAAAAGTGGGAGAGTTTGATTAGGAGTTCTTTGTGTGAGTCATCTAGGGTTTAGCATGTTTAGTGGAGTTGAATCCCTAATAGGGGGATTTTGCATTCATTTTGATAGAATCAGTTTGTTGGAGCAATTTTGGAGAGAGAGAGAGCTTTTTGAGTTTTGTGTGCTTTCTTGTGTTCTTGAGCTTTTGGAGATTATGCATGAATTCTGGGTGAAGGTTGCTTGCACTTGGATTTGGGATTGTATGCACTGTGATTCAGATCTGCAGGTGGAGCTTTTTTGTTGTCAAATCTGAGGGTTTTAGCATTCTACAGGCCTTCTTATTTAGTATTTAGCATTGGAATTGAGGTAGGGATTTGTGGATTTTTCTTGTGAATTCATTAGTAGTTCTTTCTGTAATTTCTCTATGTTTGTTTCAGTTTATAGATTAAGATTTGTTTTCTATTTATGATTTAAATTCGAGGGTTATAAAACTCATTAGAATGCTATGTCATATTGTTATATTAACTTGGCACACTAGGGTTATGCTGTCCAAATTTGAAGAGAAAATTCATCTTAGAACACATTGAAAATGAAAAATCAATCTCTATATAGTTAGTTCTATAGTTTGAATAAAATAATTTTGTGGGTTGTTAACAAAAACCCAATTTGGGTGAAAAAAAAATTATTCTAGGAAAAATTCTTATTCTCTGTTAAAAAAAAATACACAGTGAAAAAAAAACAATCCCAGATAAGACAAAAATTGGTCTGACAAACCCAATTGTGTTATAATGTGATTCATTATTTAAGTGGAAAAAGACAGATCAAAAGGGAATCAATTTTGGTTTTAAGTTTGATAAATTCCTTAATATTTCCATTTCTAGAAATAAAAACATAGGCCTGGTATTTCTGTTTTCAGAAATAAACCAGACCTGGTATTAAAAAACAAATATGCATATGCTAAAAGAGATAAATTTATTCTTTGTTTTTTTTTTAAATGTACTTAAATAAATATATATTAGTATATATATTGAAAAGCTTTCCTTTTTGATAATGGCGTTTGAAAAGTTTTAAAAAATTTTAAAAAATTATTTTTATTGATTAAGGGACGGCACGTGTCCCAACCCCGTACCCCCCTGACTGCGTGTCTGCTCTGCAGACCGTGCGTGGTAGGGTGCTGCAACGCCGCCATGGGCGTGCACCATGGCAGTGGGGTACGCCAACCCCGACTTGTCATTTTTTATTAAAGTTTTTTTTTTAAAAAAAAATTTCATTTTATTTATTATTATTATTAAGGTTAATTTTTATTTTATGTTTAATTTTTAAATATATTTATTTTGTAAGTAGATTAATATTTACTTTATCATTTAATTTATAAATAATTTGATTGATAATTTAAGTAAATATAATTTGTTTAATTTATAAATCGATTAAGACATAGATTATTTTAATTGTAATGTATTTAATTTATGATTAGATTAATTAAATCACAGATTATTTTGTTTTAACCTATTATTTTATTTGTTAGGTTAAATTATTTATGAGTAGATTTTTAATCATTTCGTTTGATTAAATTTCATATAAGAGTAGTTTTTTTAAATCTATGCAAAATTTAATCTTTTATTTGTTTACAAACTTTATTAGGTATGTGTTTAGAAGGGAAAATAGTACTGATACTTTATATAGTTCCTTGTAAAATTTTGATTTAATGTTTCATTCAATTGAACATAAGAATGTCTTGTAGGGTACTGAAATTTAAACCTTGTAAATTCTAAATTAATGACATTCATAGAATAACGTTTGTTATTGTCTACTGAAATTGAGCATTTCATTATGTTGGAAACTTAGGTACTCTGTAGGGAATTCATTTAGCTTATATTATTATTTGAAATGATTGATTTCAAAATTTCCTAGCAGACCTTATGCTTGAATTCAAATATGTTGATTATGGAGTATAATTGATCATAGTTTTATTCAGTTTGAAATGGTGTGAGTGTTGTATTCTTCATGTCTTCCATCACATTATGGGTTGTCGGGTTCTAGATGACCTAAGGAAAAATAGAGGTTGGGGTTTGAGTCAGATGTTCATGTTATCAGTTATGTTTGGTGTGTGTGTGTACTCTATCTGATTATCACTCCTATTGACCATTGGGCTCATGTTGTATTGTATTCTGTTTGTGGTATCTCTGTAACCATATCTAATTTTTTTGTGTGAAAATGGATATGAGGTTACATAGTTGTATACCTATTAGATCTAGGAGAGATCTGTGAGCCTAGGGTAGTTTACCTTGACATGTAATAGGAGATGGCTTCCAATAAGCATCGGGGCCCACAAGTGGCTGCCAGGATCACTTATTGTTAAGTTTAATTAATCAAGTGATAACCTAATATAATTAAGGGGTATTTAATTGAACCTAATAAGATATGAGTCCTCGCCCATGCTTGAGTGCTTGTATAGACTAAGGTGGAGTTGAGAAGATGACTAGCCCCCTTTTAAGGGATGAGTTGGCATAGTTGATGACTTCGTCAGTACGAGAGGTCATTGATACTGTGTATGGTCACTTGGGTGTCGGGATCTAGAGAGATTACCAGGACAAAACTCAAGGGTTAAACGTACATGATGACACCTTCCTATGCATATTTTGGTTATTCTACATGTGTCAGTTGCCTCTGGTTTAGCGATTTGTACCTTTATCTTTGTCATGTGTATCTTGAGCTAGAGTGCTTTTCAGGATCCTTCTACTTAGGGTTTTTATCCTTGTTTTGTATTGGTTATCCAATTGGGGTTTGTGGTTATCTCCTTAGCATGGTGGGGTTGGCCTTTGTGGTTCTACACGAACAGGTGGTAGTGATTCTTTACCATTTGAGATTCGATGTCCTGGTGTCGGTGCTTGATGGTGGTCGTACAGTTGGTTTCCTTATGATATTTCATTGATGCTTCTTTCTTATCTTCATTATTTGTAATCTTGTATTAGTGTATCGCATGTGATACCTAATCTGGACATTGTATTATCATAGTTAGATTTATTACTACATACCCTGTGACATGTGCAGGGGATGTCAGTTTATTTGGATATCATGGAAGTCCATGAGAATTATAATTATTGTTATCTTGTAATTGCAGTTTATAGTTATGGAATCTTTTATTGATGTTAGTTCTTTAGTTGTGTTTTGTTCTTACGTAATTCTACGTCATGGAACCCTTGAGTCTTGTAATCGGTATTGGATGTTGTTTCAATGTGAGTAAATGGTAATTGCTTCCGCACTCTTGTTTATCTTGTTTGTTAACTTTAGAAAAAAAAAATTGTTCACCAAACTTAGTAGCATGTTTAGGGTTAAATTCTCTTTGGTTCCTTGGCAGGGCATTACAATACCTTTCACCATAGTATGACTTTGTTCTTGTAGGCCCACATAGATCTATATGTACTAGATCCAACTTTCCTTTTGATGAATTTTTTTTTTCTTTTATGACTATTTTTGGTTTGCTTTCCCATAACACATTCTCTGCCTACAGTGTTAGAAGGTTTCACAATCTTTGGTAGATCTCTTACTGCATTAGCCATACTTGCTTTCACAATGCTAGCAAATTTAACATGATAGCATCTTTTGTGCCATAACCAACTATCATCTACCTTCACAATAAAACAAGAGGCTCCAAATGTGTTTAGTTCAAATACATTACCTCTAGATCTTAAACCGGTGGCAATCAGTTTTCCTTCCTTTCTTTTGATAAAGCACTTACCATCCACAAAACTTAACTGAAATTTTTTATCCATTAACTATCCAACACTCAACAAGTTATGGTTTAGTCCTTCAACAATTAGTACATTGTTTGTATTAGTCTTTCCATCCAAAGTGATGGATCCTACTGATGTGATGGAATTTGGGAGATTATCCCCAAATCTTACAACACCTCCATCATAATTTACTAATTTAACAAATTTGTTCTTATCACTAGTCATGTGATGAGAACATCCACTGTCAATTATCCATTCAGTCTTATTGTCAACATGAGATACTAAGGCTTTTTCTTCATGAATGGTTGATCTTTAATAGAAACAAATCCAATCTCTACATTATCTAAATCATCATCATCATCAGGTTTGTATTTAGGAACTCTTATAGGACATAATAACATTCTTTATCTCTTCTAATCTTTGCATAATCAAGTTTGTATTTAGGAACTCTTATAGGACATCTAGATGCAAAATGACCTACCTTATCGCATGAAAAACATTTCAAAGGTAATTTGCCTTAAAAATTTCCCTTACCTCTTTTCTCTCTTCTAACTATTAGTGCAGCAAGTTCTTCCATCTTCTTTTTTTCTTCCATTATCTTCTCCCATTCCTCAGCATATTCACCAAGTTCTTCTCTTAGGTCTTCTTTGCTTGTACTCAGAAGTGTAGATACTTTCTTATGTGTGGATTCTCTAAATGCAAATTCAACTTTAGGAGCAGCTTATCCTAATTTTGGAGCTTCAAAGGTGGTTAAATTTGCAATCAACATCTCTCTGCTAAAGTTTGGAGTCAGGGGTATAGTTTCTTGGATTGACATTGCCTTGAATTTGTAAGTAGGGGTTAGACATCTAAGAATCTTTGCAATGACTTCATCTTCATCATAAGTACCTCCACAATTTTTGATTCCAACCATAGCTTCTGTAACCCTTTGAACATAGGCTATAATGCTTTCATCTTCATTCATTTGTAGCTTCTCCATTTTTGTCTTCCAGTTCTACAATTTTGCTTGTTTGGTATATTTGTCTCTTTCATATAGTGCCTCTAGTCTATTCCAAATATCATGTGCCAAATCCAGATCTTTAATTTTAGTAAAATCACCTTCAAATAGTGTGTTGATTAATGCTTCTCTTGCGACCATGTTGCATGAAAATAGTTTCTTTTCATCATCGATGGTTGACCCTATGTCATTCTCAGCTTTCAAGGTTTCCTTCTCTTCACAATCATCCAACAGTCTATGCCCAAGCATAGAAAATGTGTTCGCATCTTATTTTTCCAGCTGTTAAAGTTTTTAGGATCAAACTTAGGACTATCCTTCCTGTAGTATGTCATTTTCCAAGATCACCTCAAGTTGTTAAGCTTTCTCTCTGAGGACCACAAGCTCTGATACCAATTGTTAGGATTCAAAATCCATAATACAACTGAGAGGGGGGTGAATCAGTTGTATGATAGAATATTAAACTTTAAACTTTAAGCTTATCAATATCAGATCCAATGACCACAATGAATGCCAACACAATAACATAATATTTTGGTTACGGGGAAACCCTATTAAAGGTAAAAACCCCGGTGGGAATTAGCACCCACTAATGATGTACTGAGAGTATATTAATCCTTGTTAGAAGATATAGCCATGTTAGGAGCTTATTGAAACATTACAGTACATATTCCTTATTAGAGGATAGACCCTGTTAGGATTCAAGAACAAAGAAGGCTCGCTGCCTCAAGAAGGTTGAGTCCACCTTCTGAACTCACTAGTTCACAACAAGTGTATATGAAGAAATACACAATATTTTGAACTATTTTCCAGCAACTGTCTTTGCTTGATTAGTTCCAATGAAGTCCACCAATAATCCTCTTCTCTACATATAGCAGAAATAAGTTCACAACCTCCTTACATCACACTTATCACATGCCTATCTCTTCCTAAGAAAAGACCTTTTATTTATACCTTATTACATTTTACCAAGAATAGGTCGGCCCATAAGGCTTTCCTAATTACAAATAATTACATAGGCCCTTGCTAAGATACACACGGTATCACAAACAATTTTACAATGATTACATTACAACAATTAAGGACCAAAATCCTTGAATTATGCTTGCCAAACAAAACACACTTCATTCTCTGAGTCCTCTTCACAATAAGCCATCACCAAAGCACACACCATAGATGATGTCACCAATCATTCCATACATTGCACTGGCCAATGAACATCTATCAGTACCTCTATAATCTTCCTTCAAGATCACATACTTTGAATCCAATCCCTCTGTAATCTATACCAGAAAGTCAGAGACTAACTCTGTCGATTCTCATTGTCACACTCCAGTGACCAGTCTTTACCAAAATAGTTGTATCTTTCTTAATATGCATCCATTAATGATGTGATCTCAGATATAAGATCACAACATCCATCTGAACTCTCTTCTAACTTTGCAGCATCTGAAATGTCTGTACACCTTCTGTACACTGTGATTACCAATCTGGTTCCTTCATAAAAGCATATGTTGACATCATTGATAAAACACAAATGACAACAATATGAGTGCCTATTCAGTAACATAGTGATTAAACATATTAAATGTCTCAATCACCACTCATGCATTAGCAATATCCAACAATGTATGCATATATACACAATTATACATGCATATATACACAAATATACATGCATATATACTCAATGTATATTTAAAATAATAAATAATAAAAATAAAAAATAAAATACCTTAGAAAATGACGTTTGAAAATCAAAAGCTGTGACTTTCAACCCCGCCAAAACTATGAAAGTGATAGTTTTTCGTGGTTAAAAACCCCACCAAAAATTCCACTTCCAAACTTTCAATCAAAACTAAGGTACTTTCATACTTTTGATCAGAAGAAACTTTCTTCCAATCAAAAGTTTAGGGTACTTCCGATCAAAAGTAAGGTGGCTAGATTTTGTCGATTGTGCTTTTTAGGATAAATTTGTTCCTCTAAAAAACTGTAGCCCACTATTGTGGGTTCACCTAGGAGGAAAGGCCTGAATCCTTCATTAGAATATGAGAGCAATAAAGTGCTAGAGAGGAAAGAGCAAGGTGACGAAGATCAATCTAAGAAGAGGAACTAGATAAAATCAAGATGATGAAGGTAATCACAAGGATTGGGAAGATTTTGTGCATGGAGATCCCTAGTTATGCTAGAAGCTTAAACCTAGAGGATCTAATTGATTACATCAATGATATGGAAGAGTACTTAGAACTTGAGGAAATTAAAGATATAGAGCGGGTGAAATTTGATAAAACAAAGTTGAATGAACTTTCCTCCATTTGGGGAAAGTGCAACTGGATAGGAGCTAGAGAGGAAAATAGTGTTAGATAAATAAGAGGGGGGGTGAATCAGTTAAGTCCAATTATCCTACAATCCCAATTACTCTTAGATGTATAAAACCAATTCAACAAATAAAATTGAAAAATATAAAAAAAATGAGAAAAGAAAAAAAAATGCCTTGGTGAAAACTTGGAAACAGGCACCTTGGTAGCAAAAGTAGAATCTCTGCCAAGATGGTGAAAACCCGGCAAACGGGCACCACTTGTTTCAAAATGCTCCATCTATCAGTGCAATCTTGGTCTTTCCCAGCTTCCAGTCTTGCTTTAGTTTGTACATATCTCTCAGTTAGTTTTTGCATTTCCAGTTTTCAATAAGTCGATTTGTCCACCAATCTACTCAAGTGTCTATATCCTATCAATGTTCAAACTTGGGGGCAATCAATGTTATATCCTATGGCCTCCAGTATATCTTAGACGTATCATATCTAGTTAGAGTTCTTTGAAGCTTCATTTGAGTCAGTCAAGTCTGTCTTGTCTCCAGAAAGGATTTTGCATCTACAACAACAATCAAACTGAAAACTGAAAACAATATGTTCTTTTACATGCTTTTATCTCCTTGTATGCTTATTGATTCACATTGAGATTTTTGCATATTGTGTCCCTTCGAGCTCTTCGATGATGTCCTCTATAGGATTTAGAGAGTGATGACTGGGGGCATAATCTTTTCTTCATTTTCTGCTTGTATGTGAAAATCTAAACAACTTTGGAAATTCTAGATTGAAATGGTGTCCGACTGTAAGAGCCTCTATCTTGAATTGGATGGCCATGCATACCTCGACCATTGATACCTAGAAAATTCAAGGAATTTTGATCTCACTATTGTCTTTTTGAGTAAGTTCTTTCTCCTATTGTGAAACACGATCTTACCTAAGGATGTGAATGATAAAGGGTCGCTACGGGTAATTCACATTGGATTTAGAATGATCTCTTGGCTATTTGATGTGTTTTTCATGCAAGGCGTATTCAGGTCATCACGATGTTCATGTTTTGATGCTTATACAAATTTCTATATCAAAATGGACGTGATATTCAGGTCATCCTAGCACTTGTGCCTTGGTGCTTATATCTAATCTGACATTTTGAAAACAAAACCAATATTCATATATCCATGGTTGTTGACCAGTGGGTGTTGTATTGATTCTTGCGCATACAAATCAATATTCATATGTCTATGGTTTTTTTTAGCTAGTGGGCATTGTATTGATTTATCTAGTTACCTAAAAGTTCAATGATGATAACAAATTGACACATGATCAGTGACTAGGTCCTAGGTCTTAAGTTGCATTTCATTTTGCATGTTTCTTTGCATTTTTGCACTTTGCATGATCTCACAAATTGCTTGAACACTTAAAAGATTCTTCCATCACCTCTTCCAATCTAACAAGAGTTGAATCTCACACGAAGGTTCCTCCAACGAAATAGCAAGTAGAATCCTTTTTCGGGATCAAAATTCAAATCTGAGATCATTTAATATGTCAAAATCATGATTTAAAATTTTTGGGCCTAGGATGGTATGATGCTTGCATATTCGACCTTCGATCATCACAGAAATCCAGAATTCAACTTAACTGATTATCTAGCATCAAACTATCAAAATTTCAACCTTGGTCAACTCATGGTCAAACCTAGTCAAACTTGGTTTTTTCGACCTTCCAACGATGTAGAATGCGTTCTTGAATGTGTATAACCACTTTTCCAATCAATTAACATGCTTCTGAACTCTCAACGTTGACTTTTCTTATCAGATTTCAATTTTAATCCCGAAGGGGGCATGGTATTGCACATCATTCAAAGTCTATAAATCAAATTATATCAATCTTTCCTCAGTAATCAAGACAACAACCATGTCTAGTTATTGATTCATCAAAAAAAATCATCGCTCGGGGCAAATCTATCATCACTTGGGGCATATCAGATTCATCAAGATACATATCAACCTAGTATTCTCCTAATCTTGTAAACTGTATCAGTTTTTGCAACCATCTTATCATAGTGTTCTTTCCTTGGTTCTTCAGCAACTGAAGGGTTTAGATGTGATACCTACTAGTTCTGCTAAGACAATCAAGTCTAGAACCGGTCACTCACTTCTTTGCAATCCTAAGGTTTGGAATCAAGCATTCTGACACTTTTTCGCAATCATAGGTTCATTTTCTGTTATAGTGAACATTATCTTTGGTCATTCAGGACCTATTATCTCCATATCAAATCAATATCAATCAGCTTCTGTCTCATATCAATTATCAATTTCAAATCAGTTTCATATCTCTATCAAACACAGACTATCTTTGAACCACTACGCTTCACACAGTAATTCAAAGAGGGGCAAAATGTAATACCCCAAAAATGGGCTATAAGTTCATTAATCTTCTATATCAACAAATCGAATGAAATCAACATCGAAGTCCTAATCTAAGGCACATCTAAACATCATCGAATCATAATTGATTATCTTAAATTCTGCATCGGGGAATATAACTAGCAATATTCTTAATTATCTTAATTACCTTTAATTTAATGATTATTTGGCGATAAATCACATTTATCCTAAAGTTTGATTAATTGAATATTTTCATATTTAATTAATTAGATTTAATATTTGCCACTTAATTGTTTAATTAAAATTAATTCTATCTATTATTAATTGTATTATTTAATTTTGACAATAAATCCAATATCCTATGAATAATTGATTAAATTTTTATTTAATTAATTAAAGCAAGTTGTCATTATTTAATAATATAGTTTTTAATAAAAGTTTGAAAAAATAATTGATTAACCCATAAATCAATTATTTATTTTCAAAAATCAGTTAAGTTGAGCATAAATCACTTTATTTATTAAATTAATTCATAAATGAAACATGCACAATCATAAAAGTAGACAACTATCAATTATCAATTAAAGCTAAACTCTATTTTGAGTTAAAACTTAGCTTTTGCATGTTTTTATGAATTAAATTATCTTTATTATCAGATAACTCAAAAATCAAGCTGAGTTAATCTAAGTGATTTATGGCTTTCTTCCATGCACCTCCAAAGCCCTGGATTTCTATAAAAACAAGGCTCAGCTCTTCATAATTCATCTCTCAAATTTGCATCCACAGGATCTCATATTTTTGCATCCTCGCGTTGTCGAATTGGAGGACGAAGAATCAAAGCTTATTGCGAATCAAGGCTATTGTGTGATCAATTTGGTTTTTATTCATATCATATTATTTCTAGATTAGCATATCATAGATCAATTTTCATATTAGCATAGATTTCATATCAGTTTTGATCATATCATTGCATAGAAAATACCCAAAAAAAATATAGATTAATTGCATTCAATTCATATCTAGATTAATTGCATTCAAATCCTTCATTTAGGTGTCGTCTAGGTCACTGATCTCGATAATAATCTAAGAACATTAATCTTGCACCTACTAGAAGGCAGTAAATCGCTTGGTTAAATTAGATTTCAATTTTGCATGATTTTGATTTTTACTAACCTCTAATGTTTTACTGAAGTTTTGTGTCTACAGATTAGGTACAATTTTCACACACACAGTTCTCACTTCAACCTATCTGACCAGCTTCGCACAAATACAATATTCTCCTCATGCGCATCATCATTATTTTGAATCTCTTATCTCCTTATATAGACATGATAAACCATTTTATTCTCAATCATATATTTTACCGCTTAATCTCCTTCGTTGATTTTGCCTCTTTCACCTTCCTCAAAACTTGTTTCTTAAACATGTTTCAATCTTTATCATCTGATCTTCCTTGAATTTCATCAGCCATAGATATTTATAATAAGCTTTATCTTTATCATCGGAATCATCCCAATTCATCCAGCTCATCATCTCATGTCGGCAATCACATGTTCCATATTATTTCTTTCACTCAATCAATGTCGTGATGTGTCAGTGACATCCTTGCTTGGTTAATACCGCACTCATTATACACTACACTTTCTTGGTGTACATTGTATCTACTCGATGTATACTAAGTTCTTCATATACCAACCATATAAACTTTTACATTCTTGATCTTAAATACTTAACAAAATCACGTAATACAATCAAATCACTATCATATTCCCATAGACTCATCAATAAGTTACCAAATGAATACCATATTCATAACTTCCTCATACATCTCATTCTCATGCTAATATCTTTTTCCTTCACCAATATTACCTTCTTCAAATATTTGCAACTGTAATGATAAGTATAGTCAAAACTAGTTGACATCAATGACAATATAATAACTGATCTAATGTCTCACATATACCTTAGTAGCTCGGTGATCATCTTCACATTCTATTCTCCAAGTAATCAATTAGTTGTAGTCTAACAATCTCTCCCTTTGGCATTGATGTCAACACAAACAAAATATGAAATATGCCATAGAATACCAAACTTCTTAAGTGTATACAACTCAATTTATATGTTGTGACTCGGTAAGCTCTCCCTTAGCTTATGCATTCAATATGTTTAATCACTACACAACATCATTTTTCTCTCCATTTCTATTATCTTCATTTCTAACTGATATGACATGATCATCTCTCCCTTTGAACTTTGAATCTTTCCTGAATATTTCATGTAACCATCTCTCCCTTTAACAATAATACCAAAAAACTAATCATCTCTTCAATAGCCAAATAAGTATCTTTTCAGTTCATGTTCAGATTCTTATATCTTGGATACATACAAATGTTCTTTGTTTCATCTTTATCTTCCATCTTCTTCTTCACAACCTTAGGAATCCAAAAGTGTGAACATCTTGCATCAACATCATTGGATCTTCTAATAAAGTACAGGTTGATGCAACCCCATATCACCTTAGTGACTATTAGATAGGGGATGGACCCCTAGTCTACTTCTCAAGTATTCAAAAGTATCCTTCAATAAGGGTTTTTTGAATATATCACCAAGTTACTCCTGCGACTTCGCATATTCCAATTTGACCTAATTTTCCTAAACTTTATCTCTCAAGTAGTGATATTTAATAGATATGTGCTTTATTTTTACATGCATCACTCAATTCTTTGAAATGTTAATAGTACTTTTATTGTCACAATAGATTATCACTAGATCAATGATTTCTTCATTCATACCTTCCAACAATTACTTTATCCATGTAATATTTGAATAATTAGCAGTAGCAGCTTCATATTCAGCTTTAGCAGTGGACTAAGAAATGCATCATGTTTCTTGCTTATCCATGTTACTAATATTTCTCCTAAAAAGAATGCTCCACATGTAGTGCTTTTTCTATCATCAATATTTCCAACCCAATCAACATCAGTGTAAAATTTAAGTTCAAAATTATCTTCTTTCTTATACCATAATCCATAGTTTTTGGTGTTCTTCAAATATCTGAAAATTCTTTTCACAACAGTCATGTATGATTCATTAGGATTAGCAGAGAATCTAACTACAATTCCAACAACATGTGCAATATCTAGTCTATTGTGCACAACATACATTAACTTTCCAAACATAGATCTATATAAGGTTTGATTTGCCTATGTTGACTTGTCATCCTTCGTCAACTTGCATCCATTTACCATAGCTATACCGGGTAAGTGCACCAAGATGGTGAACAAAAAGGGGGGTATAAGTGGCCACTTTTTTTTCTAAAATCAGGGAAACCTAAACTTCACAAATATATTTAAGGGTCATGCACTCAAAATTAGGAGTTGTGTAAAGAATAAGAATTGTAGTAATATGAATCTAGTTTCTAAACTACTAAAGTTTTTTAAAAATGGATAAGATTAAGAGGGTCAAACCTCTTGCACACAAACAATTATTCTTGATTTTTTTAGAAAAACATAACATAACTATTTTCGTGCACTTCACAAAATATATAGTTAGATTTAGCATTTTGCAAAACCCTTTTAGTAGGATGATAGGTAATTTTTTGTTGATTATTTTATTTTTTATGATTTTTTAAGTGATCGCATCTTGAAAATCTGGTACTTATTTGTGTGTTGGGCATAACTTGCATCAAAATAATCTAAATTGCAAAAAAAAATTAAAAAAGTGTATAGAATCTAGTGTAGAATAGTAATATGTAATTTGATTTGAATTTGGTCAAGTAGATCAAAAGTTATTAAAAAAATGGTAAAGAAAATTAAAGTTTACTATGCTAATGTTGTCAAAAAATAGAAAATTTTATATGGTCAGAAAGCTTACAAGATGTGTGAGATGATGGTAGTATTTTTAGAGATACCTACTTGATCATTTGTAAAGCTAATGATGACGAAGTAGAGAAATCATGATGAAAAACTAAAAATGTGTAAATGGACAAAATTGGACAAAAATTGGGCTTACGAGCCTTAGGATCGTATTCCAAACCTTTTACCAAGTCATAACCCATACAGGTTATGGTGTACAAAATAACCCACTCGGGTTTTGATAAGAAAAGTCACAATTTCAAGTTCTACAAAACCCATATGAGTTTTGAAGACATAAAACAATATTTTTAGTTTCACATAATATATCTTCAAAACCCGTATGGATTATGAAGACATTAAAAAATTTCTTGTAAATGTGTAATACAATACACATTTGTATAGATTTACATATATGATATGTTTCTATGTAGTTATATATATATATATACATACATACATATATATATATATATATATATATATATATATATATATATATATATATATATATATATATATACATACATACATACATACATACATACATACATACATACATACATACATACATATAGACACACACACACACATGCACGACTCTTCTTATTTCCTCTCTCTCTCTCTCTCTAAGTTTGTATAATCTGTACGGGTTATGGGAGATTATCATTACTTTACATAATGCATATGGGTTATGAGGAAATATATTTATTTGAGTCCCAATGGCCTAAAATCCAGCAGTTCAATTTGTTTGAAGGCCTCACTACTATTGCACATGATTTTCTGGGACAATAACAGTCAAGTTTTGTTTATTTTATTATCAATATTTCTTTGAAATGATTGATTTGTCTTGTTTTTTGGATTCTTTTTTAAATTATTTTATCATGGTTACTTTAAATTATAATAAAATGATGTTCATTTGTTATTTCTATGATATTTGATTATGGATTGTCCTCATGATGTTACGTGTAGGACAATCAATATCAACAATGGGAAAGAACAAGAGAGGAACGATTGAACAATGAGAGGCAACAAAGGAAACACAAAGGGAGTGTATGAGGAGATTATGTGAAGGTACATCATCTAATGCACCTAATGAAAATGATGAACATTCAACAATTGAAATTGATATGATGAATGCACCAAATCAAAATGATCAACATACACTAATTCAAATGCATGAGATGAATCCACCTAATGAATGTGATGAACATAGGCCATTTGAAAATGATGTAATGAATGCACATGTTAATGAAATTCAAGAAGATTTACCATTTAAATAAAATTATGTAATGAATGCACCAATCTTAACACCTCCTAGAATAATTTGTAGAAAGCCAAAGTTTCTAATAGACATTGATGAAAATATTTTGAGGCCAATGCATGATAAAATTTCCAAGAGAACTTGCAGGAGAATGGATATAAGAATTTGGAATAACTATTTTGAGAACTTAAATCAAAGTGGAAGATGCCAATTAGTTGTTGAAATGATTAAAAATCTAAAATTTAGAGAAACAGTGAAAATTTCGGGGTTAAGAACATCTAAAAATAATAGTGAAAGAACCATTCTGAGAAATATTTTTGATGCATACCAATCCATTGGTTCCAAATCATGCTCTAAAGATGCTAATGTTACTCATCATGTCCTCACATCAACCATAATGGGAAAGGAAATGAAAAAATATTGTTTAATAAGAAAAACAAGAAAGTCATTAAGGATAAGTAGAACCACATTACACCATGCTTTAGATAGACAAGAGTAAATTGAGGATTCTAACAATAATTCTCTTTGGGCATTCTCAGGTAGACTCTCACACAAGGACAAGGTTGTTGTTGATGCACTAAGAACATTAATGTAGAAATATTGGCATGAAAACATAAGGGTTTCACCCAACCAAAGAGATGTTGTTTGAAGGTGAATTGGAATTAGAAATCATGAGCCACATCCAAAACACTACTTAGATATGACAAAAACACAATTTAATGAAAGGTTTCTTCAAATCTTTCCTCAAATTAAAATTATTCAAATATTTTTTGACATGACAAAACCATTTTATGTTAAGATTAATCATGCACGTACTACATGTTGTAGGGTTTATGTTTATTTTTCCATGCATTATGAGATTTATCGCTATATATATGGTACTTTGCATGCTAACAATATTTTGCAGGAATGTGGTCTACATGTTGGAAATTGCAATTGAAACAATTGTTGTATTGTCATTGATGCCAAACCTTAACTAGTAAGACTATTGCTACTTAGGAAAGTACTATATCTATTTGAGTGTTGCTAAGGGTCTAAGCAAGGTTGGTAACAATAGCACCTAAGGAAAGGTTGAGTTATCTTGATACTACAAAGTGTACTTGACTATATTGCACAATGATGAGATAATGTATTATTTATCTTAGTAAGACTATAGACTAAACTGGTAGGCTTAACTGAACAAAGAATGGAAAAATCATGTTTAAGCTGAGTAATGTTAGTGTTGACCGAGTTAGTATATGCCGAGCAAAATTATAGTGTCGACCGAGCATCAATAAATTGCCAAGGAAGATAGTGTAAGCTGAGGAAATAGTTTTAGTAATGACCGAGCTTTCTACATGAAGACCGAGCGGACAATAACAGTATTGACCGAGCATCAGCAATTTTATATTTGAAGAGAATTTAATTTTGGAGCCGACATTGTTGAATTCTTGGATTATGTAAAATGTGTTGACTTTATTTATTGATTGTTTGGAAGCATTAAATGCACTATAAAACATTTTAATGTAAATCTTTAAGAGATTTGAGATGATTCTAGAAAAGGAGCCAAAGAACATGAAGCAGGTAGATTCAATGAATCTGACCTAACCCTAAGATCTACGAATGATATTGAGTGGAAAAAGATGAGTTAACCTAATTGAGAAAAATATAAGGGAACCTGAGCATTTTGATATGCATGTACATGGAGAATAGAGAATGCTGGAAGAGGAAAGTTTTATTGACTGAATAAGCAAAAAAGGATAAAGGAGAATTGTGGTGATTGCTTGAAGAAAAGTTCTAAGCAGATCAGAGATGTAAATGGAAAAGTTTCAAAGTTAGTAAACTAGCATTAGTGTATGGAATCAAATCTGATATTTGCAAAGTGAGTTGTATATTTTTCAGATAATACTACTGCTACTTTCTAACCATTGTAATAGTCAAAATCCTTTTAACAGAGGTTGACCTAACAGTCATATGTTAAATCCTTTGAACAAGGGTGCATTCTAATGGAATGTATGTAACTCTTATGACTAGGCTCACTTTTAACAGGGTGATTGAAATCCTTTAACTAGGTCACACTTGACAGTGTGTATTGTAACCTTTGACAGGGTTGGCTTTTTATCGAGCTCACTTCAGAAGAGTGAAAATAATAGTAGCATGTTACAAAGTGGTTTTTCCCAAATTGGGTTTCCAATATAAAACCCTGGTGTTAATACTTGTGTGAATGTTTTGGTTTGAACATTACTATGTTTTGCAAGTTAAGTTACAACTGGATAGTGGACTACATTGTTAGATGTTTCTATTATTGAATCAGTGATGACCAAGTTTGTTTTGGTTATTGGATCTGATTTAAGGATAAGTTTCTGAGATTGTTTTATACATCAGGACTTGAGAACAACTAATTCACCCCCCCCCCCCCCCCCCTCTTTGTTGTTCTTAATCATATTTAACAATTGGTATCAGAGCTATGTTGCTTATTATTAGTGTTGATAGAAATCAAGTTTAAAGGGGCTTGAAGCAAATGATCAGGATGTATAAGAAGGAGGTACCGAAGCTAAACAATGAAAACTTCCCTGCATGGAAAAGCTTGATGAAGCTACATCTGGCCAGTATTGGTGACTCTACAAAATACTACATTGATAATAGTTATGTCTCACCTATCGCACCTTTGACTACCGAAGAAATGAGAGCTAAGCAAAAACATAATCAGGCAATGTTGGAAATTGCATCTTCCCTAAGCTATCCAGAATTTGAGGACATTAAGGATTGTACAAATGCTAAGGATATGTGGGACACTCTTGCAAGGATCTATGGTGGTGACTTGAATGTACTGAAAGAAAAGGCCGAGAATCTTAGAGGTAAGTTTGATGAAATGAGAATGCAAGAAGGTGAAAACATTGCACAATATTGTGGTAGAATAAAAGAAGTTGTGAATGCTATTAGAGGAGCAAATGGGACTATTGATGATGAAACTATAATTGGGAAAGTACTAAGAACCTTGTGTCCTATATATGCTATTAAGATCTTAGCTATTAAGGAATCTAGATGTAATTCTGCTAATGTGCTTACTTTGGAAAGTTTGGTTGGTAAGCTGACTACTTTTGAACTCTCTAACTATGATAATTTCACTATTGGAAGCATTGGAAATGTTGAATTTTCTTTCAAGTCATAGCTAGTTCTGAATAAGCCAAAGAAAGAAAAAGAAATATGCATCAGTGAAAGTGAAAGTGAAAGTGATAGTGAAAGTGACAGTGACACTTTTGATGAAGACCTAGAAGATCTAGAAGCTCTTATGGCTAGAAGACTGAGAAGGGGAAAAGGAAACTATAAAGGTAAACTCCCTATTATATGTTTTGCATGTAATAAAGTTGGTCATATAGCTAGTAGATGTCCTGATAGGAAGGATAAAGATGATGAAAGGAAAAGAAAACACAAAGATAGAAAAGATGATAGAAGCTACCAATGGAACAAAGACTACAAAGGAAAAGGTAAGAAATCTTGTTACATTGCTGAAAAAGAGATTGACACTGATAGTGATGATTTTGAAATTGAGATAGTCTATGTTGCAATGAAAGATGAATCTGATGAGGATAAGAAAATTGCATTAATATCCTATGTGAACAAGAATGATAAATGGATTATTGATAGTGGTTGTTCACATCACATGACTGGTGACAAAAATAAGTTTTAGACCTTACATCATTATAGAGGTAAAAGTGTAAAATTTGGTAATGATGCACCATGTCCTGTTAGAGGAAAAGGTTTGATTAAACAGACTGATAAGATATCTTGTGAAAATACATATTGGATTGAAGGTCTTAATTACAATTTGTTAAGTGTTCCTCAGCTTAACAAAACTAGTTACCGAGTGGAATTTCATCACAAGCAAGCTAAAATATTTAATGCTACTGGAGAACTGATTGGAAGTGGAGATCAGACTAGAGGTAATTTGTTCTATCTTGACCTATCTGAAGAAACATGTTTAATTTCACAAATTGATGATATTTGGTTATGGCATAAAAGGTTGTGTCATGTTAACTTTGACAATCTAGTAGAGATAAGTGAGAAGAAAAAGGTAAGAGGTCTACCTAGATTGAAGAAACTTGAGATTGTGATGTGCAAGGAATGCCAATTAGGAAAAATGACAAAGTCAAGTTTCAAGAGCAAATCCTTTACTTCTAAAAACATTTTAGATTTGGTTCATACTAACCTTTGTGGACCTATGGGTGTACAAATTTACTGTGGTTCTAGATACTTTATCTTATTTGTTGATGATCATACTAAAATGATGCATGTGATGTTTCTAAAAGAAAAATATGAAGCTTTTCAATTCTTTAAGTGGTATTTGGCTAAAGTTGAAAAGGAGACAGGTAGGAACTTGAAATGTCTTAGATCTGACCGAGGTGGAGAATTTACATCAAATGAATTTAATTTGTTTTTCAATGATAGAGGAATTAAAAGACAGATGTCTGCACCTAGAACACCTCCACAGAATGGTATAGCAGAAAGGAGAAATAGATCTATCTTGGATTGTGAAAGGACATTGATGATTGAAAAGAATGTGGCACAAAAATATTGGAAAGAACCTATAAGCATTGTTGTCTACACTCTTAACCGGTTACAAATCAAGAAAGGTACAAATCTGACACCCTATGAATTATGGCATGGGCATGCACTGAGTGTTAAATACTTTAAAATCTTTGGAAGTAAGTGCTATATATAAAAGACACTAGGAATGGAAAGTTTGATGCTAAGAGTGATGAAGGCATATTCCTAGGGTACTCCACAAAAACTAAAGCTTATAAGTGTTTGATCTCTAACACTAACAAAATTGTGAAAATTGTGAATGTCAAAATTGATGAGTATGCAAAAAGAAATGAAGCTGATAGTAAAAGAGAACCAGAAGATTATAGATCTTTTTTGTAAATTAAAGAAAAAGAAGAGGCAAGTAACAAACTTGCACCTGATGCCAAGTCTCAGGTAAGAAATGTCGAGTGACAGAGAGAAGCTGCCGAGCGTTAGGAAAATAGTGTTGAGAGAGAACAAGAACATGTCGAGCTACAAGAAAATGTTGTTGAATATCAGGAAGAGGTTGCCAAGCATTCTAAAGTTGAATCTAACAATCTTACTAAGGAACATGATGAAATAGAGGATAGAACAGCTGAACCTATTTTGGAAAAATATGTAAGAAGACATCATAAGCCTGAACAGATAATTGGAGACAAAAATTTTGGAATCTAGACCAGAAGTAAGACTAAGGATCTAACATGTTTACTGTGTGAATTTGAACAGAAGACAACTAGAGAAGCATTGGAAAATGAAGACTGGATACAAGCAATGAATGAAAAAATTGACTAGATTGAGAAGAATGATACTTGGACTCTGGTGCCGAGACTTGAAAACAAAAATGTTATAGGAACAAAGTGGGTGTTTCAGAATAAGATGAATGAAAATGGTGAAATCACTAGGAACAAAGCTAGGTTGGTATGCAAAGGCTATGTACAAGAAGAAGGAATAGATTATGGGGAGACATTTTCCCCTATAGCTAGATTGGAAGGAGTAAGAACTCTGCTTGCATATGTTGCTTATAAAGATTTCAAGGTATATCAAATGGATGTCAAGTCTACATTTTTGAATGGTATAATAGAAGAAGAAGTTTACATAGAACAACTAGAAGGTTTTATTGATCCAAATAGAAGACACGTGGTGTGAAAACTAAACAAAGCATTAAATGGATTGAAACAAGCTCCTAGAGCATGGTATGAGAGGTTGCACAACTACTTGATATAGATTGGATTTTCAAGAAAAAATGACACAAGCAATCTATACATGAAGGATGAAGAAGGTAAAGGTATCCTGTTGGCAAAAAAATTTGTTGATGACATTATTTTTGGTGGACAAGATGCATTATGTAAAATTTTCTCAAATGAAATGCAAACTAAATTTGAAATGAGTATGTTTGGTGAGATCAAATTCTTTGTTGGTTTACAAGTATATCAGAGGAAGAATGGAATTTTCATTACACAATCTAAGTATGTTAATGAAATATTGAAAACTTTTGGGATGGAAGATGCTAAACCAGTGGGAACTCCTATGGTTACTGGACAAAATTTATCTACGAATGATGATGCTATAGAAGTAGATCAGAATCTATACAGACCCATGATTGGAAAATTGTAGTATGTTGTACATAGTAGACTAGATATTACATTAGCTGTTGGGATTGTGGCAAGATTCTTTGCCAATCCTAAGGAAACACATATGATGGCTGTGAAAAAAATTATGAGATACTTGAAAGGAACAGTTGACTATGGTCTATATTATAAGAAGGATGACAAATTTGAACTCTAAGTTTATAAAGATGTTGATTGGGCAGGAAATGTAGATGATAGAAAGAGTACTAGTGGTGGAGCTTTCTTTCTTGGACAAAGATTAGTCTCCTGGACAAGCAAGAAACAAAATTGCATTTCCCAATCTACTGCCAAGGCTGAGTATGTTGTTCCTACAGTAAACTGTTCAAACTTGGTATGGATAAAAAAATTGTTGATAGGCATGAAAGAAGAAATTACTAAACTTGTTATTTTCTGTGACAACACAAGTGCTATCAATATTTCTAAGAATCCAGTGATGCACACTAAGACCAAGCACATTGCAATCAAGTATCACTACTTGAGAGAATTAGTACAAGATAAAGAAGTCTGAATGGAATATGTGAATACAAAAGAAAAATTAGCAATCTTCACTAAAGCTTTACCCAGAGAAGCTCATGAGTATTTGAGAATTCAATTAGGGGTTCTTCCCCTAACTGAGGTTTCCTAGACAGGCTATGAGCACTACATCAAATATGCTACAGTAGAAAATTTGACGCATTGATGCAGAAGTTTGTCACACTTTAGGGCTGGCCTAGAGTTGTGAAGAGAAGAAAAGACAAGGAATCAGTCATAAGCAAGATGACAGAGGGAGAAACACTGAGCTGTACAGATATTATCTACATCTGATGGATGTATGTTTTAGTTGCTACTTTGGCATTTTTGTCAAAGAGGGAGATGAACTCATATGATAACACATGAAACTGAAAGGCAAGAGGGAGATGAACTAATGGGAGATGAACTAATGAAGATGAAGATAAGGATGATGAACTGAAATGAAGGATCAGGATAGAGGGAGATCTGAATACTTCTGATGGTCACAGAAGTGAGGCTTATAGGATTCTGAATCAAAATGAAGCTAAGGATATTATAAAATAATTTTTTGATGAACAGATAAGTTTTTGGATTGGTTGGTAATCTATGTGTTATTCAGGTGATATCATATGGTGTTGCCATCAATGCCAAAGAGGGAGATTGTTGGAAACTGCAATTGAAACAATTGTTGTATTGTCATTTATGTCAAACCTTAACTGGTAAGACTGTTTCTACTTAGGAAAGTACTATATCTATTTGAGTGTTGCTAAGGGGCTAAGCAAGGTTGGTAAAAATAGCACCTAAGGAAAGGTTGAGTTATCTTGATACTACAAAGCATACTTGACTATATTGCACAATGATGAGATAATGTATTGTTTATCTTAGTAAGACTATAGACTAAACTAGTAGGCTTAACCAAGAAAATAATGTGAAAATCATATTTAAGATGAGTAATGTTAGTGTCGACCAATTTAGTATATGCTGGGAAAAATTATAGTGTCGACCAAGCATCAGTAAATTGCCGAGGAAGATAGTGTAAGCCGAGGAAACAGTTTTAGTAATGACCGAGCTTTCTACATGAAGACCGAGTGGACAATCACAGTATTGACCGAGCATCAACAATTTTATATTTGAAGAGAATTTAATTTTGGAGCCGATATTGTTGAATTCTTGGATTATGTAAAATGTGTTGACTTTATTTATTGATTGTTTCGAAGCGTTAAATGCACTGTAAAATATTTTATTGTAAATCTTTAAGAGATTTGAGATGATTTTAGAAAAGGAGCCGAAGAACATGAAGTGGGTAGATTCAATGAATCTGACCTAACCCTAACATCTACGAATGAGATTGAGCGGCAAAAGATGAGTTAACCTAATTGAGGAAAATATAATGGAACCTGAGCATTTTGATATGCATGTACATGGAGAACAGAGAATGTTGGAAGAGAAAATTTTTATTGACTGAATAAGCAAAAAAGGCTAAAGGAGAATTGTGGTAAATGCTTGAAGAAAAGATTCGAGAAGATCAGGGATAGAAATGGAAAAGTTTCAAAATCAGTAAACCAACATTAGTGTACGGAATTGGATTTGATATTTGCAAAGTGAGTTGTATATTTTTTAGATAATACTACTGCTACTTTCTAACCATTATAATAGTCAAAATCCTTTTAACAAAGGTTGACCTAACAATCATATGTTAAATCTTTTGAACAAGGTTGCATTCTAATGGAGTGTATGTAAGTCCTATGACTAGGCTCACTTTTAATAGGGTGATTGAAATCCTTTAACCAAGTCACACCTAACAGTGTGTATTGTAACCTTTAACGGGGTTGGCTTTTTATCGAGCTCACTTCAGAAGAGTGAAAATAATAGTAGCATGTTACAAAGTGGTTTTTCCCAAATTGGGTTTCCACTATAAACACTTGGTGTTAATACTTGTGTGAATGTTTTGGTTTGAACATTACTATGTTTTGCAAGTTAAGTTACTGCTGGGTAGTGGACTGCATTGTTAGATGTTTCTATTATTGAATCAGTGATGACCAAGTTTGTTTTGGTTATTGGATTTGATTTAAGGATAAGTTTTTGAGATTGTTTTATACATCAAGACCTAAGAACAACTAATTCACCCCCCCCCCTCTATTTTTCTAAATCATATTAACACTACAAGCACCTCCTAAGTCACCAAGAGACTTCATTTCAAGTGTACTCTATAAATGAGATGATGGGTGCATTTATTGTATAAGATTATGTATTTGAAATTATTTTATCCTACATGTGGTGGTTTGCAAAAGTTGCATATATTCTTACATCTTGATAACACACATGAAATTGGGCAAGAACTAGTTTCTTTTGGAAAATACAAGTCAGTTACATATGGTGTTAAAGATGGAAAAGAATTAAAGAGGTGTGAGTTAGTGAAAATGGATATATGTGTAGCTGATTTTATGAAGATGTTTCAAGACAAACTAGTTTATGAGTACATAAGTCACACACATAGAGCTAGGTGGTTAAATGAGAAATTTAAGTTGTGTAAGGACACTTTCCCACTTAGTACTATTGTCTTTGTCATTGATTTTGCAGATAATTATGCGCTAAAAACTCAAAATGAAGTACAACCTATGTATTATCACTCCACACAAGTTACAACTTTTGTACACATAGTATTCATGCATGCACATGATGGCACAAAGGAGGATGGAAAGTTTATGAGAGAGTATCACTTCTATATCAGTGATGATCGTACACATTCCTCAGAGTTTGTGCAAAAATTCTTTAAAGTTTTCTATGACATTTTAAGGGAAAGACGTATAAGATACAACCAGAACTTAATATAGTCAAACAATTGCAACTTACAATTCAAGAATACAAGGATGTTCTACTGGTTGAATAGGATGCATGTGACAAGTGGTGTGCAACATTTTTTTAATTTCACTAAGGAAGGTCATGGAAAGGGAGAGCATGATGGTGTAGGAGCATGTGGGAAAAGAGATATTACCAGAGAGGAATTGAAGTATGGAGGTGGTGCAGTGTTAATAGATGCAGAAACAATTGTGCAATAGCGTAATTCTATTATGGGACCAGGTAATGCGGGTATGTCTATGGTTTGCAAAAAAATTTGGTTAATACGTGAATCTAACATTGAAAACTATTTAGATTCTTGTACAATTACAAGATCAAGTGACATGCATTGATTTAGAAGTTCAAATGCAATATCATTAGCTATTTATACTAGACAGATTACCTTCTTTTTCTCTTCATGTATGCTTTTTTTATTGGATGAATGTGAATCAAAAGACTGAGTCGACAAATGGTCTTGTAGACCTTTGAAAACCCTAGATACATATCAACTTCCTTGAGCACTACAACTAAACCATATGGAAGCATCAGTGGATTTTGACCAAGTACTGATGTATTTGAACTAGGTAATTTATTAATTTATTACATAGTGAATTCTTTTTCTCATCTTGTATACATTTTAAGGTCAATTTATTAGTTCTTTATGTTGATTTTGGTATTAACTTATAGCCTTCTACTAAATGCAGGTCATGTATATGCAGTCATTGCAGATGAGAACAATGAAGAAAGTACATATTATTTTTTGTGTCATAGTATTGAGGCCAAAAATAAATTGACAACTACAGTCACTGATGGAGAGAGTATTGAGTACCCAATAGGTTTCGTTGTTGTGACATGCACATGGCTTAGAAGGTTCCGTTGTTGTGTCGATTTGTATTGAGACCTCTTAAACTCAATTTATTACACTTTGTATTGATATTGACATTAACTTAATTTTATAATAAAATGCAAGTACTATTAGGAATGAATGCTAAAGCCTTTGGCAGTCATTCTGTAGCAGTGGTTGTTGCATTCATGACTATGTTTGTCATTGATGTCAACACTGTGATATTCTGGAGTTTAGCAGAGAAGCAGCCATAGTTTTGTTTTGTGCACATGTTATATTGTAGATTGAGTTATGCATAGTTGATGGTATGTTCTTTGGTGTGTTATTATCCTATGGTTAAGAGCACAAAAAGAAATTCATTTATTCATAAAAGTTATAAGCATTTTGGTGGAAGCAGTATTCTGCAAGTATTCCTGTGTAGCGGTTTTTGGTAATCGGAGGATATCTCCTAACCAGGATGGAATCTGATTCTATGCATTTAAAGGGAAGTTTTAGACTCATTGGTGATGACATGGTTCATAGTGCAAACTTTGAGGTCACACGATTGGAAAGTTATTGTATCTGGAAGTCGATAGTTTTATGTAATTTTGATGTAGCATGTTGAAATTATTATTTTGTATTTGCATGCCGACTCATCTATAATTATTTGAGTGTGGTATAAAGGAAGGAATGTTTTTCTTGTTATATATGAGGATTTTAATAGTTGTGATATGAAATTATGAAATTTGTGATGCAAATGTATGCATGAAGTGAAGAAAAGAGCTAATTTAGTGATGAAGGAAGACTTGCGAAGTACAGAGATCTGGATTTGTGATCTTGTGTAGCAGAGAGAATAGTTTTGGCACAGTGTGAAGGAGGTAACATATTTCATATTATTCTGTTGAATAATCCTAAGATCTATTGGACAATGAGTTTAGAGATCTTGCCTTGAAGCTATTTGGGTAGTGGGTCCTTCTATCTTCCATAACTCCTAACAAGGTTAGAATCTTTTAACAAGGATTCAAAATCTCCTAATAGAGATTCATATGTACTGAATGTATTTCATAAGACTCCTAATAGGGCCCATCCTCTAATAAGGAATTTTCATATTAGTACATTATTTTGTGGGCATCATTCCCACTGGGGTTTACTCTTTGATCAAGAGGTTTCCTAGTTAACATATCTTGTGTTATTGTGTCATTGTGTATGATTATCCTTCTATGGTTGGTTACTACATTAATTATATGGTTTAAAGCTATTGAAGTTAATGATGATAAATGGTTTAATTATCAGATAACTAATTCACCGCCCCCCCCCAGTTATCTTGGTGGTCTTTAAATTCTAACAATTGGTATTAGAGTGGTAGGTCCTTGAAAGAGAAGTTTAACAACTTAAGGAGATCTATGGTGAATTTTAGGAAAGAAAGCCCTAAGTTTGATGGAGTAAATTTTGACTGCTGGAAAGAAAAGCTGAAGACACATCTCTTGTGTTTAGGACCATGCTAGTTGTTGATTACAAAGAATGAACAGACTATAATTGAAGAAGACAGTCTTGAAACAAGTTCTAAAGATGAGGTAGATCTATTTATGTGTAACATACTTGCAAGAGAAGCACTTTTATCAGCACTTCTAGAGAATGAATACAGTCAGGTAAAAGGTTTAACTAAATCTCATGATATTTGGAAAGCTTTACATTCTACTTTTGAAGGTGATGAACATGCAAAGAAAGCTAGGTTACATAATTGGATTTGTGCATTTGAAGACATAAGAATGATGGAAGATGAATCTGTTAGAAGCTATATTGGTAGGATGTCAGAAATTGTTGCAGGATTAAAGTCTTGTGGAGGTGAAAAGATAGAGAATGAAGTAATATGGAAGAGTTTGAGAACATTGACACTGGTATTCAGGAAGACTACACAAATGATTGAACAAGTGATACCTTGTACACCAAACTTTTCAAGAGAGACTCTTCTTGGAAGATTGGAAGCAGCAGAGACAAATTTGAGATTATCAGGAGAACTACCTAGAGTGGAGATAGCATTCAGTGCTCTTAGCATCAGACCTACTTTGTCTAGAAGTACAAGTGTGAATGGAGATTATGCTAGTAGTAGCAGATCCAAATCTTATGAAGATAAGAAGATTGAAGAAGGTATTGCCTTGTTTGTGAAAAGAGAACCAGATGGTAAGAAAATCTTTAAATGTTGGACATGTCAAGAATATGGTCATTTTGCATCTAAGTGTCCTAAGAGAGTTAAGAAGTATAGAAACAATTTTAAGCCTAGAAGATCTAAAGAATGTTATTATGCAAATGATGAAGAAATTGAAGTAGGAATTGAAAGACATTTGAGTGATAGTGATAATGATAACTTTGATGACATAGAATTTGTAGCAATTAAGGAAGAAAATTTTGAATCTGATATTAAAGAAGAAAAAGCTTTAGTTTCCCAAGTTGAAAAGAAAGCTGATTGGATTATAGATAGTGGTTGTTCACATCATATGACTGGTGATAAAGGAAAATTCATAAATTTTAACAATTATGATGGAGGAGTTGTTAGAATTGGTAACAATGCACCTTGTTTGATTAAAGGTATAGGATCTATTACTCTTGATGCAAAGACTAATACTGATGATGTTTACTTTGTTGATGGATTGAAACATAATCTTTGTAGTGTTGGATAGTTAGTGGATAAAGGATATCAAGTTTGGTTTACTGAGAAAACTTGTGTAATTAAGGATAAAAATGGAAATCTAATTGGAACTAGATCTAGAACCAGAGGTAATGTATTTCAGTTGAACCCTACTGAGATGACATGCTTGATGACTAAGATTGATGACAGTTGGTTATGGCATAGAAGGTTTTGTCATATAAACTTTGATAATATTGTGAAAGTAAGTTCTACACTTGTAGTAAGAGACTTACCTAAGATTATGAAGCCTACTAACATGATTTGCAAGGAATGTGTGATAGCTAAGTAGAAAAGGAGTTCATTTCCTAGCAAGAAGTTCACATCTACAGAAAAGTTGGAGATTGTTCATACAGACTTGAGTGGTCCTAGTAGGACTAGAGGATTCTATGGAGAAAGGTATTTTATGATTTTTGTTGATGATTTTACAAGAATGATGTGGATTGCATTTTTGAAAGAAAAATTTGAAGCATTTGATAAGTTTAACGTCATGAAGAATAAAGTTGAGAATGAATCAAGAATGAGGATTAAATGTTTTTGATCTGATAGAGGTGGAGAATTTACATCTAAAGAGTTTAACACCTTTTGTGAAGTGAATGGTATTAAGAGACAGTTATCAGCCCATAGAACACCTGAACAAAATGGTATTGCAGAAAGAAGGAACAGATCAGTAACTGAAGTAGCTAGAGCTATGTTATTTGAAGGTGATTTGGCAAAGACATTTTGATGCAGGAGCATCCTGGGTGTAAGAGCAATCTTGCATCACCCAAAAATATTTCTATTTTTGTATTCAATAAGGGCTATATTGTGTAGAGCTGCTATTTATGGAAACTTGCTATTTTTAGTAAGTTGGTGTTACGATCTTGAAATGTTCTAATTTTACATGTGGAGGTTCATCTCAATCATATCAGCCTGCCAGCAAAGTTTCAAGGCTAGATCAGGTCTAGTTTTGAAGATATTGAAGACTTTCAATATTGGAAGCAGGGTACAAAAACTTTGAACTTAGTTTTGAAGGCTTTAGAGGCCTCGGATGAGGTCAAAAATTTGGGTGATGGGCACTTGCATGGGTCAATCTTGTAGAGTGCTTCATGGCATTTTCGAAATAGGGTTATAATAGTCAATCGGGTCAACTGGTGATGACTTATGGTCTCTGAAAGTTAGGCCACCTGAAATGGAAAAAAATAATTTTTCTTCAAAATATTTATTCAGGTTTCAAAAGTTATTTTGAGCCAACTTTGACATAATAAATTGAAAAATAAAATAATTCTAAGTTTGGTCAGCCCTTAGGGCTAAATTTATGGAACCTTCTCGGGTGGTGGAAAAATGCCTATATAAAGAAGGCTCGTAGTGTTGTCTAGGGCAGTTCTGGGTAGTAGATCTGGGTATTGATTTGAGGCTTTGTCCTATAGAATATTGTAAGGGAATGCCCATATGGCTTTGCATATTGTAATTCTGAAAGTTTGTAATTCCACATTTGTGGAGATAATAAGAAGCCAATTTTCTATTCTTGCATATTGTTGTTGTTTCTCTATTTCTGTTATGTGTTTGTGGTATTAAGGGGAGTACCCTTCATCAAGTGGTATCAGAGCAGGAGTTCCTAAGTGTGTAAATAGATCACCAACTATGAGGTAGTTTTCACTAGGACCGTGGTTAGGGTTTCAGTATGCATCGTGAAAATGCCTCCATGAGGGGAACGTGGCAGAAGAGCTAGTGTTGTAACACCTGAGGTTAGAGCACTCCAGAGACAAGTTTGAGCATTGCAAGAGGAGATTCGTAGAGGAATGAATCTTAATGTCAGAGACAAAAGTGAGGATGAAGCTAAAGAAGAAGATCAAGAAGGAGAAGTCAAATTTGTGAACCAGGAGGAAGAAAGACTTTTTTGAGCCATTTCAAAGATCAAAAAAAGACCTAAGATTGAGGTTCCTTCATTTTCAGGAAATCTTAACCCAGAAAAATTGATCGATTAGATCAATGAATGTGAAGAATATTTTAAGTATGAAGATATTGAGGATCCTGATAGGGTCAAATTCATGAAGTCCAAACTAAAAGGTCATGCAAAGATCTGGTGGCAAGAGATTCAATTGGAGGGAAATAGAAGAGGGAAAGATAAAATCACAAGATGGGATCATATGGTGGATAAATTGAAGCGATAGTTCATCCCTGTTGATTATGAGCTTGACCTACTGAAGAAAATGCAAAGTTTGAAGCAAGCGGGATGATCTGTTTAGGACTATACAGAGGAGTTCAATCAAATCCTCATCAAAACAGGCCATGCAGAAGCTGATAAGGAGAAAGTTGCTCGCTACCTTAATGGGTTGAGGCCCAACATTCAAGAGGAGCTGAATCTAGTTCGAATGAATAGTATTGAAGAGGCATACTAGTTTTCCCTAAAAGTAGAGGAAAAGTTGAACAAGAAATTTGAGAGTAGACAAAATGAAAGAGGTCACGGTGGATGATCTGGTGGATGGTCATATGGAGGCTGAAATGAAGATCCAAAAAAAAAGGATGAGGCCAGTAGCAATCAAAATCAAAGAGGAAATAATTCCAATCATTTCCAAGATCAGAACAATAGAGATCAGAGAGGAAGAGGAAGAGGACAAGGTTCAAGAAGAGGAGGCTTCTATGGAACATGTTTTCACTATGGAGAAGAAGGTCATAGGGCATTTGAATGTCCTCAATGCCAAAGAAGGATAGATAAGAGGAATGAAGGCCAGGCTATAGTTGCACATGTAGATGAAGATGCTAGATCATCAAATTCTAAAGATGCTGAAAGAGGAGAAATGATGATTAACAGAAGAGTCTTACTGAGTGGTGAGAATGAACCTAAACAAAGGACGAGCCTGTTTCACACTAGATGCAAGTGTGAGGGTAAATGTTGTGATGTGATTATTGATAGTGGAAGCACTGACAATTTGGTGTCAAAAGAGATGGTGACAAAGTTGAAGCTCAAGAGATAGAAACACCCACATCCATATTGGATTGCCTGGGTGCAGGATGACCACAAAGTCATGGTCAGTGAGCAGTTCTTGGTAAACTTCAAGATTGATGGGTACCAAGATGAGGTACTATGTGATATCATATCTATGGATGCATGTCATATGTTGTTGGGTAGACCATGGTAGTTTGACAGATGTGCTATACATGATGGTTGTGCGAATACATATTCCCTGACAAAGGATGGAGTGCGACATAAGCTAAATCCATTGAAGGAGACCGAAGAAAAGGTTGTGGTAATGCAAGAATAAATTTTGTTGATGGAAGAAAATTCCTAGATGGTATGAGGCATGAGCATGTGTGTTTTTCTTTAATTCCAAAAGCTGGTAAAGAGGAAGTAGAGGATGTACCTATAGAGGTTGTAGATTTGTTGAATGAATTTTAGGATATTGTATCTGATAATGTACCTAATGGATTACCACCGGTAAGGAAGATTAGTCATCAGATGGATTTGATTCTAGGAGCTAGTTTTCCAAACAAGGCAGCACATAGAATGACACCAGCAGAAAGTGAAGAGTTGAATAGACAAGTACATGAGTTATTGCAGAAGGGGTTGATTTGAGAGAGTCTGAGTCCATGTGCTGTACTAGTGGTATTAGCACCAAAGAAGAATGGAGAATGGAGGATGTGTATAGATTTAAGAGCAATAAACAAGATCACAATCAAGTATAGGTTTCCATTTCCATGAATGGATGCTATTATGGATTATTTGAGTGGAGCTGTGTATTTTTCAAAGATAGATCTGAAGAGTGGATATCACCAGATTCAGATCAGAGAAGGAGATGAATGGAAGATTACCTTCAAGACAAAGGAAGGACTGTATGAGTGGTTAGTCATGTCTTTTGGGCTAACCAATGCACCGAGCACTTTCATGCAGCTCGTGAACGAGGTTCTGAAAGAATTTTTGGGTAAGTTTGTCATTGTTTAGCTAGATGATATTTTGATCTTTAGCAAGACATTGGAGGAACATATGATGCATATTCGTATGGTGTTTGAGAAGCTAAGAGATGATAAACAGTTGATTAATTTGAAGAAGTGCAGTTTTGTGAAGAAAGAGTTAGTGTATTTGGGATTTGTAGTTTCAACAGAAGGTCTAAAAATAGACCCAGAGAAGGTACATGCTATCCTTGAATGGCCTACTCCAAGGAGTGCTACTGAGGTAAGATTTTTTCATGGTCTAGCTAGTTTTTACATAAATTTTATCAGAAATTTTAGCAGCATTTGTGGTCCCTTGACTGAAACAATGAGAGGGGATAGAAAAGAGTTTAAGTGGACTAATGGTGCAGAAAAGAGTTTTCAATTGTTGAAACAAAAAGTTACAGAACAACCTATTTTAGCACTTTCAAATTTTAATAAGGTGTTTCAAGTAGACTGTGATGCTAGCAGTACTGTAATAGGAGCTGTTATGAGCCAAGAAGGCAAATCTGTTGCTTATTTTAGTGAGAAGTTAAATGATGCCAAGAGAAAATATTATGTTTATGATTAGGAATTTTATGCTATATTTCAGGCATTGAAGAAGTGGAGACACTATCTACTTCATAAGGAGTTTTTTTTGTATACTGATCATCAAGCTTTGCAATATTTGAATAGTCAAGGAAAGTTGAATCAAAGGCATTTGAAATAGGTTGAGTTTTTGTAGAGTTAGACATTTGTTTTGAAACACAAAAGTGGAAAGTTTAACAGGGTTGTAGATGCACTTAGTAGAAGGAAAATATTGCTGATAGAGATGCAGATTGAGGTGGTTGGGTTCAAGGAACTCAAGAATTTGTATCCAAAGGATCCTAATTTTGGTGAAGCTTGAAAATCTTGTAAAGAACCTGTTACTCTAGACAGGATGAAATGGCTAGATTTTATCATCTAGGATGATATGCTATTCAGAGGGAGTCAGTTGTGCATTCCACGAAGCTCTATGAGGGAGAATCTCATCAAGGAGAATCATAGCGGAGGATTGGCTAGATATTTTGGTCGAGATAAAACCCTTGCTTTGGTTAGTGAAAATCATTATTGGTCATAGTTGCAGCAAGATGTCAAGAATTTTGTACAGAGTTGCAGATTATGTCAGATGGCAAAGGGAGTGAAGTAGAATATAGGGTTGTGTCAGCCATTACCTATACTAGAGAAGCCTTGGGAGGATATAAGTATGGAATTTGTTCTTCGTTTACCAAGGACACAACGGGGACATGATTCAATTTTTGTGGTGGTCGATAAATTTTTGAAGATGGCACATTTCATTCCCTGTAAGAAGACTAATGATGTTGTTCATATAGCAGAATTGTTTTTCAGAGTAGTGAGACTACATGGTTTGCCAAAGACCATAGTTTTAGATAGAGACACTAAGTTCATTGGATATTTTTGGCATACATTATCGAAGAAGTTGAAGATAGATTTGAAGTTTAGTTCATCACATCATCCATAGACTGATGGACAGATAGAGGTGGTGAATAGGAGTTTGGGAAATTTGCTAAGATGTTTGGTTGGAGATAAGCCAATAGGATGGGATTTGATTTTACCATAGGCAAAATTTGCATATAATAATTCTGTCAATAGGATCACTGGTAAATCACCATTCCAGATTGTATATGGGAGTAGTCCCAGAAATGCATCAGAATTGAGAAAGATAGATAAAGGAGAAATAAGTAGTGTTGAAGCTGAGGATTTTGGAGAACACTTGAAGAACATCCATGAGGAGGTGAAGAAGCATATTACCAAGATGAATGCATAGTATAAGGCTAAAGAAGATGTGAAAATGAGGCATAAAGAATTTCAAGTTGGAGATGAAGTCATGGTTCATTTGCAGAAGGAGCAATTTCTGGTTGCGACATATAACAAGTTGAAAATGAAGAATTTTGGGCCATGTAAGATACTGAAGAAGCATGATTCAGGAAATGCATATGAGTTAGAATTGCCTATTGAGCTGAATATTTCACCAGTGTTTAACATTTTAGATTTGACAGAGTATCATGAGGTAGGTGTTGAAGATGAGGTTACAGTAGCACAGTGGAGTATTCCATCAACTAGTTCAGATATCAAGGAGATTGAAGACATACTGGATAGTTGTGTTGGCAGAATCACAAGGAACATGACATATGAAGAGTATTTGGTCAAATGGAAAGGATGACCTATTGAAGATTCATCATGGCTAACAAAGGAGGAGGTTAACCATCTTGGTTTTCCTCTGCACACCTGAGCCATGATGGGGTCACTTCTCAAATTACCCCAGGTGTCTGATGCAGGAGCATCCTGGGTGTAAGTGTAATCTTGCATCACCCAATAATATTTCTATTTTTGTATTCAATAAGGGCTATCTTCTGTAGAGCTGCTATTTATGAAAACTTTTTATTTTTAGTAAGTTGGTGTTACGATCTCAGAATGTTCTAATTTTACATGTGAAGGTTCATCTCAGTCATATTAGCCTCCCAGCAAAGTTTCAAGGCTAGATCAGGTCTAGTTTTGAAGATATTGAAGATTTTTGGTATTGGTAGTAGGGTACAAAAACTTTGAACTTAGTATTGAAGGCTTTAGAGGCCCTAGATGAGGTCAAAAATTTTGGTGATAGGTGCTTGCACAGGTCAAGCCTATAGAGCACTTTGTGGTATTTCTGAAATGGGGTTATAATAGTCAATCGGGTCAATTGGTGATGACTTATGGTCTCTGGAAGTCAGGCCACTTGAAATGGAAGAAAATAATTTTCCTTCAAAATTTTTGTTCAAGTTTCAAAAGTTATTTTGAGTTGACTTTGATGTAATAAATTGAAAAACAAAATAATTCTAAGTTTGGTCGGCCCTTAGGGCTAAATTTTTGGAACCTTTGAGGGTGATGGAAAAATGCCTATATAAAGAAGGCCCGTAGTGTTGTCTAGGGTAGTTATGGGTAGTAGATCTAGGTATTGATTTGAGGCTTTGTCCTACAGAATATTGTAAGGGAATGCCCATGTGGCTTTGCATATTGTAATTCTGAAAGTTTGTAATTCCACATTTGTGGAGATAATAAGAAGCCAATTTTTTGTTCTTGCATATTCTTATTGTTTCTCTATTTCTATTATGTGTTTGTGGTATTAAGGGGAGCACCCTTCATCACATTTTGGAGAGAAGCAGTGAATACAATAGTACATACATTAAATAAAGTACAAATTAGAGCAGACACAAACAAGACACCTTATGAATTATGGTTTGGACATGTGCCCTCAGTTAAGTATTTTAGAATTTTTGGAAGCAAATGTTATATTAAGAGAGACAATGATATAGGAATGTTTTATCCTAGAGGCAATGAAGGAATTTTTCTTGGATATTCTTTGAAAGGAAAAGCATATAGATGTTACAATAAGAGAACTAAAACTATTGTTGAAAGTGCAAATGTAAAAGTTGATGACAAGTTTAAAATTTAGGAAAGAATGCTTGATTATGAATCTAATGAAGGAACTAACCCTCAACCTAACATTGAAACTACTAAACAATTTTTTGAGACTGATAGTGAATTGTTGAATGAATGTCATGCTGAAGAAAATAGAGAAGAATCTACAATTGAAGAAAGTTTAGTGACTATGACACCTAACAGGTATATATGAAGACATCATCATGTTGAGCAAGTTATTGGAAGTTTGGACAGGGGAGTTATGACTAAAAAGAAGGTACATTTATGTTTGATTTCTCAAATTGAACCTAAGTCTACTAATGAAGCTTGTGAAGATGAACATTGGATTAAAGTTATGAAAGAAGAATTAGATCAAATTGAAAAGAACAAGACATGGGAATTGGTCCCTAGACCTAAAGACAAAAATGTGATTGGAACTAAATGGGTATTCAGGAACAAGATGAATGAACAAGGAGAAGTAATTAGAAACAAAGCAAGATTGGTATGTAAGGGATACTCACAGCAAGAAGGAATTGACTCTGAAGAGACTTTTGCCCCTATGGCAAGACTTGAAGTAGTAAGAATATTTTTGGCTTATGGAGCATTTAAAAAATTCAAAGTGTATCAGATGGATGTAAAGTCAGCATTTCTAAATGGTGAATTAGAGGAAGAAGTCTACATTGAGTAGCCTGAAGGTTTTCCTTTGACTCAAGAAGGAGACATGGCATGTAAACTAAAGAAAGCATTGTATGGACTAAAGCAAGCACCTAGAACATGGTATGCTAGATTAGATAAGTATTTGTTAAAATTGAGATTTACAAAAGGAACAGCTAATAGTAACTTATACATAAAAGAAATTGAGAATGGATTGTTAGTTTTGGTTATTTATGTTGATGACATTATTTTTGGAGGAGAAGATGAAGCTAGTGACAAATTTGCTGATGAAATGAAGATAGAATTTGAAATGAGTATGATTGGAGAAATAAAATACTTTTTGGGATTACAAATAACACAAAACAAAGATGGTATCTTTATAAGTCAGACAAAGGACTTGAATGATTTGTTGAAAAGATTCGGTATGGAAAATTGTAAACCAGTTGGAACACCTATGGTTATAGGACATAAACTATCTAGTAAAGATGAGATACTAAAAGTTGAGCAAAAGAAATACAGATCTATGATTGGTGGATTGCAGTACTTGACACACACTAGACCAGATATACATCATTCAGTTGGGATGGTAGCAATATTTCAAGCTAAACCTAGAGAGTCACATTATGTAGCAGTAAAAAGGATATTGAGATATCTTAGAGGCACAATGGACTATGGACTGAGGTATGAAAATTCTGATGATTTTACCCTATGTGCATTTACTAATGCTGATTGGGTAGGTAGTGTTGATGACAAAAAAAGAACCAATGGTGGAGCCTTTTTTCTTGGAGGAAGATTAGTTTCTTGGTTGAGCAAAAAGCAAAATTGTATCTCATAGAGTACAATAGAAGTAGAATATGTAGCAGCAGCAAACAATTGTAATCAGATGATTTGGATGAAGCATCTATGTTGATGGACATTGGAATCAAGTTTGATGAGCCTATTGTCATATATTGTGACAATACAAGTATAGTTAGTATGTCTAAGAATCCGGTTTTACATTCTAAAACAAAGCATATAGAGATCAAGTATCATGTTGTAAAAGAGAAAGTTGCAGAAAAAGAAGTCAAACTGGAGTACATAAGCACAAAAGAGTAGATAGCATATATATTTACTAAACCTTTGCCTAAGGATACATTTGAGTATCTGAGAGGTATGATTGGGGTTATGCCCCATCCTACTTTTGATTAATGATGTAGTTGGTTGCATCCATCCAGTGGTTTATGGCCCTATCTATTTTCTGGATTGGATGTCGGTACTTCCTCTATGGGGGAGTATGTGTATCTAAGCTGATTCATTGAGGACTCTTGTGAATGTATTTTTTGAATAGTGTCTTTTGACATTGAGCTATTGTTTGACATAGTGATAGAATTTCTATCATGGATTTCAATGGGGGAGAGAATCATGAAAAACATTGAGGAACTACATTTGTTGGAGAGATTGAATAGGATAACGAAGCAAGATTTGATTGATGATGAGTAGCAGTGATTGGATTTTTGAACATTGGATGTTTTTTATCTATGTTGCCATCAATGCCAATGGGGGAGATTGTTAGGAATGAATGCTGAAGCCTTTGGCAGTCATTCTATAGCAGTGGTTGTTGCATTCATGACTATGATTGTCATTGATGTCAACATTGTGATATTCTGGAGTTTAGCAGAGAAGCAGGCACAGTTTTATTTTGCGCACATGTTATATTATAGGTTAAGTTATGCACAGTTGATGGTATGTTCTTTGGTGTGTTATTAGCCTATGGTTAAGAGTGCAAAAATAAATTCATTTATTCATAAAATTTATAATCATTTTGGTGGAAGCAGTATTCTGGTAGTATTCCTGTGTAGCAGTTTTTGGTAATCAGAGGATATCTCTTAACGGGGATGGAATCTGATTCTACACATTTAAAGGGAATTTTGAGACTCATTGGTGATGAT
This sequence comes from Chamaecyparis obtusa, assembly GCA_027943335.1. Lineage (NCBI taxonomy): Eukaryota > Viridiplantae > Streptophyta > Pinopsida > Cupressales > Cupressaceae > Chamaecyparis > Chamaecyparis obtusa. The sequence continues at coordinate 852,148 of BSBK01000805.1, read as the reverse complement.
TTGGTTCATAGCACAAACTTTGAGGTCACACAATTAGAAAGTTATTGTATCTGGAAGCTGATAGTTTTATGTAATTTTGATGTAGCGTGTTGAAATTATTATTTTGTATTTGCATGCCAACTCATTTGTAATTATTTGAGTGTGGTATAAAGGAAGGAATTTTTTCCTCGTTATATATGAGGATTGTAATAGTTTTGATATGAAATTATGAAATTTGTGATGCGAATGTATGCATGAAGTGAAGAAAAGAACTAATTCAGTGATGAAGGAAGACTTACGAAGTACAAAGATCTAGATTTGTGATCTCATGTAGCAGAGAGTGTGGTTTTGGAATAGTGTGAATGAGGTAACATATTTCATATTATTCTATTGAATAATCCTAAGATCTATTGGACAGTGAGTTCAGAGATCTTGCCTTGAAGCTGTTTGGGCAGTGGGTCCTTCTGTCTTCCATAACTCCTAACAGGGTTAGAATCTTTTAACAAGGATTCAAAATCTCCTAACAGAGATTCATATGTACTGAATGTATTTCATAAGACTCCTAACAGGGTCCATCCTCTAACAATTAATTTTCATAGTAGTACATCATTTTGTCGGCATCATTCTCACCGGGGTTCATTCTTTGATCATGAGGTTTCCTAGTTAACATATCTTGTGTTATTGTGTCATTGTGTATGATTATCCTTCTATGGTTGGTTACTGCATTAATTATATGGTTTAAAGCTGTTGAAGTTGATATTGAAGTTAATGATGATAAATGGTTTAATTATCAGATAACTAATTCACCCCCCCCCCCCCTCTCAGTTATCTTGGTGGTCTTTACTTTCTAACAAATACTCTATCGAGAATTCTAGCACTTGGTTGTTTGAGGACTTTGAGACACATAGACATATTCTTCATTACTCTAGCCTTGTTGTTGCCAAAAATATTCAATTGATTAAATATCATGGTAGACCTCTTAACAAGAATTTGTGGAAAGTTCATGAATCTGACCATGAGGCAATACTTGACACAATAAGGGTTAGAGTTGATCCAAAAGGTCCACTTGATTGATTTTGGGCCATAAAGATGAATGATTCGACAATATGGTAGAATGATTTTGACAATTTCTATATGATTCTATGTGCATATGAGCTATAATGTGCATATTAAATGCCAAATTTTGTATATAAAAACAACAATCAACTATAATGTGCATATTTAGATGCCAAATTTTATATATAAAAATAACAATTGACTATAATGTGTATATTTAGATGCCAAATTTTGTATATAAAAATAACAATTGACTGTAATGTGCATATTTAGATACAAAATTTTGTATATATAAACAATAATGAGCTTCACCATCTGTATTAGATGCAAAATTTGAAATATAAAAGTGTTAATGGGGTTGATTTGCAAATATTAAGAGCCCACATTTTTTATATCCTAATTTGTACCATTTGATTATAAATACATATTTAATTTTGTGTCCTTACATCTATATTATCTTAATGCCATGTAAAGTACAAAAATTGTGATTCCTTACTATGACTTTTGTACCCTTATATTTATATCATCTTAATTTTGTATCCTTACATTTGTAGTATCTTAATTCATGTACATTTGTATCATCAAATGATGTAACAGTTGGAGTTATTCAATCAAAATTGGTGAAATGCAACCAAAGTAAAATGGTGATTCCCTAGTGTGAAGGGATAGTGTTGAAGGATTGCATCCTAGCACTGAATAGTTTGCACCATCAACTCTAGTTCGGCAGGTAAATGCTAGTTACAACCTCATTATGCCCATGGAGTTGTTAGAAATAGGGAATACTAAGAGGGGGGGGTCAATCAGTATTCTACAAACTTTATCTTTTTCCCAATTATGGATATAACAGATTATCTTTATACATGCATAACATAAGAAGCTAAACAACATGCATAATAATAAAGAGCTCATAACACATTATTTATTCTCAAGGAAAGCCTGGCCAAGGGAAAACCCCGATGGGGATGGTACCCACAAAGATCCACTAATCAAAAGTATCCTATTAAGGAAGTTGACCCCGTTAGGAGTCTATTACAAACATATAGTGTATCAGTCCTCATTAAGGGACTATAGGCCTTGTTAGAAGTCTCAACCTATACACCTCAAATAGTGCACTTCTCTAATTCATTATATCCAAGGGAATCCATGAATGGGATACCTTAGAAAGAGACCTAGAGCTCCCTATGTATGGAGTTGCAAGATTATTTGATTGCTCTCAGTTAGAGCTATTAAGCTTATGACCTTGCTAGTCAACCACACAATGAGAGATTCAAATGAAGACAAGGGAAAGAATGCCAATATCTCCAAGAATCAAAATGAGGATGCAATGCAATGCTATACTATAAATGAAAATGTAAGCTAAGAAAGCTAAGCTATGAAAGGAAATATGCATGTATTACAAAGCCTCCTAATTAAGCTAGATGAAGTAATCTAAAGCACAAAGGAAACTAAGCTAAATATGAAGCTATGAATGCCATGACAAATAAAACTAGAATGTAAGAAATGAAACTAGAATGGCATGTAGATGCAAAAGCCAAGAATGCTCCAAATCTTCAAAAGCTCCAAAGTGACCTAGGAAACCTGCAGCATAACATTAGCATAAAAAGATTGATATGCAAATGAGAAAGAGAGCTCTTCTTTTATAGGAAATGAGAAACAACGGATGATGGAGCTTAAGAGGCAAAAAGTCTTAATCAAGGGTGGAGCTTGAAAGAGGAGCAATCCATGTGCACAAATATCCTCCAATGAGAAAATAAGAGTTGACTTTTGTTTCCATATGAGACAAAAAGTACTTTTTCTTCTTTATATAAAATAAGAATAATGTTTTATTTGTGCAACTTAGGATAAGATGAAAAGTGGAGGCTTTTTATTTATTTAAAGGGGAGGAAATATTCCTTTTAAATAAATAAAGACTTTAGGATAAAATGGTTAGCCCAATGTAAATAATCAAAAATGATAAAATAGGATTTGATCAAGGAAATTGATACAATTACAAAAATGCTGATTTTTAAAAATATTGATTTAGGGATTTGATAAATTGCTGAATGGGGGCCAAAGTCTAGGTGACCATTTTAGGGTGCATACATTTGCCCCTCTTTGACTAATGTGAGATCAATTTGGGATCACATGTGGTCAAAGAAGAATTAAAATGTGAGATCAATTTGGGATCACAAGACAAGTCAGATGTGTGTTCGATGGATGGGAACACATCAGGACAAGCATAAGCTGAAAGAAGAGACCAACACCATTGTTGTTAAGCTATAATCAAGTCTAAAAATAAGAGATAAGAATCGAAAGACAAGACCAACACCATTGTTGTTAAGTGATAATCAAGTCTTAAAATAAAAATATCAGGCTAAACTAAATGATAAAGCTGAATCAAAGATTAAAGCTGATAGGTACTGCCCCCTTAGAATCGAAATCAAAATCAGGTAGAGGAGAATAGTAAACTGATAAGGTTGATCAAATCACTAGAAATCACAATCAAAGATGAAGCATGATAGGATAACCATCAAGCAATGAAGATATTCCCCAGGGGACTAGGTTTCACTGGGAAAGATATAGGATAAAGATGAAGTCAAACCTTAGAGAGATGAAGTGAATGAAAATGAATGAAATACTAGGAGTTTGGAAGAGATGGGAAGGAAGAAATGAAGATGCCCCAGCGAAGATCGAAGGATCAGGCCTCAAATAGTTAGCCAACTATGTAGAAGAAGGGGAAAATTTGAAATGCAATTTTGAGTATCAGGATTAACTTAGATTTCAATTTCAAGTCTAAAAATGGATCCAGGACATCAAAATTAGCTAGGGGTGCAATTTTCATGCAATTTTGAGGTGTTTTGAAAATTAGGTCAAAAAGTCAAAATGCCATAAAAGGGGTAAAAAGGTCATTTTCAAAATCATTTCTCTTATTGTGATTTGAGAATATCTAGAGCTTAGAGAGAGAAAAATGGCCCAACAAGTAGTAGTCCTGGTCTACAGGCATCATTTTGAGTGTGCCTGATTGCATAACCAACCTCCACACTATGGTGCCCCGATATGCTTTTAGAAAAACTTGGCCTTTTTGAGTCATTATGAGCATTTAATGTCAATTAAACACTTTTTAATTAATTTGAAAATTTCAAATTTGAAAACTGGGTGAAAGATTGTACGATCTTTTCCAAGTATCGCACCCTTTGAGGGAAAATGTCGTGCGATACTTCATGGGTCAATATAGTATCGCACCGGCATTAAGTTGAGTATCACATGATATCGGATGAAATGTCATACAACACTAGGCAAAGTATCATACTCCAAGATACTATCACACTATGATAAGGAGAAGTATCGCATGATACTTTACCAAAAAATAGTATCGCTCAATTTAAAAACTTCACATTTTTTTTTAGTGTTTTTGAGCAAAATGACATGGGTCTAGACAATGTTTGCATTCTTAAGATATTTTGTACTAATTTTAGACATCCATCATGATATGCTTTGACATCTATCTTGGTTTGATGGCTCGCAGGAGTTCTTTTCAGTGTTACTCATTCAAGCGCTGAAGGTTACTGGGCTACGATATGTTCGAGACCTAGATGATCTAGGTCAAGCAGATTTGAGGACTATGGGCTTGGACTACCTACTGCAGTTGCCTCACATTAGAGTTGACCATGGTTTGTTGATTGCACTTGTCGAGAGATGGCATAGCAAGAACAACACCTTCCATCTGCCTACTAGAGAGGTGTCGATCACCCTAGAGTGTGTATCGGATACTACAAGTACCTAGCCATGGCGATCCTGTAAGTATAATCATGTTTATAGATAGTCATAGATGTAAAGTTTTGATATGATAGAAATTGACATGATTGTTTGTTGGCACAAGTGTACTATGATCAGGATCCTATCAAGGGACATCAGGCCATCCAGAGCATGTTCCAAGATGTCACAATCATAGACAGGCACATTAGCTGAGACCGTTTGATGGATGAATTTGGTAGAGACTTCCCAGTACCTTGTAAAGTTGCTTCTATCATTGCACAAGCCCTTATCACTGATAGGAGTTAGAAGGGTTTCTCACTGGGATGGGGCAAACTACTAGTGGATCTGGTGGCACATCCATGATGGATGGCATGGGGCCTAGCCATATTGGCCAATATGTACCACAAGCTCTATGAGATCATGTACCGGGAGAGCAGGACATGGGCATGTGGTGCCATTCTAGCATAGGTGTGGGCATGGGAGCACATCGCTATGGTGTGCCTTTGAGTTCATCCGAGGGAGAGGAGACATCCCTTCATCTATATGTATGGAGGATTCCTATCATAGCCACACAGCGGCGATGTGACATACTATAGGAGAGTTTTGGATGAGTTGACCTCCTTTCAATGGAGGCCATATAGGCAAGTTGGGCCATGGGGAGATGCAGAGGAGTTGAGTTATATGTCATGCAGCCGGCCACTGGTAGGTCGGCACTCAGACATCATTGAGAGATTTTTCATCACTTGAGTATGGTGGCAGTTCGGGTGCTAGTAGCAAGTGTCAACAGAGACCACTACATATGCTCGGGCTAGGGATGAGGAGGGTCAGGGTTGGTTGCTGATGTTGGATTACTAGTAGGCAGTACAGGATACAGTTGTGATCTAGAGAGAGCCCTGGGACTACCTCCCAGACATGGCAGATGCAAGAGCTGATGCAGCCTATAGAGTAGAGTGGTGGAGGGTTCCATTCCCTCGATTCATAGTTCCTAATGCATAGTTAGCAACTTAGGGGGATCATGATGATGACAGGGATGGAGGAGATATTGGAGGGAGAGGGAGAGTTAGAGAGATTGGATAGAGCTCTCGAGCAGGTGGCTGAAAATGGCCATGGGGATAGAGTTTAGCTGATGCAAAGGAGGATATGGCGAGGCCAACTCATCAATAGGTGGATGCATGATAGGCTATGGGAGGAGAGGACTTGAGGGCTAGGATCCAGGTAGAGATGCAGCATCTACGAATCACAATAACTGTCAAAGAGTAGTAGCTGACAGATCTCAGGGCAGAGATAGAGAGACAAGATAGAACCATACAAGTGGCCACTGCAAAGAGTTAGAGAGAGGTAGCGCAAGTTGCATACTATCATGGTCTCTCCATTCAGGCCGTACCAGAGGGTCATAGAGCTCCACCTTACTCTACAATAGCTGGTAGATCAGATATGGTACCGGATGTAGCCCCACATGATGGTGCTAGCCAGAGCTGGGATTAGGATCTAGGCTTAGGTTTTTTAGATGTTTTTACATATCATGAGACTTTGATCAAGATTTTGGGGATCTCATATTGTATGTTGTATCATGACATTATTATATATATGAGATTACTAGATTTGTGATGTATCTATCTATTTGTCTCACTTGTGATGGATGTTTCAACATTGATATTGTCTTGTCATATTGCTCAAAATGTATGTTTATATGCTCATGTATGATCTCTCTCATAGATGTATGTTTAATTCTCATGTGTATGATATAGACTCATGTTTCTAAAAATGATCTCTTTAGGATATAGATATCATGATAAGATTAACCCTTTGTGATGAAAGGAATAGGTCATCATGTGAAAGACAAGGAGTGAAAGACATGATCAAGAAAAGAAAAGGTAAGTGTAGTTGACTGACTAGTCTGTGAAAGATAAAGGGAGAGCTCTCTCCATATGCAAGGTGCAAAAACTAATCTAAAATGAACCTAGGAATGCAAGCTACTATGAAAGTGGTTGACTTGCAAGGTCACAATGCCAATAGACATCTAATAATCATCATCGAGCTTTATTGGTAGCATCGCAAGATCATACAATACACACTAGTATGACTATGGATATATGAATATGATCTATATCAGATTGTAATGTGGAAATCCCACCTAGGTAGCAAAGACATATAGGTCAAGATGACTAGTGCAGTGAGATTACCTAAGTTTAATATGGAAAGATTATACTTGCATCGAGACACAAGGAAAGTCAAGATGACTATAAGTATACACTTTCACAAATAGTCAAGGATAATACCTTGTAGATCCTATTGTCAAGTGGAACAAGCATGAATGCTAATGACAATTAAGACCAACAAAATATACCTAGAAGAAGAAAGAGCAATAAAACGTGTCCTCATGCCCTCAGTCTTCTATCTATGCATCATCAAAAACTATCATAGGGAGAGAACACTCATCAAAGAAATCATCATAGACAGCACACAAGGAAAATAAAGTCAAACAAGTCTCAGTGAGTCAAGTGTTTAAGTGCATGTGTGTAGGTCATAGAATCAATCTTTGAGTATTACTTCTACCAATGAGAAATACCATATCATGCTAGACTATGAGTAAGATATCTGATAGGTGTTGAGAAACACTTGATGCTAGGGTAGTGTTGAAAAACATTGTTTGCATGATGTCCTAAAGACCGACATATCCTAGAGACCAAAGCTAACCCAGTTATGCCCCCTAGACAATGACAAAGACCAATTCCAAACCAAGGCAATAAGGACAAGGCATGATGGAGAAAGGCTAAGTGTCGAGGATGCATGCTAAGAAACAAGGGTGCAAAGCCCTCAAGTAGCACCTGTTTCCAGGTTTTCACCAAGGCACTTTTTCTATTTTTTTAAATTTTTTGCATTTTTTTATTTTTTGTATTTTTTCAGGACTTTTTATGCTTTTTAGGATTTTTTCAGCATCATATATGAATTTTTTTGGAATTTTTTCAGGATCAATAAGATATATACAAAGGATGCCCGCAGATAGAATAGGCATCATGGATAGAACTTCTGTAAGTGCAACACATTGATAGGATCAGGGAGCTACTTTCCCTTTTCATCAGATAGTAAGTAAGCACCTATACCAAAAGTAGCAGTAATAATGTATCATCCAAGCCAATTAGGTTTGAACTTCCCTTTTTGTTCTCTATTTTGTTGGTTCTTAGGGTTTTCTCATAGGACAAGATCTCCCACTTGGAATTCTCTAGGGTGAACCTTCTTGTTGAATGCTTTGGACATACACTTTTGGTAAACTCTCATGTGATCAAAAGATGCTTTACGCTTTTCATCTAGAAGTTCCAGTTCTTGAAGTCTCATGGCACGATAGTCTTCATCTGTTACTAGACCTTTAAGGGAAACTCTAAGAGAAGGAATCTCCACCTCTAAAGGTAACACCACTTCAGCACCATAAGTGAGGGAAAAAGGAGTAGCCCCTGTTGGAGTATGAATACTCATTCTATAGGCCCACAAGGCTAGATTTATCTTTACATGCCAGTCTCTACCATTCTTGCGAACTATTCTATGGAGGATTTTGAGAATGGTCTTGTTTGAAGCCTCTGCTTGTCCATTTCCTTGCGAGAAGTAAATGGAGGACCAATGTTGTTTTATCTTGAATTTCTTGCAGAGATGTTTAAAGTCCTTGTTTTTAAACTGACCCCCATTGTCATTGATTATCTCAGAAGGCACTCCATACCGACAGATGATATGATTTAAAATAAACAAAGAAACTATCTTGCCTAAGGCAATAGAAAGTGGGACAGCTTCTACCCATTTGGTAAAGTAATCAGTAGCAGTGATAATGAATTTGTGTCCACCTGATGAGTTGGGATGAATCTACCCAACAAGGTCAAAGGCCCAGTGCTGAAATGGCCAATGAGAAATAGAAGGAATAAGCTCCCTTCCTGGAGCATGTATCAGGTTTCCATGTTTCTGACACTTTTCACAAGATTTGGCAAAAGCTACTACATCTGTCTGCATGGTAGGCCAATAGTACCCCGCCCTAAGCAACTGTTGGGCCATGGCAAGACCATTAGAAGGTCCTCCACAAATGCCCTCGTGAATGTCAACTAACTCTTGGTTGGACTCATCCTTTTCTAAACACCTAAGAAGTGTCCCATCTAAACCCCTCCTATACAGATCACCAGAGATAAGGGTGTGGCGAGAGGCATTTCAGATTAGGTTTCTTCATTCAGAATGATTGAAGGTTTCAGGAATAATACCATCATGGAGATATGAATAAATGGCACCATAGCAAGATGATTCATGGCCAATAAGGGCGCAAACAACTTGACTTTCTTGGGAGTCATAGATAGGGTAACGTAGCTCTTCCACTAGGAATTCAAATCTAGACTCATGTTGTTCTAGCTAAAGAAGTGAAGCCAATGTAGCCATAGCATCAGCTACTTTATTCTCTACTCTAGGGATTTTTTGAAATGTAAAAAAGGTGTATCGTTGCAATGAATCAACCATTTTCTTATATGGTACCAGTTTTTCATCTTTGGTTTGGTATTCTTTGTTAACTTGGTTGACTATCAATTGTGAATCCCCATAAATATGTAGCTCTATGATTCCCCATTCAATAGCCATTTTTAGTCCATTTGTTAAGGCCTCATACTCAGCAATGTTATTTGTGCATGGGAACAATAGTTTGTAGGACTTAGGAATTGTGTACCCATGAGGTGAAACAAACAACACTCCTATGTCTGAACCATTTTGCATAAAAGAGCCATCAAAGAACATCTTCCATGTTCTTGCAATCATCTATATTATGTGCTCATATAGAAATTCAACTTGAATTGGTGCTTTATCTCTAATTGGAAAATTAGCCAATTGGTCTGCAATGGCTTGTCCTTTTATAGCCTTACGCTCAACATATTCTATGTCAAATTTTGAAAGAATCATCATCCATTTAGCAAGTCTACCCGTGAGAGCAGCCTTACCAAGCAAGTATTTGAGAGGATCAATTTCTGCAATGAGGTGTAATGTATGTGCTAGCATGTAATGTCATAACTTTTGGGAAGCAAACACCACTGCAAGGCAAGATTTTTCAATACTATTGTAGTTGACCTCATATGACACAAGAGTACAGCTGATATAATATATGGCTCTTTCTTTTCCAGTATTATCAAGTTGAGCCAATAATGCCCCCAGGGAAGATTCTATTTCTGAGACATATAATATAAGTGGTTTTCCTGGGATAGGAGGCATTAAGATTGGAGGATTAGCCAAGTACTGTTTGATTTGGTCCATGCTTTGCTGACATTCCTCATTCTAGACACATTTAACCCCTTTGTGCAAAGTCTTATTAAAGGGTTGAGCTCTATCAGCCAGTTGTGAAATAAACCTCCTTATAGACTGAAGGCATCCTTGAAGACTCCTCATTTGATTGATGTTTTTGGGAGATGGCATGTCCATTATTGCTTGAACTTTTTCTAGGTCCACCTCTATTCCTTTAGCTAAAATGATAAATCCTAAGATTTTTCCAGAGGTAACTCTAAATACACACTTTTTTGGATTTAATCTGAGTTGAAACTTCCATATGATCTAGAATTACTTCCAAATTGGCAAGGTGTGTATCCCTTTTCTTGGATTTTTCCAAGGTGTCATCCACATAGTCTTCCATATTCTTATGCATCATGTCATGGAAGATAGTAGTCATAGCTCTTTGATATGTAGCTCTGGTATTTTTTAATCCAAATGGCATGACATTCCAGAAATATGTTCCCCATGCACAAGTGAATGCAGTTTTCTCTTGGTCTTCAGGAGCTATTTTAATTTGATTATACCCAAAAAAGCCATCCATCAAAGAATAGATCTCATAGCCTATGGTCATGTCCACTATCATGTCTATGTTTGGAAGTGGAAAATCATCCTTTGGGCATGCTTTATTAAGATCTCTAAAGTCTGTGCAAACACGAATGGACTTGTCATGTTTTGAAACTGGTACAATATTGGATATCCATTTGGCGTAATCAATGGCTCTTATAAATCCTACACTGAGGAGCTTCTCTAATTCAGCTTTGACAAGGAGAGCTATGTGAGGATGCATCTTCCTCAATTTCTATTTTACTAGTTTGATACCTAGAGTTATAGATAAGTGATGCATAATGAGACTAGTGTCCAATCTTGGCATGTCTAAATAAGTCCAAGAAAAGTTAATTTTCTTTCTTTGTAGGAACTTGGTATATGCCTCTTTTTCTTGTGTTGATAGAGACTGAGCTAAATGCAAAATTTGTGGAGCCTCTAGTGTATTCAAACTAACTGGCTGTGTAGGCTCAACAAGTACTGAAGACCTATCCTAAAAATAGCTTGGAAGATGATCAAGTACCTCATCCTTAGGTGCCTCAGAGAGGTTTTCACCTTCAGATGTGTCCTTTATTTTTACTTTTTTAGGTTCTGACACCACCACATAGTGGTTTTCACCATCAGAACTCTTATTCTTTTTTTCTTTTCTTTTCATTTTGTGACTAAGGTGCTTGATATCTAGTTCTATCATGCTTGTAGTTGGTTCGTTGGTGGAAGAGACTATAGGTTCAAGGGCATTTAAGTAGCATGCTATCTCATAGTCATTTTGAAAAGTTAGCAGTTGAGGCTCTTGATAATGTTGAGACCAGTCAATTAAGTGAGGATTGGGAAGGGGTAGGTCAATAACTGGTTCAATATTGTGTATGTGAATGGTATCATCTCTAGTGATTATAGAGTTAGGATCCATCAAGTATCCCTCTAAGGTACCCAAATCGGGACTTATCCTACTAAGAAAAGCATCGTCCACTAAAGCAACTCATGGATTCCAATCTTCTAATCCTACACTAGACTCTTTAGCTACCTTAGGTTGGGAACCATATGTATGGACAACATCAATGTCCATGTCAACTGTAGAACAATCAGAAAGAGTCTCCCATTCATACTCATGTGAGTCTGTATCTAAATCCCGGCTGGGATGCTTACACCATCCATATTTTTTAGGCCTTGAGGTAGAAGCTTTGATGTTACCAATGGTAAAACCTTCTTGAATGCCATTTGTGTATTGAATAGGATCCTCAACATGATCTTCAATAGTGGATTGTTCTTGTTCTAGGTCTGAAATTGTTGGATTTTCAACTGTAGTATCTAAATCTCCCCAAAGGAGATTGGTGGAAGGGACCTAATCTTCACACCTATCTTGTTGATTTCGCAAATTGGGTATGTATTCATCATCACTATCCATCGCAACTAGGATAGGGGTAACTTTCTTGTTCTAACTTTCAAAACCTAGGCCAACTGTAGTCTTAGATCTACATCCAAAAAGAGCATGATTGAGTGGTCTAGCCTTAGCATCTAATCTGTGACTAAGAGGACCATTACTTGGGTAGCCCATATTTTTGACCAAATTATATCCTCTTCCATAAGCCTTAGGAGATGGAGAGAAATTTTCATTGTGCTTGTATTTTTCCTCTTTGTAAATCCAATCTCTAACAGCTACCTCCTCTTTTTCATCTTGGATGGGTATTGAGGACTCTACAAATGTATTAAATATAGTCATTGCTAAAGATGAGGTATGTATCTCTTGTGAAGGCCTACAATAGGACCTAGGTGAGACTGGAAGCTTTGTGAAGGATTCAATGTGATACCCCCCCATACCAAGGTCTATGGTTTTGAATTTATTCTGACATTGTGCCAAAGTTGCATCAAAATTTTTTGCTTTTTGATTAAGAGGAACATGGGTCCCTGCTAAAATTGCATTAATAGATAATGTGCTATCCCCGGGCATACAAACTTCTACTCCATTATAGGGGAACTTGACACATTGGTGGTAGGTGGATGGCACCACTTGCATGTCATGGATCCACAGTCTACCAAGTAGAATATTATAGGCTAAAGGACCAACGTCATCAATTTGAAATAAAATGTCCTTTTCAATGGGGCCAATCCTGACAAGAAGGACAGCCAAGCCTTTGGAGCTTCTCTTTGCCTCATCATAGGCTTTGATGGTTATTTTCTTGTGAGTATCAATAACTTGCTCTGAGTAACCTAGTATTTTCAACAAACTCAAGGAACAAATATTGAGCCCAGCACCCCCATCAATCTATTAGGAATGAATGCAAAGTATTTTAGCAGTCATTCTATAGCAGTTGTTGTTGCATTCATGACTTGGATTGTCATTGATGTCAACACAGTGATATTCTAGATATTAGCAGGAAAGCAGGTATAGTTTTGTTTTGCGCACATGTTGTATTGTAGATTGGCTTTTGCGTAGTTGATGGTATGTTCTTTGGTGTGTTATTAACCTATGGTTAATAGCACAAAAAGAAATTCATTCATTTGTGAGATTTATGAGCATTTTGGTGAAAGCAGTATTTAGACAGTGTTTCTGTGAAGTGATGCTCAAAAATTGGAGGATATCTCTTAGCTAGGATGGAATCTGATTTTTCATAGTTAAAGGGATGTTGGAGACTCATTAATGATGACATGGTTCATAGCGCAAACTTTGAGGATATGTTTGGAGAAAGTTACAGTATCTGGAAGCCGACAGTTTTATGAGAATTCTGTGTGTAGCATGTAGAATTTATTATTTTGTAATTGAGGACCGACTCATTTGTAATTATTTGAGTTTGGTATATAAGAAGAAATTTTTTCCTTGTTTTAATGTGTACTATGAAGATTGTGATGTGAATATATGCATGAAGTGAAGAAAAGAGCTAATTCAGTGATGAAGGAAGACTTGTGAGTACAGAGATCTAGAATTGTGATCTTGTGTAGCAGAGAGTGCAATTTTGGCACAGTGTGAAGGAGGTAATATATTTCATATTATTCTATTGAATAATTCTAAGATCTTTTGGACAGTGGGTTCAGAGATCTTGCCTTGAAGCTGTTTGGGCGGTGGGTCCTTCTGTCTTCCATAAACTCTTAACTAGGTTAGAATCTTTTAACAGGGATTCAAAATCTCCTAACAAGGATTTATATGTACTGAATGTATTTCATAAGACTCCTAATAAGGTCCATCCTCTAACAAGGAACTTTCATATTAGTGCATCATTTTGTGGGCATCATTCCCACCGGGGTTTAATCTTTTCAAGAGGTTCCCTAGTCAACATATCTTGTGTTATTGTGCAATTGTGTATGATTATCTTTCTATGGTTGATCAGTACATTGATTACATTATTTAAAGTAGTTGAATGGATAAATTATTTGATAACTGATTCACCCCCCCCCCCCTCTCAGTTATCTTGGGGATCTTTACTTTCTAACACAATCAACACATGCCTGACATGGGTCTTGTGAATCATGACTTCAATATGAAGGGCAAGATTATGTGGATGGCTCAAGGCTTTGTCATCTTCTTCTGAGAATGTGAGGTAGTGTGGGCTGGAAAGGTGGTTAACCATTTTTTGGAAATGGTCAACATCTATGTTGTTAGGGACATTGGCTGTATGCAAGGCATCTTCAAGGACATGCTTATGTCTTGGAGACAATTCTAGGAGCTCAAAAATTGAGATTTGAGCCGGTGTTCTTTGTAACTGGTCAACAAGATTGTAGCTCATTTCAGGATTGACTGCTAACTTGGTGGTGACATTCTTGGATGTCACTTGCTTGGTTTTGCTAGACTGGTTGGAATTAGGACCTCTAATGATCATAGGACCTTGACCTTGGCTTCTGGTGATAGCATTAAGAGCTTGGGATGACCTTTGAGAATGAGGACCTCTAAGCACCACCACAGGTTCTTCATCAAATATAGGAGGAGAGTCCACATCATGACTATAAGAATCTTTGTTTCACATCATGTTGACATTTTCATCCACAACTTCAAGCATATTGATAACATTCTCTACGAACGTATAGGTGTAGTTGATTGCAGCTTTGCCATCTTTAGGTTTAGAGGTTTCCCCCTTATCATATTTAGGCAAAGGTTCCTTAAATGCTTTGTGATCTGCATTGGTTTTCAATCCATCAATCTCAAGTTTTCCATTTTCAATAAGATCTTGAATAAGATGTTTAAGTTTCCAGTAGTGCTCGATGTCATGGCCAATGCCATTATGAAATATGTAGTATGCTTTCTCATTCCACCAATATGGCTTAATGTTAGGTATGCAAAATTTTGTTGGATCTTGTGGTTGTGCAAGATTATTATCAATAAGTGTTTTGAAAACATCCTCATAAGAGTCCCTAAGCTTAGAGAACTGCCACTTTTCCTTTTTGGGTTTGTCTTGATATCTTTGTTTATGCTCTTGTTGGTTAGAGGATGTGTTAAGCTTCATAGCTTGAACTACACTGGACAAATGAAGGACACCTTGATCCTTTGGTTGGGAAGAATCAACAACTTCGTCATTGACTACTTGCTTATTTTTATTCCAATGCGAGTTCTTTCTTTTGTCCTTATGTGAGTTATTATTATTTTGACTATTGTTGTTATTATTTTGTTTAGTCAAAATACCTTTCTCTTTTAAGACATCCTCTATTCTGCATGTGGTTTCGACCATGGTGTCGAATGAATCAAAGACCATTTTTTGAACCTCATACCACATCTTAGGTACTAAATTGCTCACAATGATATCAATTCTATCATGTTCAAGAATTGTCCTAGAATACCAAGAGCACAATTGTCTCCACCTTTGTAAAAATGTAACAAAGGATTCCCCTTGATTTTGTTTTAAATTACACAAATCAACCATGGTGACTGATCTTGATAAGTTGTAGGCAAAATGTTGCACAAATCTATGGACCAGTTGTTTAAAAGTTTTGACAGGAGGGGTTATGTTGGTAAACCACTCCATAGCTTGACCTTTTAGACTCCTTGGGAATAATCTCGTCAGATAGGAATCTTCATGGTGAAATTCAAAACTCATGGTATAAAACTAACACAAATGATCATGTGGGTCACCATTACCGTCATATTTATCATATTGGGGAAATTCAATTTTCCTAGGAAAATCCTTCATGCGCACACTCCTATCAAAAGGATTAGGACAAATAGAGTCAAGGTTGAAGGAACTCTTGGGAGCCATCATTTTCTCCATCATTTTCTTGATTTTATTAATTTCTTCTTCTTGTGAGGGTCTATGTTTCTTGATTCTCCTATCCACATCAAAATTATAAGGAACTCTTGCACCTTTGTTAATCAAAATCTCTAGGAACTTATCCTTATTTTGATCAAGGTACTTTTCTACATATTGTTGGAATAGTGGTTCTTGTTGCATTATCATAAAATCTTGATCATCAAAACTTGTACCACTTCCTCCATGTTGAGAACCATGATGAGCTCTTTGGGAGGGTTGTCTTGAGTTCCTAGGAGGTGTTCATCTCCTATGTTTTGAAATTCTTCTTCCTCTAGGACTAGAAGATCTTGAAGGAGTCCTCGACCGCCTTCTACTTCTTGGGGTTCTTGAGGGAGTAGAGGGTGGAGAGTTGTTTCCACTGTTGGTACCCCTATTGTTGAATTGGGCATTAATTTTTTGAGCTAGGAGCCTATCTTGTTCTTCTTGTGTGGCTCTTCTCTCTATGTCCAACAAGGCTCATTGTTCCTCCTCTAGGAGCCCAAATTTTTCTTCTTTTGCAGCTTGTTCATTCAAGAAGGCTTGTTTTTCTTGCTCAATTCTTTTTAGCCTCTCACTTGTATATCTTGAGGTTGTTTTTAGTGGAGAGCTTGGCCTTGAATGATTGAACAAGTTAGTTGCATTCACATGAGCATCATAAGATTGGTTGTTTTGGTCTTCATGTTGTGATCATGCATCTTGGTGAGCTTGTGCATGATGTCTTTCAGCTCGTTGATGAGCATCTAGATATCTTGAGTTAATAGGGGGTGATTCAGGTTGATTGTCATCGTCAAATGACATGTTACCCCTATGTCTTTGGAAAATGTCATCAAGATTTTGATCCATTGCTTCTCTTTGTCTCCTAGTCAAACTGTAGCTCATGTCCATATTTGATTGAGAGGATGGTAAAGATGTACTCAACTGACTAAGGCTTCTCCTAGGCTCAAACCAAACTTTTGAAGCACTCCTAGATGATTGATCGAAGATGGGTTCCTTCCCCTTTCACTTTTGATGAGTTTGGACTAAATGTAATTGTTCAAAAACTACTTGAGGTTGTTTACCTTGACCCACTTGGTATCTTGTTTTAACCGGCATGAAAGAAAACACCCTTAGTGAGAAGATAACCTTATGAATCGCTAATTGTCAAACTAGGATAGTGAAAATATTCAATCGTACAAAAGAGAGATGATGAAATAGAAAGTTGACAAAAGGTATAAATCAACACTTCCACAGTGGTGCATAACAAAAGGATTCCTGTATCCTAGCACATATGGATCAGGAGGATGATTTAACCAAAATATATTAAAATTGAATTTATATGAAGATGGATTTGGACAAAAGAGTACTCAAACTCTCCAAGCGTCCAATCAAAGAATCTAAAGGTGAATCTTGTCAACAAGGATGGTTCCTAACTTACCAAGGACAAGAAATTTTTTTGGTGAAGTCAAAGATTACTAACTCAAGATGTTTATAACCAAGAACTTGAAGTACAAACAAGCTTTTAGTTGTAGGGTACAAAACCTATTTAAATTTGGTCAACCAAGGAAAAGCTAAAAATTGCATAAATCAGACAGATAGCAAAAGGACTCTATGTGATAGTTTCCAGGCTAACAGGGCAATAATTTCTGACAGGGCAATATTTCATAGTAAGCAAGGCGATAATTTCTAGGCAGCGTGCGCAATACTTTCCAAGAAAGTGGTGCGATAGTCTTCCAATGGAAAACTATCGCATGATATTTCTCTGTACAGGGTGTGATTTTGTTCTAGTGTCGTACGATTCTTGACCAGTGAGTGTTAAAAATCTAATTTTTAAGGGCAATTTGGTCCAAATTTCAGTTTGAGGGTTGGTTTTTTTTATCTCAATTGCAGTGACAGTAGTAAATTGATAGGTTTGCAAATAGTAGGTGATCAAACATGTCTTCAAATACTTGAAACAAGGGCAAAAGCAACCTTGCCAAGACAAGCAATTGTGATATCACAATTGAAAAATCCTATGAACACTACTGTGATGTTGAATATGCAAGAACGTTTACATGAGTATATCACAATGAGAACACTTCAAGCACTTTTTAGCCTAAAAAGACAATGGCTCAATACTTAACAACTTGGCCCATTGACCATAATAGATATTGGCTTTGTTGTGGAAGTGCCAATGACACAACCAAAGGAACACAGATGGTGAGTAATCTTGGGGTGATCCGGGTTGTTCCACTTGGATCAATCCTTGTACCAAGAAGCTAAGCAGAAAAATAGGGTGGCCTCTATCTATGGTTCTTAGTAAGGGCTTCCATTCATAACACCCCTCTTGCTCCCCAAAGGGACTCCTTACCTTGCGGCAAGTAATAGACCTCACGGCCTCAAGAGTACCTTAAGCATTCTTGCCTGACATTTTCCTCATGGTCACAATCCCACAAGCTACTCACATCAAGTGAAGACAAGTGCTACATCTACCAAGGTTTTGTGTCCTTGATAGCCTTGAGTTTATAGTGGATTGGAATAGCCAGCAAAAGGCTTGTCCCCACTTGGTTTGTTCCTCTTGATTCTAAAGATCTAAACAAAGAGTGGATCAACTTATGAGGTTCAAGGTTTTTGTTTCACCACAAGGGTGAAGAGCATACTCCCCTATCTCAAAGTTTTCTCCCAAACACACCAAGAAAATGTTCAATTACCCTCTTGCTTTCAAAATCCAAAGATGGGTCAAGATATTTTGGTTCACCACAAGGGTGAAGAGCATACTTCTCCTAGCACCCAAGAATTCCTACGACAAGATATTATGTTCCTATGAAATGAAACAACTAGTAATTGCCACACTTCAAATGAAATAAACAACAAGCACTTTTTCTTTTTTTTTTAATGCTTTTGGGCAGCCCTGCGAAAACCGTTAGTAGCCCTTGTGCATGCAATTTTTGGCAAAATATTCAAGCAAGAGGCACCTACAACCACAACTTGTTAGCCCCACAATGGTTAGCAAAATCAAAATCCAAATGAAATCTACAAATTAAATCTATCTAACCACAGCAAACTAAACCAGCAAGCTAACTAGATTCAAATTCAATAATAAAGAACCAAGAAACAACTCACTGCTAGGTATAGGTGATAGTACAGTCACCAAAAGTATCATCCAATACTTTATAGCGTACTGGGGCAATAATATCTTTCTGGGTGATACTTTACTGTACCTACAAGCAACAAAATTTTTTGAACAGTGCGATAGAACCTGCAAAGGCCGAGCGATACTTTAACTGGTGAAGTATCACGCTGGTATACAATGAACTATCACATGACACTGGAAAAGTATTGTATGATATTCTGAGCCACAAAAACCAAAGAGCCAAAAATGACGCTAAAATATCCGAAAAAATTGATGAAAATGTAAGAAATGAAAAGCAAAACAACAATGCTCTACCCCATGGTGGGCGCCAAAAATGAACACCTCAAATAGTGCACTTCTCTAAGTCATTATATCCAAGGGAATCCATGAATGGGATACCTTAGAAAGTGACCTAGAGCTCTCTATGTATGCAGTTGCAAGATTATTTGATTGCTCTCAGCTAGAGCTATTAAGCTTATGACCTTGCTAGTCAACCACACAATGAGAGATTCAAATGAAGACAAGGGAAAGAATGCTAATATCTCCAAGAATCAAAATGAGGATGCAATGCAATGATATACTATGAATTAAAATGCAAGCTAAGCTATGAAAGGAAATATGCAAGTATTACAAAGCCTCATAATTAAGCTAGATGAAGTAATCTAAAGCATAAAGGAAACTAAGCTAAATATGAAGCTATGATGCCATGACAAATGAAACTAGAATAGCACGTAGATGCAAAAGCCAAGAATGCTCCAAATCTTCAAAAGCTCCAAAGTGACCTATAAAACCTACAGCATAACATTAGCATAAAAAGATTGATATGCAAATGAGAAAGAGAGCTCTTCTTTTATAGGAAATGAGAAACAACAGACAATGGAGATTAAGAGGCAAAAAGTTTTAATCAAGGGTGGAGCTTGAAAGAGGAGCAATCCATGTCCACAAATATCCTCCAATGAGAAAATAAGAGTTGACTTTTGTGTTCATATGAGACAAAAAATACTTTTTCTTCTTTATATAAAATAAGAATAATGCTTTATTTGTGCAACTTAGGAGAAGATGAAAAGTGGGAGATTTTTTATTTATTAAACGGGGAGGAAATATTCTTTTTAAATAAATAAAGACTTTAGGATAAAATGGTTAGCCCAAGGTAAATAATCGAAAATGATAAAATAGGATTTGATCAAGGAAATTGATACAATTGCAAAAATGTTGATTTTTGAAAATATTGATTCAGGGATTTGATAAATTTCCAAATGGGAGTCCAAAGTCTAGGTGACCATTTTAGGGTGCATACACAACCCTATTAGAAGTTGTAGTAAAAAATGTGATTACCAGATGAGCCCACTGCCCAAACAAGTAATGTAAAATATACACTAATTAAAAAATAGGTTAAGGTACATAACCTTATACTTCTTGCATGAATATATCTTCATTACTCTTTCACTATCACTATTACATATGCTTCATATACTTCGCAGCATATCACTGCTTCATTACATTTCAATACTTTTACTTGATACTCCACAATACTTCATCTAACTTTACAATTACAATTAAATTTATACCAATAGCTTTATCCAACATTTAACATCTAGGATGTCATCCCTTTATATTATTAAGTCATTATTTTGATAAACAAAATAATCCCTTAACTCTTTACTAGTTCTGTCTTCATATTATGTCCTGTCAACTTCACACTGTCTTCGGTAAAACTATCATAACTTCTTTCATACATGTCGTACTAACTTGTGCTCTAAGATGGGTGATCAATAGACATCATAGAGTCTATGTTCAAGTATGAAAGAACTAAACTTACCCCAATCAATGTCACAAACAAAAACTGTGTCCAGGTTCACTGGTAAAACATTGTCTCACACTTAGACAAATTTGCAATGTGCTCTGTCATACTTGCTCTTTGACCTATGCGATCTTCATGTGGATCATATGTTTCCATAATGACAACATATATGTAATCAACTCATCCAAATTTCCAACAATCTCCCCCTTTGTCATTGGTGGCACCATATGAGAAAATTGGCTAAGAGTACAACTCAAAATCTCAAAAATTGTTCAAAATTGTGGCCATAGTATAAAATACATACTATCTTTATAACTCCTCAAAAAATTATTGTCTCTAATATAGTACTCCCCCTAAGAGTAAAAATCCTTATCATATACTATCAATTTTCTTCTATATATCTCTCCCCCTTTGACAACAATGACAAAATAAGGTAGGGAGGATTACAAAATTGTATCACAAAAAGTTATACCTTAATTCATTTATTGCAAAGCTGATAGGCTTGCAACACAATCTGCAAAATCTATCTTCATGGCTTCTATCTCCTTCTCCCATGATTTCTTAATGGAATCTATGACATTAAGTAGTGCACTCAGTCCATAAGAAGCTATTTCACATGCTTGGAGGTTTTCAAAGTTAAATTTCTGAAAAGATGTCTTAGGTGAAAGACATTCTTCCAACTGCTCTTCAATAATGCTCAACTTCATAGAAGCATACTCTCTCAAAAGAGTGTATCTTCTCAATTTCTTGTCTCTCTCATCTTGCACAACTTTGATTTCATCATAAAGTTTCTAAACTTTCTTCTCAACATCACATACCTTCACATTGGGGCTAGACAGAAGGTTTGTTTCATTCAGAATTTCTTCTTCCTTCAACTTTATCTTCTGATCTTCTTCTATTGTCAAGGTCTTTGATTTTGTACACTGTATGTACAAAGATTTTCCTATTTCCAAATGCTTCCTCAAATCCTTGATACAAATATCAAGAGTGTTGATATCATTTCTGATATTTTGACTGATGTTCAAAAGCATTCTAGCCTCATAGGCTGCTTGTGCTTTCACTTTTGCAATATCAGCTAGGTTTGTGAATTCATTAACAAAGGTTCTCATTACCTTCTTTGCTTTCTCCATAGGGTCTGCTTCTAAAATTTGTGTAGTTACAGTACTTTGTAACTTCTCAGTTAGTTCTTTCAGACACCCTTCAAGACTCTTCACTTTCTTATTCTTACCAATGATTTTATTCAAGGATGTAATCAGTTCCAACTGATCATCATCATCTACTTCTTTTCCCAAATGCTCAATCATAGATCCAATTTGAGTCTTCTTTCCAGTCTCAAGAGTAAGACTAATATCTTCTTTGGTGGGAATGGGAACTTGTTCCTCTGTTACTGGTGGTTTTGCAACTGTGGTCTCTGTCATCTCTTGTTCTTTTGTAGCTTCCTGTTCTTCAAAGGCCAAATTGTCAACAACGTTCTCCAAATTCTTGAATACATTTTCATCAGTATCCAAGGTGATTTTTGTACCTTCTACATTCATTGTTTCATCTTCAATATTAATAGCTGGAGAAGAGGGAATGTCCTCTTGTACTTTCTCTATTGCAACTGATGATTCTCCAACATATTCTTCCATAACCTTGATAATAGCCTGTTCTATCTCAGAATTGATTTCTTCATACCTACCTCCCATAATCTAAATTGTTCTCCTTTTGGTTCTCAGATGGGTGCTTAGGGATTTCATGATCTATTTGAAATGAGTTTCATCTCTTATTTCACAAAGCTTCCTCACAAGATTTTCTCTGATAACTGTCTCTTCCTCTGATGCTCTCTTCTTCCTATTTACAAGTTTTTTATATAGATCATCAAGTATCTATCCCTGAATAGTATCAAACTTCTTGCCAATCAAAATCATATGCTTCACAACTGCATTCTCTAGATTAAGTCTATCTGTATAATCATACAGATCATAATATTTGTTCATTCTTGCAAAGCCACCATTCTCAATGATCTTCTCATAAAGCTTTTCAACTTTTGGTTTCCAAGCTTTCTTCTTAGTAGTGACATCATCTTTTACTTCTGCAATCTTTCTTGGAACTAGTTGCACTAGAGTTTTATGTCTCTTTCCTGGTCTAGTGGAACTTTCCTTAACTCTTTTGCTAGGTGTGGAGGAAGTAGATCTAGTAGACATCTTTGCTTCTATGTCCTTCTTAGTTACTTCCACTTTAACCTTTACTTGTGGTTCTTCTTGTTGCACTGCAATTGATGATAAAGGAGGGATAGACAAAACTTCTTTCTGTCCACTCTCTTTGATTGCTGATGCTGTCTTCTTTTCTACCAAAAACTCTCTCTCTATCATTCCTGTATCTTTTAGAATTTTCTTAATAGTGCTCTCAACTCTCTTCTTAGACTACTTCTCTTCAATTAGAATCTTTGCAGAGTTGAAGTTCTCCTCAAAGGTTCCAAACCCATTACACTGAGTGTCCAGCTTACACTTAAGTAATCTGTTAACATACTCTTCAATCTCTACCTCAAATATCTCATAGCCAAGAAGGTCCATGAACTCTGTTCTAGGCTCTACTGCTTCAATATAGGTAAAGTCAGTAGCCACCATAAAACATATATCATCTTTATATTTTTCAACAAGAGACTTAGGGATCCTTGATCTGCTAGACACAATATTCTGAAATGTCTTAATAACAAGTGTTGCACTCTCATTTACACTGTCAATAACATGTCTTCTATATACTAGGTTAATCCTTTCCATTGTATTTTGTCCATCATTCCAGTCATTTCCTATGGTGTAAGGAAATCTCCTCAAAAGATGAAAAAACATATAAGTGATTAGGGATGAGAACCTAAACTGTGTATACTTAGTTTTCTTGATCTTCTCCAAGTTCTCAAATAATTAAATTCTAATAATTTCACACATATCAACGTGTTCCCTATCAACACACATTAGATAGGCTACATGTACCATTCCAGCTGCCATGTCATCCTCTCTTGAATTTACACAAAACTTAGTAGTTAGGATCTTGCATAAGTATCTAACATCATCTTGTTTGATCTTACTAATCAAAATTCCTCTACCATTATAGGATGAGTTTGTGTTGTCAATGACTATTTTCCTCATGTTTTTCTCATTAAAAGGAATAGCTCTGGTTTTAGATAATCCAGTGACTTCATAAATCAAGTCTATTGTAATATCATTCCAGTCATTTCCTATGGTGTAAGGAAATCTCCTCAAAACATGAAAAAACATATAAGTGATTAGGGATGAGAACCTAAACTGTGTATACTTAGTTTTTTGGATCTTCTCCAAGTTCTCAAACAATTAAATTCTAATAATTTCACACATATCAATGTGTGCCCTATCAACACACATTAGATAGGCTGCATGTACCATTCCAGCTGCTATGTCATCCTCTCTTGAATTTACAAAAAACTTAGTAGTTAGGATCTTGCATAAGTATCTAACATCATCTTGTTTGATCTTACTAATCAAAATTCCTCTACCATTATAGGATGAGTTTGTGTTGTCAATGATTGTTTTCCTCATGTTTTTCTCATTAAAAGGAATAGCTCCAGTTTTAGATAATCCAGTGACTTCATAAATCAAGTCTATTGTAATATCTATCACTCTATCTTCTAGCCAAAACTTTCCATTAGGAATTCTGCTCAAGATAATCTTAGTGCATTCTTCATTATCAAATTCATATTGTAATCCATATTTAACAATTTCATTATGTTCCAAAAATTCAAAACCTTGTTTCAGTGTCATATCCTGATTGTAAATCTTCTGATATTCATCTGTGAAATCACTATCATTCACTATCTCTAGTTTGCATCCAAGATAACTTCTGACATTTTCTAAGTGTAAAACTTCATCTGGTACAGATGATAATGCAAACCTAGGGTCATCTTCCAAGGGTTCTACTGGTTCCCTTTTCAATTTAGGTCTATTCTTATCTCTAACATTGTGTATTAAGGAAACATCCATAATTTCTTCAAATTCCTTTACTGATTCAAAGATTTGTCAAGTAAAATACCTTAATTTCATGATTTTAGGGCTTGCGTAGATTTGGCACAAAATTCTTCTCCAAATCCTTGCAAAATGCTTTCAATCACTTCTCTTTGATCTCCTTGACACTTGAATTCTCTTTGATGATCAAATAATACCGATCATAACCTTTTATTAATTCAATCTCACTTAGATCTAACATCCCATTCAATTCTTTTGTCACTTCTTTCCAAAAAGTTGTCTCTGCTAACCTGCAAAACTTAAAACTTCTTGCGATCTTGAAAAACATAATATTTTTCTTTGCACTCTTAACCATAGCATTAGAACATTGTAAACTACCTTGCATTAACTGCACAAGACTTGATTCATCATATATCTACTTCTACACTAAATCTAAGTTCCTATTCTACTGCAACTTACATAAATTAAGTACTTTGAGATAGGTCAGGTAAAGATTCATTCTTACCTTTCAATACTTCACCTTCCTGATTACCTTCAATGTTGAATATGTCTCCTTGATCTATGCTTTTGATAAACTTCACTTCATCTGAATTACTACAGCATCCTTTCTGACTGTTACTTGTATCTTCATTTCTTCTTGCATGATTTCTAGGGTTAGGATTAGGATGAAAAACTCTATTGTTCATTCTAAAAAACCTTTTTGTATGTCCAATCTTGTTGCATATTTGACAAATAATTCCATGTTTCCATATCCTGGTCCAGGTTGATAGACTTGTGATTTGCAGTTTCTAGCAATGTGTCCAACCTTGTTGCATCTATAACATACTACTCCATTTCTTTTGTTCATATCTTTAGTAGGTTTCTTATCTGCATTGTTAGTATTCCTAAACATTCTACTACCATCATTATTCTCAATAAATTTAGGTTTCCTACATTCAATAGCTCTATGTCCAAAACCATGACAATTGTAACAATAACCATTAAGAGGTTTAAATTGCTTACCTATGCAATCTCTCTTCATATGACCAATAGTATTACAAGCAAAACATCTACCTTTGAATTCTCTTTGCATACCTTTGGGTGATTCTTCTTCTTTAGGTGTATCTTTAGATTTGTTGATCTCATCAGGCTTCTTCTCATCTGTGCTTTCAAATATTTTTAGATCTGGTTCCTTGCCTTCATCATTTTCTTTAAAAGTGTTGAATCCAAGACCAATCTTATCATAGAATGGTTTTTGATAAGATATTTGTTCATCAATATTCTCACTATTTGAATATAGCCTTTCAAGTTTTTGTTTGGATTGAGTCAATTCACCTTTCACAATCTTATTGTATTTCTCAAGTTCATCACACTACAAATTGACTTTCTCAAGTTCAGATGTTACTTTAGAAAGTTTAGATTTTAGTCCTTCATTTTCAGTCTTTAGACTTTCATTCTCAGATTTCAGATTTGCTTCATTCTTGCCATTTCCATCTTTCAAACTAAGCTTCAAATTCTCTATCTTCAGTTCATGCTTAAGGATTTCATTTGCCTTTTCTAAATTGTCATCACAATCTTCAATAAAAACTTCAAATTCCTTTTCAGATCTCAGATCTTCCAATTTGTTTTTCAGTTTCTCAATGAGGTTCTTTGCATCATCATACTTTGTTTTCAAAGTATCTTTTTCAATACTAAGCAAGTCAATCTATTCAAGAGCTTCTTCAAGATTCTTCTATACTTGATCCATATCCATAGAGATCTTACTCAAGTTGCTAGGCTTTCCTTGAATGATTCTTTTTCAAGTAAGTAAACTCTGATACCAATTGTTAGAAATAGGGAATACTAAGAGGGGGGGGGGGTGAATCAGTATTCTACAAACTTTATCTTTTCCCCAATTATGGATATAACATATTATCTTTATACATGTATAACATAAGAAGCTAAACAACATACATAACAATAAAGAACTCATAACACATTATTTGTTCTCGAGGAAACCTTGGCCAAGGGAAAACCCCGGTGGGGATGGTACCCACAAAGATCCACTAATCAAAAGTATCCTATTAAGGATGTTGACCCTATTAGGAGTTTATTAAAAAAATATAGTGTATCAGTCCTAATTAAGGGACTATAGGCCTTGTTAGAAGCCTCAACCCTGTTAGGAGTTGTAGTACAAAATGTGATTACTAGATGAGCCCACTGCCCAAACAAGTAATGCATAATATACACGGATTAAAAAATAGGTTAAGGTACATAACCTTATACTTCTTGCATCAATATCTCTTCGCTTCTCTTTCACTATCGCTATTACATATGCTTCATATACTTCGCATCATATCACTGCTTCATTACATTTCAATACTACTACTTGATACTCTGCAATACTTCATCTAACTTTACAATTACAATTACATTTATACCAATAGCTTTATCCAAGAGTTAACATCTAGGATTTCATCCCTTTATATTGTTAAGTCATTATTTTGATAAACAAAATAATCCCTTAACTCTTTACTAGTTTTGTCTTCATATTATGTCCTGTCGACTTCACACTGTCTTCGGTAAAACTATCATAAATTCTTTCATACATGCCATACTAACTTGCACTCTAAGATGGGTGATCAATAGACATCATAGAGTCTATGTTCAAGTATGAAAGCACTGAACTTACTCCAATCAATGTCGCAAACAAAAACTGTGTCCAAGTTCACTGGTAAAACACTATCTCACACTTAGAGAAATTTGCAATGCGCTCAGTCATACTTGCTCTCTAACCTGTGTGATCTTCATGTGGATCATATGTTTCCATAATGACAACATCTATATAATCAAATCAGCCAAATTTCCAACAGGAGTCACTATAATATTTGTGACAATGTCGGACCAAAGTGTTCCCGAGGTGCACTAAGCATGATTGGGTAGCGATCTTTCGAGACTTGTATCTCAGACCCCATGATAGATATTGATGAACCATGAAATTCTACAGGACCATGTTTCTAAGGTCTACAATAACCTCTCTCCATTCTAGGAGATTCATTTTTAAAAAAATTTGGCATGTCAATCTCGCTTGACTCCAAAACTTGCAGTAAGGGTCAGTTGAAAGTTGCACCGCTTGGTTTCTTCCAAACCATTCATCCTAGCACTAAATGGTCTACACCATTAGCTCTGGTTGGGCAGGTAAATTCTAGAGACAACTTCATTTTGACCACGGATTCACTAGAACATCTACAACCATGCCAGACCAAAGTGTCCCCAAGGTGCACTAAGCAAGAATAGGCTGTGATCTTTTGAGGTGCATATCTCAGACCCCGTGAGAGGTATCAAAAAATCGTAAGATGCTAAAGGACCATGTTTTTGAGGCCTACAATAACCTCTCTCAATTCTGGGAGATTCAAAAAAAATTTAATTTGACATGCCAATCTCACTTGATGCCAAAACTTGTAGTGAGGATTAGTTGAAAGTTGCACCACTAGGTTTCTTCCAAACCATTCATCCTAGCACCGAATGGTCTACGCCATTATCTTTGATTGGGAAATTAAACACTAGTGACATCCACATTTTGACCACTGAGTCACTAGAACATTTGCGACCATGCCAGACTGAAGTGTCTCTAATGTGCACTAAGCATGATTGGGCAATGATCTTTCAAGGCTCGTATCTCAGAGCTCGTGAGAGGTATCGGCAAATTGTCAGATGCTACAAGATTATGTTTCTGAGGCCTATAATAACCTCTCTCCATTCTAGGAGATACAAAGTTGTTTGAATTTGGCATGCCAATCTCACTTGATGCCAAAATTTATAGTGAGGATCAGTTGAAAGTGGCACCACTGGGTTTCTTCCAAACCATTTGTCTTGGCACCGAATGGTCTATACCATTAGCTTCGATTGGGCAGGTAAATGCTAGTGACAACCTCATTTTGACCACTTATTCACTAGAAAATTCACGACCATGTTGAACCAAAGTGTCCTAAAGGTGCATTAAACATGATTGGGCAATGATATTTTGAGGCTCATATCTCAGACCTTGTGAGTGGTATCAATGAACTATGAGATGCTACAATACCGTGTTTCTGAGGCCTACAATAACCTCTGTCCATTCTGGGAGATTCTTTTTTTTTTTGAATTTTTTGTGGCTCATCAAAATCACAAACCCTTTGAATTTTAGAGATATTTATGTCTTTAACACATCCCTCATTGCACAACCAAAGTTCTCATACACAACACATGCACAAAAGCAATCTCTACAACTCTATAACTCTATAACATTAGCAATTAGTAAAATAAATAGTCTTTATATGTGACATTATAACTTGATCAAATCATAATGTCAGAAACTCAAACTTGACATGAATATTTTAGACAACCTATACATCATCCCAAGAGGTGTGTGACTACTCATCTTCAATAACCTTCTACCTACATTCATCTAAACATTTTGTGTTACTAGTAAAACTGCATATTTGTCAACCAAACTTCACAACAGATATGAAAACCATCTGATCTTCACACTAGACAACCAAACAAAATAGTAGGCATAAAAAAATCATGCTAAACATGTTTAAAACAATGAAAACATATATGAGGTTAAGTGTACCAATATGGTATGCAAAAAGGGGGTATAAGTAGCCACTTTTTCCTAAAATAAGGTAAACCTAAAATTAGAAGATAAATTAAAGGGTCGTGTGCTCAAAATTATGAGTTGTGCAAAGAATAAGAATTGTAGTAATCTTAATATAGTTTCTAAAATACTATTTTTTTCTAAAAATGGATAAGATTAAGAGGGTCAAATCTATCACACACAAAAAATTATTCTTGATTTTTTTACAAAAATATAACATAGTTATTTTTGTCCACTTCACAAAAGATATAGTTAGATTTAGTATTTTGCAAAACCCTTTGGTACGATGATAGGAAGAGTGAGATCTAGAAGTTGTGTATTTTTTTGTATCTCTGTTGAGTTTTTTTTTTAAATGATTTTTGAAGTGACCACATCCTAGAAATATGGTACATGTTTGTGCGCTAGGCATAGCCTACATCAGAATAATCAAAAATGATTTTTTTTAAAGTGTATAGAATCAAGTGTAGAATAGTAATATGTAAGTATTTTTTAATTTGGTCAAGTAGATCAAAAATTATTAAGAAAATGGTATACATATGTCTCTAAAGACTATCAATACATTGGTAAAGAAAATTAAATTTTACTATGCTAATGTTTTCCAAAATAGAAAAATATATATGGTTAGAAATTTGAGAAGACATGTGAGATTATGGTGGTAATTTTAGAGATACCCACTTGATCATTTGTAAACCTAATGATGAGGAAGTTGAGAAATCATCTTAGAAGATGAAAAAATGTGTAAAGGGACAAAAATGGAGGGAAAATGGGCATGCAAGCCTTAGGTTCATTTTCCATCCCTCTTACCAAGCTATAAAACGTACAAGTTACTATGTGCTAAATAACTTGCACGGGTTTTGCAAAATGAAAAGTAACATTCCAAGTTCTACATAACTCATGCGGGTTATGTAGAACTAAAAGAATCATTTTTACTTCTACAAAACTTGCATGGGTTATGAAGAAATAAAAATATATATTTATAAACTTAGCATACACTACACATATGTAAATACTTACATATATATATATATATATATATATATATATATATATATATATATATATATATATATATATATATATATATATATATATATATATATATATATATATATATATATATATATATATATATATATATATATATATATCTTGTAGATCTACATAACCCACATGCGGCTTATGTAGAACTAAAAGCTTGCATAAGTTTTATTTTTATAGAACTTGCACACGTTATGAGAAAATATGAATGTTAACCTTTTTAGCTCAATGGAATGTGTACATGTTCCATTGAGCTAAATATATTACTCCCAATGACCAAGAAAATAGCATTGCAACTTGTTCTAAGGGCCCACTATTGTTTTTCATCTCTTTCTATGATAGTATCATATAGGTTTTCATATTTTTTGTCACATTTGTTGTGAAATGATTGATTTATCTTTTTTTCGGATTGTTCTTGAAGTTATTTTAGTGTCATAACTTTAGATTATAACAAAATGATGATAATTTATTGTTTTTTGGTAAGGTTTTAGAAAAACTTAGAGTTCTTCATGTAATTTGTGTGGGTTATAAAGAGTTTTTTATAGTTATTCATAATCGGTGTGGGTTATGAAGAACATTTTATAGTTCTTCATAACCCATTTGGATTATGAAGAACTTCTTTTAGTAGTTCGTAATCCACACGGGTTATGAAGAATAATAAAAAAATTTAAAAATTTTTTGGATCGACATGGCTCAGTTTTTCCAAGCCTAAATATTTTGAATTTTAAATAACCTGCACGGGTTTTGTAAAATTTTTAGGTTTTTTCTCATGTGGCCACTTTTTTTACCAGCAACTTGGTACACTTACCCCTAACTTTCCAACAAAATTTTTAAAGTTGAGAGAAGATTTTGATAATCCATTCAGGGCTTTCAATCATGTAAAATGAACAAAGATTGTGAAAATACACTCGATAAGGTCACAAGAAATGAAATGAAGGTTCAAAGTGACATTGAAGTCTACATCCACTATCCATGTTATCAAATATTACACATTATTTAAAAGACCTTCACTTTGCAATAATACTATAATAAAGTGATTTCAATGATGAATACAATGGTATTTAAGTGTTTCAAATAGTGACAAATGGATAGAAAGATATTAGATCAACATTTGCAAGAGGTACAAAGAAAGTAAAATATGTAGTTCAAATGAAAATCTCATCAGTATGTCAAACATGTCAGAGGAGTGAAAAAACATGGTACAAAGTTAGAGAAAAAAAAAAGATTAATAGGAAAGTTGGGCTCTTGAAGGGAATGCTCATGTGTTATCATGTGAAAAGGGATACCAATCAATGTTATTAACAAAAAAGGAGTTGTTAATAACAATAGAAAAGTGGTGATGACCAAACACAGTGATACATATGCTGGAGAAAAAATAGAATTTTTCTTTTCATGAAAATATATGGAATTATAATCTAATAAAATTGGTTGTTCTCAATGTTTTTGCAAATATAGATTTAATTAGGGAAACCACCATAGATTATAATATTGACAAGGGTTCCCTTTTCAACACAAAAGAAAAATTTCTCATAAAAAACAGCTAGTATAATTTGTGCAACTTTCAAATTAAATCATTATCCTATCATACCAAATGATTTTAGGGATCAAAAAAGAGAGTATGATGGATTACTAGGGAGTTTTAGGAGGATAAAATTGCCTAATTTTAGGATTGAAAAAATATGAAAAGAATAAAGAAGAGTCACAAATAAAATGCAATAACCCCTTTATTATGAAATTTTAGACAACTATTTCATAAAATTGTATTTTGTTTGTGTCTAGTTTTAGTCCTCAATTATGAACATGTTTTATACAAGCTCATTTGTTAGTCCTTGTTGTCAATGAATAGTCTTATGATAAAAATATACCCTTTGGTTATGTTGAATGTATTGTATAGAATATCCACAAATACTTACTTAATATTCAGGTGGATGTTGCAATGGTGCACATCAGGTGGCACTCTATTTTGTTTCATGTCATTCTTTATTATACTTTTAAAATGTGGAAGTCACAACTCGAGGTTATGCCACAGGGAGATGGTAAAACTATATGAGACCTATAATGGATTTTATAGACAATGTGGGATGATTCATTGTGTAATTCCTAATGAATACTTTGTGTTTCAATATGGTATTCATGGTTGGATATCAAATGGGTACTAAAAAATGTAATATTCTAAAGCTCATGGTTGGAGGTCAAATGTTCATTGATTGGTATATCATTGCAATACAAATGATCAAGTATGTAGTGTTATTTTTGTTTATCTAGCTTGTAGAATAGTACCACTTTTCTCTATATTTCAAGTTAAAGTTTACTAGTTTGTAAGTTAGACATAGGGGAATGTGTAATCTATAGGTTTACCATTTCATGTCCTAACAACAAAGACATAAATTTTTAGCATCTTATAGAGTAAAGTTAGTATCATTTCTAGTTAGGATGGATATGAAGAATGTTCCACACTACTCTGAATTTCAATAGTTGTTCTTGCAGTTTTGGGGGATAATCATATTGTCTATATATTATTTCTCCTCAAGTCTTCGGTGTTGTCTAATGCAAGTATTAGTCTTGAATTGTTTTACCTCAAGCTTGTATTGACTAATTCCCAAGGGATAGTAGGGTTTTCAATATTTGTTTGTTCTACCAACTCAATTGAATGTGGAAGTGTGCAATAATATTATCATCCCGTTCTTGATTGTCATATGATGTACATATATGCTATAAATATGAATCACCAATGGGAAATGCATAAAATCCATGGCAATGCAATAATTCAAAAAACATAATACTGTAAGTTCATGCCAAGATTGAAATTCATTTGGACTGAGTATAAATAAATTTGAAACCTATAATTAATGCTTACAATATACCTTCTCCATAATGTGAATGTTGAAAATGAGGCATTTCACGATACATGTGACATTTTTAATATATAGAAACATTTTTTGTTTTTTCATAATAGATACATACATTTTCATATCCACAACTAAACCTTATAAATATAAAAAACTACCTATCAAATTTTCTATGATGTTAATTTCAAATACACCCAATTGCAATAGTTCACCTTGCTTCCACTTTCTATTGCTAATTGTGCAATTGTAGTCATGATGTGTTGTCCCTCAAAAATATTGCAACACAAATTTTTGTGTGGTGTACCTATTGTTTCACTTTCCCGCACCCCATTTTTTCTTCCACTTTTTCTTATCCACTCTGCACAAAATTTCCTCCCCTAATCTACAAATTATTTTTCAACACAAAAAAATGGTTGGAATTTCTTTTTTTTTAAAATAGTTGTAATCACCTAAAAATGGACAAAGACAATTAAATGATAAATCGAGTCAAATCAAGGAAAATTCAAGACAAAATTAAAGTAATTGAATCACAGTGCATAATTATCCAATCAACATTAAAATCAAGTCTTAATTCGAGATAAATCAAAATTGAGAGTGTTTTAATCAAATGCAATCAAATCAAAATACAATTAAATCAAATAATTGTATAGTCTTGGATTAAATCAAATTCAACCCAATCAAGGGGTACATGGCTAAATAAATCAATTTAAATCAATTAATAAATCTTAATTTCCCTCAACAACCACAAAGAGAGGAAATTCAATCAACCAATGAGATTTAAGGAAAGGCATTCACATGGATCAAGCCAAATTCAATCTCAATCACTCAAAGTGAAATAGAATCTTATCCATCCATCTTGTCTACTTGTCCCAAGCTTTGAGGACATAAACTTTGCATTGTCTTCAAAGAGTGGAACCAAAGACTCAACCAAGGTTTAATCATGGTCAACTACACTACACCCCCTACCATTAGGAAAATCTATAAAATGAAGGCCTAAATCCTTCATAATTCATAACCACATATCTTAGAATTGCATCAAACCTCTTGCATTTTATAGATAAAAAGGCATTTAAGACCTTAATTAGCATTCAATTTGATCTAATTGTTAGCTTTAGCTTGTTTATCTTATCAATTCTCATTCTAGGACTGTCATTAATGGTAGCTTGCTGAGAGTTTCCATTAACATCCTTAGATAGAGAGCCATAGGATGCTCAATTGATCATTAATTTGCTAAATAGTTGTTTAATTATGGTTTATTTAGTTTCTATTTCAATTATTGTCAATACTAGTCCTATGAAGATACTATTTCTAGTATACAAAATGGCACCCACCATGGGGCAAAATACTTCACTTTACTAAATGATCATATTCATATCATTTTTGTCAAATTTGCATGTCTTTAACTCTTGGCTTTTTCAGGAAATAATGCTTTTGACAGGTGAAGCAACGCTTTCAAACACTGTTCTAGTTCTTCTGCGATAAATTTGGGCACCTTTGCCCCAATCAGTGGTGCTTTTGATCTTTCTATTATCCATCTATCATTCTTTCAGCACTTTTGCTATTTTACTGAGCGCATTTTTCCTGACTACTAGGCACTTTTGATATTTTACTGAGTGCTTTTGTTGTTATTTTGCCGCCTTTAATCAATTTAGTAGTGCTTCTGCTAGTTATTTGTGCACTTTTAAATTTTCTAACAGAATTGAAGCAGCGCTTTTAATTTGATAGACAACACTTTTAAGTAATAAAGTAGTGCTTTCACAAAATAAAATAGTGCTTTTAACTATTTCAACAGCGCTTTTGCCTAATTTGTTAATCTAATTAATCTAACTAGGGTAAAATGATTTAATATATTTTGCAGGATGTCTGATCACAAAAAGGTGAGAAAACCAAAGAGCAAGTTTAATCATGAAGGCAAGGCTTTGGCTAGGAAGATCAAGAAGGAAAAATTTGCTCATATCAAAGCGGTTCTTGAGGAATCACAAGAAGAAGAAAACCAAGTATATCAGAATTATATTAAAATTGTAGAAGCGTACAAAACCAAATTCGTATCACTTAATTGGATTTTTACTCCTTACTTCAAGCTTTTCTTAAAATTTGCAAATAAGGTTTTTAAGATTCAATACATAAACTTTACTTCTTCAAATTCAATTTGGTTTTCCTCATTGTGATTGTTTGTGTTGACTAACTTGCTGGTAGAAAAGCACATTGGGAAAGGAGAGCTATTGCCAAGGTAATGATAAAAATGATAAGAATCACTCAAAAATGCCCCTAACTTTTGTTAGCTACAAGGAAAAGTAAGCCCCAAACTAGTCAATATTTTCCCTTAAATTGTGGCATTGGAGCATTTCAAAATCTAGTAATTACAAAATAGCCTCTCTTTGTTTGGAAAGTTTAGCATTTAGGCCTATGCTCTTCACTTCTTTTAGTGAATCAAAATGCCAAAGGTGTTGAACTTTTGGATTAATAAGAAAGGTTGAGGAATCAAGAACATAACATCAAAGCCCCTTGTTTGTGGAAGAGAGTAGAAATACTCAAATCCCTATAGTTAGTGGGTGAAAGAAATTGAACAATATTGTCTATTATGTTTGGGAACTAAAGGAAAAGTTAGGGATATACTCTTCACCTTTTGGTGAACCAAATTCCCAAAAGCTTGACCTTAACTCCATTTCCTTGATTTACATGAACATGCTAGAACATTAGTGGGCTCTCCTCCTGAGAATTTGCCTTAATGAGACCGATGAGAGGGACAACCCAAAGTGGGATAGGCTCACTTTTGTTGTGGGAATCCAACCCACTATAAAACAAAACACATTCATCCTTAATGGGGTGTGTGACAAATGGATTTTAAATTTTTTGAACTTCCTCTAGTAGTCTTTTTTGGATTGCACCAAATCATACTTTGGTGCGTGTGGGAAGCCCCTTAACATACTTGGGGGATGAAAGTTTAAAGTCTATTTGAATGGACTCTATATTAAATCCTTCATAAAATAGCAAGACCACCTTTTAGAACCATGTTTACGAACCAAATCTTGTGCTAGGTAGGTTCTTGAAGTTTCTTTTTGTGCAAAACCCGTGACAACGTTCTTCCAAATCAAATATTTTGTGTTAAGTGGGTAAAAAGAGACAAGTGAATGTGTGATTGCTGTGTTTGAAATACATAAACAAGTGAGAGATATATCCATTGGAAAATTCATTTTACACTTTTAATCTCTTCAATTTAAAATCAACAATTCTCAAACCAAGGATCATTCCAAATCAAACCCTTGTTGGATGTCAGTTTCCACACGGTCCCACACATATAGGCTATCTTTACAAGGAGATAGAACTCTTGTTGAAAACAAAGGAAAAGAATACCAAAGTCTTTTCAAAGGTCCTAATCCAGAAGAAATTTTCCCAAACTTGTTTGACAAAAGACTTGGAGAAATGGACAGGAACTTGGCATATCATAATTACCAACCAAGAGGAAATAATCAGAACATCAAAAATTCCAATCATAATCCCAAAGAAACACTTGAAGAAAAAGTTGAGAGAGCAACCCAAGATCAGGAATTCCTAGAGGTCATGGAAAAATTAATAGATAAGGATAGGGAGAAGTTTTTCCTAAACCTAGCTGAAGCGGGAGTAAAGCTTCCCCATGATTTTGATATAGAACAACTTAAGAAAGATCAAGAGAAAGATAATCCCATCAATGCTATGACTAGGCAAATAAAGACCTTTCAAGAACAAATAGATACCATGAAAAAGGTAGCTGAACCTAAGGCATTTTCTATTGAAGCTTTGTGTCCTTTTCCATTCGATAAAAGCTTAGTTATGGTACCTTTTCCTTTTAATACCATTTTTCCTAAATACAATAAATATATGGGTAAAATAGACCCACGGGATCATTTAAGGGAGTTTTGTGCCCTAAGTATTGAGTTCATGCACAATGACACATACCTAATGAGACTCTTTCCTAGGAGTTTAGGAGGTCCCGTCATGGAGTGGTTCTCAAAACTACCCCAAGGAATAAAGACCTTTGAGGATTTAGCCTCCAATTTCATAACCCATTATTCTTATAACATTGAGCATAAAATCACAATGCTCAAGTTGTGTGATACCAAACAGAAAGATGGAGAGTCCTTCCTAGGATTCCTACAAAGGTGGAGGACCATTTTCGCAAGGTATCCACGAAGTATCCCCGAGAAAGAAAAGATGGAAATCTTCACAAATAATTTGACCACATAAATAAATTATAGATTACAACTCCAATGTCCCCCAACCTTTGAAAAACTCATCAAAAATGGGATCAAGATTGAGGATGTATTGGTCAAGAGAGGTGAAGTAAAATTATTTAAAGATAACAAATCCAACAATACCAATAACAACAACAACAACAATAATTATGTACCTAAATATGTCGATAATCAAGGATCCAATAATTACAATGATAAATCTAAATCATGGATAAAGAATAACAACAAAAACCTTGTGAGTGATGGATTTATGGGGGCCCACAACTTGAAGGCAATATCTTTTACTTTACCATATGGAGCTAACTCTTCAAATAATGTCAATCAATCAAACAAAGCTCCATTTAATTCCAATAATTCCAATAACAATTCCAACAATAATGCCAATAATCCTAATGGGAATAAGTCCAAATATTTTTTCTCCAATTATAACAAAAGAAAATTCACCTATTTAGGTGAACCTTTGGAGAATGCATTAAGGACCTTGGTTGCCAACAAAATCATCACATTACCCGATACGAAAGATTATGAACCTCAAGATAAACCCTATTGGTAGAATGACTCTCATCATTGTGAATATCATTGAAATAGAGGTCATCCAACCAATTAATGCATGAGATTAAAACGCTTGGTGCAAGACTTAATAGATAATGGAACCATCAAAATTGAAGGACCTCAAAACAATGAGGACCACACGGCTTTCAAAAATCCCTTTTTGAATCATGAAAAAGGTGAATCATCTAAGACTAATCAAAATTTTAAAAAAAAGGCAATGAGAAAGTGAACTTTGCTCATACTTATGATAACATGATCAATACTTTAAGAGAAGAGGATAATACCATAAATGTTGTCATAGTAAAGAACAATTCAAGAGAAGCATCATAAAATGTTGTCACTAGGGGGCAAGCATCAAAAATTATCCTACCTAATAATGCTCCTAAAGTTGTGGTATCAAATCAAGCTTCAACTTCATCATCAAAACAATACAACTTGGTTGATCAATTACAAAGAACTCCCGCCCAAATCTCTATCTTGGAGTTACTCAAATTATCACCAATCCATAAAGACATTTTGGAGAAATCTTTATTGGAAACCAATGTGCCTCTAAACTTGGAGGTATAAAAATTTCAAAATATGGTGGGGTACCTCATTTCACCCCATTGCCTATCATTTTCTGAACAAGATGACATGTCCCTTAATCATCCTCAATATCTGCCCTTACACATAGAAGTGTTGATTCACAAGCATAGGGTGAAAAGCGTCCTTATAGATGGAGGAGCCGGCCTAAACATTTGTACCCTTAGCCTAGTAAAAGCCCTAGGATTTTCTGAGGAGGCTATTGACCCTAAGAAAAAGATAACCATAAAAGCCTACAATGATGAACAAAGAGCTTCAAAAGGAGTCATAGTGTTCTAATACCCCAAAATTGGCACCTTATAATTTCAATCAATTTTGGTGCATTTTCTTCAATTTTACATCTTCAAAGTCCTATCTTACTAGGCAATTTTGTCTCTCCTACCTGACTTTATTTTGACTTGATGTCAATTGCAAAAACCCTAATTTTCATTAATATCACACCATAATTAATTCCTAAGTATTCAACTTTATTAGCTAAATAATCCCTATGATAAATAAATCTAGTTCTAAAGTCCTAAGTGCTTTAAATTAAATTAAACCCACCCCATTTGGCTAATACACATAAAAAGGAATTAATCTTATTTAGTTATTTGAATGACACCTCTTTATTTGAATTAATAATTCAAATTACTCGAACGGTCACCCATATGTGGCAATATTTCATTCTCTTAATTAAATAAATCTTTGAATATTTGTCTCAATTGGGAATGAAGAGTCACCCATTTCATTTCAAGAACCTCTTCATTCCTCTCCCAAGCTTGTCTATATAATGAACCTTCTTCCTCATTAATTAGAGAGGCAATTGTGAGAGCATCCATACTATAGCGAATTTTAGTCTCAATTATATTCATATTTTAACCTTTTTATTGCAATTAGTTTAATTCTCATTTTAGTATTAATTGCATTCTCATAGTAGATTAATTTGTTTATTTCTATTAGATTAATATTATATTTCTTTCAAAGATATTTAGATTAAATTTCATTAGCATATTTCCTTCAAGCTATTGGATTAATTGCACTTCTCATTCTAGATTAATTTCATCTTTGTTTATCTCTCAAGCTTTGAAAATCCTTCATATTAGCTTGGTCTTATGGTTGTTGGCTCTCGTTCTAAGAGTAATTCAAACACCCCAGTTAATTAGAAAGCAACAAGTCAAATCGATAGAATCATGTGAATGGGTAATTCATACTCAATTTCATGATTCAATGATTGAACAATGACCATGTTGTG
The DNA here is from genome assembly GCA_027943335.1 of Chamaecyparis obtusa. Classification (NCBI taxonomy): domain Eukaryota; kingdom Viridiplantae; phylum Streptophyta; class Pinopsida; order Cupressales; family Cupressaceae; genus Chamaecyparis; species Chamaecyparis obtusa. The sequence continues at coordinate 812,404 of BSBK01000805.1, read as the reverse complement.
TTTATAGCTGGATTAGAGGTCCACGTTCAGTTGTATAACATTCTGGCGCCCACCGTGGGGCCGAAAATTTGATTTCTCGCCTCATTGATTTTAAACTTTTTTTGAATTCTACAATCTGTCGTACGTTCATACTTCTCTGTGTACAAAAGTTCACGTGAGATTCCTAAGCATACCACACAAATTTTTGCTCCCTATAGCACTCTCTCGTGCGACATTGTACTTTCTCATTCAGGCCCTGGTACTTTCTCACGCACTGTGCTATACTTCCTCATGCAAAGTTTCTCTGTTAGACAATTAAAATTTCTAGATTCTGCAATTTACTATTATTTTTTCCTGACATCTTTTTGCTATTGATTTTATATCTCTATTTATGTCACAGCATAACAGTGGTGTACAGGTCACTTTGTTGAAGATCATAAAACTTGCTAACGGTTTTCTTGCAAGATGATTACTAAAGATCAATTAAAACGTTGTGTTTGTTTTCTTACTTTCATTCACATAGTCTAATTAGGGCTCCGTTAAAATTTCTTAAGGGTCCTGATAGCAAAGTAGGGGAATAGGCTCTTCATTACATGGAAGTGATGCCTACGGATGAAACCAAGACCTAGATGTTGCTAGAATGATGGATACCTGGGGAAGCGGGGAAAGGTAGTGAATCTTTAGCACTTCTACTTGCTAGGGGATTATGCTCTTCTCTCTTTGAGAGAACTAGAAACCCAAAAGCTTGTGGATTTGGTGGAGTGAAGCTAACTTAGTGATGAATTTTCTTGATGTGTTTGGGTAAGGTGAAGAGGTAGAGAAGTATGCTCTTCTCTCTTTGAGAGAAATAGAAAATCAAACCCTCAGATCTAAGCCAAGTTGTGTCACCTTTAGAGGGTCTACCAGAAGTTGAACCTCTGAGAACGACCCAAGTGAGTATGCACCTATCGCCAGTGATTCTGCCTCACTATAATGAAGAATTTTTTGTTGAGTCTAAAGACTCCAAAACCATTTTAACTTCCTTCTCTTGATTTCAACATCATCTTGAGAAGGCTCTATCTATTGTACTGAGTGGTGCCACTCCTAGCCCTACTTGTGGGGGTGTATGACTTTTAGGTGTTGGTGTGGCTGCGAGGCCCTAGCCCTGTATCAGGGGCACCAAAGGATAGTGTGAATGGAAGCCCACTAAGAACTTTCCCTAGTTAGTTGCATACCTGGTTCACCTCCAAAAGGAGTCATAATCTTTGCTCAGGGAGGGGGAAGAATCTCTCCCATAGATTCCCACCATAGACATGTACTTGGATGCTTGAAGGTGGTATATGACACTGGCCCCTACCACAAGGGTAACCTTTGAACATATACTATTGAGTCCTTGGAAACACCAAAAACATGGGCACCCTCTAGGGGGTGACATAGGTGTGTGAGGTGCACACATGCACATAAGCAGTGGCGCAAAGGTTTTGTCTTCTCACCATTTTTTTTGTAGGGATAACTATATGTTTATTATCGAGTCTTAAACTTGTCCATCATGATTAAAAAAAGACTCCCATGATACTACCAAGTTGATTTGTCCTTGGTAGGTCTATTTTCAACTACTTCTTGTGTCACCATTGCTTGATCAAACCTTCATGCTTGTAAACGAATGATTGAAATATTCAAACTAAGGTTGTTGATTAAACTATCCTTCAATCTACCTAGAAAATGGATTTCCTATCTGAGAACCATTTACGATGTGTCCCAAAACCTATCTTTTATCTTGAAATTTGCGTTGAATTATCGAACACTATATTTTTCCCGCGCGAAGTTTCAGAAACTGGGTACTTTCTCATGCAAAATTTTATTCTCTCACGTGAAACATAGCATTCTCTCACGTGAAGCCTAGCATTTTCTTGCACGAACCTGTACCCTAGTTTTCAAAATATAGAATTATTTCCCATTGACTGGTGGACTTTTTATCTAATCTAGTTTTTGTCTAAGATCTATTTATTTGTTTTCTTGTTGTTCACTATTAGAAACTGAGTGTCTCAAGCTATGAACTGATTGATTTTGCTTAAACTCTGATTTGTCTCCTTGTTATTTGTCTCATCTCTTTGTGCTTTTGTACCTCATGTTGTGATAGTCTTATCTCGGCTGTTTTAGCCATACTCCTGACAATTCGTACTAGGTGCATTTCACATCTTGGCTATTCTAGCCTTTATCTCCTTTGTGATATTCCTAGAGATAGAGTTTTAGCATTATCCTAAGTCTTCTCTTGTTTCATCTTTGTCTATGACTATCATGACTCGAAGTGGAAAAACTTACCCCATTCATAATACTAGTCAAGATAGAGATAAACCTCATAATCAGGAAACAAGTTGTCCTGAACCTATTGTGCAATCTGAACGTTGTGAGGGATCCTCAAGTTCTTCATTGACTACTTTGAAAGATAGCTCATCTAAATCACCTCCAGTGTTCCAAGAGTGTTTTAATCCATTGTTTGAAGTGCAACTTGGTTTCTCATTTCAAGGTCAAGACAACTCATTCTTCCAAAACAAATCATTGTTTCACAACTTTGGAAGACTGCTTCCTCAGACTAGTCCTATCATTGAACCTATCAATCATGTTGACAATATCAACTCATTTGAACCTATTGATCCTTTTGATCTTGTTCACTCACCAAAGGCTACCTTAGTTGTGCCCTTTTGGCATCGTTCATACCATTTTACTAAGGCTTTAATTGTTGCACGGTCCTATGTTGACAAGATGGGAGATCCATTTGACTTCCAACCAAGAAAATATAGCCAAACTTATGATCAATCCCAAAACAATCAGCATTTTGGTCAATCTTCCAATGACCAATGTCATGCCCAACCTCAAAATGAGAAACACTATGATCAAACCCAAGATGATCAACACCAAGCTCAAAACAAAGCTCAAGGTGGTCAACCAGCGTATCACTATTGACCTACCTCTTTCGATCAGAGTCAAGATCAAGTCCCAAGCATTTATGAGATCCTTGGCAATGATGGTGATGACACCATAACTCAAAATGATATAGATGCTGCCAAAGAAAACAAGGGTCTTATTAAGATGATGGAGATCCTCCTTCTAGAGGAGAAGGAAAAATACTTTCTTGAGCTAGCTAAACAAGGGGCCAAGTTACCCCCAAACTATCAAGTTGAAACGCTTGTGTCCAAGGAAGAAGAGATTGAGACTACAAAGTTGAAAAAGATAGTCCAAGACATGCAAGATCAGATTAGCCAACTTGTGAAGAATAAGGAAAAACCCGCCCAACAATTCACAATGGAGAGTATTTGTCCTTTCCCCTTTGATAGAAGTCTTCACATGCCACCTTTTCCCAAAGGTGTAGAGCTCCCTAAATATGACAAATACTTGGGTGCAACTGATCCCCAAGATCACCTAAGGGATTTTGGCACATTATCTATGGAATTCATGCATGATCAAATATATCTTATGCGCTTATTTCCTCATAGCTTGGGTGGACCAACTATGGAGTGGTTTTCTCACTTGCCCACTGGCATTAAGACTTTTGACAAAATGGCTAATCTATTTCTCCAACATTACTCTCATAATATTTAGCATTGGGTCAACATCTGGGATCTTTGCAATTTAAAATAGTGACAAGGAGAATCTTTCCTAACATTTCTCCAAAGGTGGAGACAATTATGTACAAGGTGTCCTCACAAACTACCAGAGTCCAAGAGACTCGACATTTTCTTGGATAATCCTGTCCTAGACTTCGGATACCAAGTGCAATTACAAAGTCCTCTAACCTTTGATAGCATGATTAAACAAGCAGTGCAAATAGAGGCCTTTATGATCAAAAAAGGGGAATTGACATTGAGTAAAGGCAACAAACAAGGATCTTCAAACTCAAATAAGGATAAAGGGAAGTTTGAAAACAAGAATAGAGACATTGTCAATGATGGCATGGTTGAAAATGTAACCACGAAGTATGCTAAGTCTATTTTAATCTCTCTTCTAGCATACAGGCGATCAAGGCTACTGAAAATTTTGTGATAGAAAATCAACAACCTTCAAGGTTTTCTAGGAACAAACCTTGGGCATCTCAACCCAAGCATGAATTTACTTCCTTAGGAGAACCACTTGATGTGGTCTATAAAAATCTTGTGCAGAATCAAATACTTACTCCTTTGGAAAAGAATCTCTATGACCCACAACCACGACCTCATTGGTTGAATGATGCTTACTGTGACTATCACCAAAATAAGGGTCACAAGAATTCTACTTGTCTTCAGCTAAAACATAAGGTCCAAGATTTGATTGATAGTGGTGACATTGTTGTGGATGGTCATAATAAGAATTCAGACCATCAAGCATTTAAGGATCCCTTCCCTCCTCATCAGAAGGGCGAGTCTTCAAACACTAAGAATACCAATGCTAAAGTCAATTACACATACACTAATGATGACAATGTCATTGGAATGATCAAACTTGTTGAGGTAGAGTATTCTGATGTGATTACCATTAAGGGGGGTAGCAACACTCCCAAACCTAAGACTCCTTTCATCTTGTGTAGTTCTGCATCTCATTCATCTAAATCTGAACAACCTCAAGATTGTGCTAATGTCGTCACTCGATCATGTGGAAGGGTTGTTTTGAAAAGTCTCAATCCTCTTGTATCTACTCCAAAACAAACTATGGATAAGACTACTATTGGCCCTACCAAAAAGAACATGAAGTCAGTTCCTACATCTAGCTCAGCTAGTTATAGCATCTTAGATTAGCTCCAGTGAACTAATGGTCAGATTACCATTTTTGAGTTGTTGAAAATCTCGCCTGCTCATACGCAAATTTTGGATAAAGCCCTCACTGAGGTAACCATTCCCAAGGATCTCGATCTTAACCAGTTCCAATCTATGGTGGGTCATTTGACCTCACCTCACTATCTATCCTTCTGTGAAGAAGATGATCACTCTTTGAGCCATCTTCATAATGCTCCCTTGCATATAGACGTCATGATAGGTCCTAAGTGCATCCGCCGAGTGCTCATAGACAATGGTGCTAGTCTTAATATATGTTCCACCAAGTTGCTTACTCAACTAGGTTATGATGAGAATTGTATAGACTCCAACAAAAAGATTATCATCAAAGCTTATGATGAAGAGGAATGCAAATCCCAAGGCTTAGTTTTTCTACCTATCCACATAGGACCTATTGAAAGAGATGTTACTTTTCAAGTTCTTGACATTCCTCTTGCCTAAAACATCTTGTTGGGTAGGCCATGGATTCATGAGATGCAGTCTATTCCATCCACATACCATCAATGCATTAAGTTTCCATTCCATGGGGTGGAAGTCACTATGCTTACTAATACCAATTACTCTTGCAACACTCTTGCACAATCTACAGATAGCTTTGTTCCAGCTAATAGAGAGTCCACTAAGTTCTATGATGCTAAGCTAAAAGAAATGGAACAAACTTTGAGACTTAAGGATACAGGCATGGGAGAATACCGAATTGAACCTGTGCTATCACTGGTTACTCTACCTCCATGTCCATGCTCTTATGGGAGACCTTATGAGAATAAAGAAAACTTCTGATGACCCTCCTCAAACAATCTACAATGGTGCCTTTGTAAGGGCCTCTACAACTTTAGAAGATGAGGATGAAGAAAGGGCCATCATAGCTTGGATTTATAAGGGAAAAGAAGCATCTGAAACAACTACTCCACCTCTAGATTTAGAACAAGAGCCACATAATGAAGCCTTCAAGATCATGAAGTGCTTCGGCTATAAGGGGAGTGGTCCTATAGGAAATAATGACAATGGTTTTCTGAAACCCATTGAAGCTACATGTCACCACACAAAGGATACTACTGTCTTAGGCTTCAAAAAGATCCCCTTTCATTTAGGGATAAATAAGTTTGTGCTAGAACATGAACCTGAACCAAAGTTTGAAGATACTACTCTAGAGCTAAATCTAGAGGCCAGCTCTAATGAAGACACATTTCCATATCCTATTCCTCTGGAACTTTCTAAACTCTTTGTAGAACCAGATGAACCTATTATACCTGTCCACATGGTAGAAACTGATAATGATTCTGATGAGACCACTTTGGTACATTGACTCACGTATGACCAATGGAGAGAAATACAAATGGTTGATTTTGACTCCCAGTGTGAAAGGTACATGCTCCCATGTTTCCAAGAGCAGTTTGAAAAAGATCTACTTCAGTGAGCCATTAATACTGCAAGGGGTAAAGATGATGATACAGCTAGTGCTAATGGAATTCCCACATCAAGTACTGACTCACATGAGTATGAATTTGAATCTTTGTCTTATGCTACTTTTGATAAAGACATAGACAGGGTGCATACTTATGAAAGACTTCTCAAAGTAGGTGAAGGGTCTAGCATTAGGTCACATGAATTAGATGCCACTGATATTAATGTGTCCTCTACTTTTGATGTAAGGTCTTATAGGGATTCAAATGCTCCTTTGGATGAGATCATTCTAGGTCTTGACTTTCTCATCTGCGCTTTTGATGGCTATACCATGAACGCAATTGAACCAGTCACTACTTCTCTCTCACTCAAAAATCCTAATTTGATAAACTGGAACTCCCCCTCATCATCTAATGAAGTCCTAACATTCCAGAATGATTATGATCTAGCCTATTACCTCCATGCTATTGAACCTATAATTTCCTCCACCAGTGAAAGCAGTGTCAGCATGATAGAGGTGGATATCAAGTATCTTAGTCAAAAAATTAAAAGAAGAAAAAATAGATACTCTGATGGTGAAAACCACATTGTGGCAATATCTGAGCCAAAAATAGTAAAAATAAAAGATGTATCTAAGGGTAAAAACCTCTCTGAGGTGCCCAAGGATGAGATACTTGATACACTTCTGAGCCACTTTCAAGGGAGATCATCAGTATTGATTGAGCCAACACAACTAGTAAATTTAGGTACAGAGGCTGCTCCACAAATTATTCATCTAGCATAGTCGTTATCTGCAAAAGAAAAAGAAGAGTTCACTAGCTTCTTTCAAAACAATAAAATAAACTTTGCATGGACTCACTCTGACATTCTTGAATTGGACCCCAATCTAATCATGCACCATTTTTCCATTGCACCAAGTATTAAACCTGTCAAACAGAAGCTGCAAAAAATGCATCCACACATAGCTCTTTTGGTAAAAGAAGAGCTAGAAAAGCTTCTTAAAGCTAGTTTTATAAGGACTATCGATTATGCAGAGTGGATTTCAAATATTGTTCCAGTCACAAACATGATAAATCCATTCATGTATGCATAGACTTTGGGGATCTAAACAACGCATGTCCAAAAGATGACTTCCTACTACCTAATATTGACATGATAGTGGATATGACAATAGGTTATAAGATGTATTCCTTGATGGATGGCTTTTCTAGCTATAATAAAATAAAAATTGCACTAGAAGATCAAGAAAAGATTGCTTTCACATGTTCCTAGGGCACCTTTTACTAGAATGTCATGCCCTTTGGGCTTAAGAATGCTGGAGCAACATATCAAAGAGTTGTCACTACCATTTTTCATGATATGATGCATAAAACAATGCAGGATTATGTGGATGATACTTTAGCCAAAATCATGTAGTGAATAACTCACCTTACAAATTTGGGTCCCATACTTGACCACATGGAACAATTTAGTCTCAGAGTTAATCCCAAAAAGTGTGCATTCAGTGTCACTTCTGGGAAACTATTGGGTTACATCATTTTAGCTAAAGGCATAGAAGTTGATCCCGAAAAGGTACAAGTGATTATGGGCATGCCTCCACCCAAGAACATTATTCAAATGAGAGGACTATAAGGAAGGCTACAATCTATCTAGTACTTCATTTCATAGTTGGCTAACAAGTCACAACCATTCACTAAAACTTTGCATAAGGGTGTGACTTATGAATGGAATAAAGAATGTGATAGAGGACTCACTCGGATTAAACAATATCTTGCTAATCCACCTATATTGATACCTCCTATTCATGGGAAGCTTCTCATACTATACATCTTAGAAAAAAACACATCTTTGGGTGCTCTCCTAGCTCAAGAAGATCAGAACAACAAAGAGAGAGCTATATATTATATCAGTAGAATATTGGTTTCTTATGAAATGAACTATTCTATCATTGAGAAAGCTTGTCTAGCAGTAGTTTTTGCTTCCTAGAATTTGCGGCATTATATGCTCACTCACACTATAAGGATTATTTTAAAAATTGATCCACTGAAGTACTTACTAAGCAAGGCTTCCCTCATGGGTAGATTGGAAAAATGGGTTATGATACTCAGCGAATTTGACATTGAGTATGTGGAAAGAAAATCTATTAAAGGAAAACAAATTGTTGATCAGTTGGTGGAAGCTCCTCTGAAAGATCACCAGCCTTTGAACATTGAATTCCTAGATGAATCCATTATGCTTCTCACACATCAGTCTTGGAGCATGTTCTTTGATGGATCATTCACTCAGCAAGGATCAGGTCTAGGCATTCTATTTATAACACCTCAAAGATACTCATTACCCAAAGCTTATAAAATGTTGTTTCCCTAGACAAACAACATCACTGAATATGAAGCTCTCATTAATGGTATGAAGATAGCCATTGAATGGTGTGTGGATGAGCTCAAGGTTTTTGGAGACTGTTAGTTAGTTATCAACCAAGTTAATGGTATATATCAAACAAAAGATGACAAGCTAGTGCCTTACAAACAAAAGGTGGATGATCTCAAATAGTATTTTGCACACATTTCTTTCCAACAAATTCCAAGGGTAGATAATAAATCAGCCGATGCTATGGCCACTCTTGCTTCAACGTTACAAATGCCAGAAAATGACTTTAGACATGAATTCCTGGTGGAGGCATTACACTACCCTGCCTATGATATTCCCAAATCCAAGATGATATGTTCAGTCATTGGACATGACTCATCTCGCTACCACCATATCTATTCCTACCTTCATGACCAAATCATTCCAGAAACCTATACCTAGAATGAAAAATGTCACCTAATTTATAATTCTTCATGGTATGTCATCATATAAAATGACTTGTATAGACGGGGCCTAGATAGTACCCTCCTTAGGTGTCTAGAACCTGATGAGTCCAAATGTGCGCTAGCTGAGGTACATGAAGGTATCTATGGGTCTTATTCAAGTGGTCTGATGTTAGCTTAGAAACTTATTAGAGCTGGTTACTACGAGCCAAATATGGAGAAAGAAGCTATTCAATATGCCAAGACTTGTAAACAATGCCAATTTCATGGCAATCTGATCCATGGTCCTGCTAAAGATCTTATTCCTTTCATCAGTTTCTGGCCATTTTAGTAATGGGCCTTTGACTTGGTGGGTCAGATACATCCTTCTTCTTCAAGAGGACATAATTTTATCATCATAGCTACTGATTATTTTACCAAGTGGGTTGAGGCAGTGCCTCTGGCTATAGCTGATGGCAAGTCTGTCGCTATGTTTATACTGAACTATATCATTTGTAGATATGGTGTACCCTCATCCATTATCACTAACAATGGGGGACAATTCAGAACAAGGACCTAAGAGATTTATGCACCAAATTTAGGATCATTCAGCATTGGTCATCTATCTATCATCCCCAGGGTAATCGACAAGAAAAATCTTCTAATAAGACAATTCTCAAAATATTGCAGAGAATAGTTCATAAATCTGGTAGAGATTGGCATCTCCAAATTAATCTGGCTTTATGGGCCTACAAAACTAGTATTCAAACACCAATGGGGGCCATGCCCTTTGCCTTGGTTTATGGATAAGATACAATATTTCCTATTGAGTTCAAGATTCTACATTATGAATCTCTTTGAGGGGCCTCATCACTAATGAAGAAAACAAAATATCCTGGCTTCAAGAGCTTCAATTACTGGATGAACGTCAGAGGGTGGTGTTTGATCATCTAAGAGCATACCAAAAGAGGATGTCTAAAGCCTACAATAAGAAAGTTAGACAAAGGGAATTCCAAGTGGGTGATCTCATCCTAAGAGAGAACCCCAAGAATCAGCAACAATGGGTCCAGAAAGGAAAATTTGAACCAAACTAGCTTGGTCCGTATGTTATTACTACCACATTTGGGTCTGGTGCATACAAACTCTCCACCACTGAAGGAGAATAGCTCAAAGAGCCTATCAACACTCTTCACTTGAAGAAATTCTATAGATGAGGCATTCCTTGTATGCTCATGTACATACCCATTGGTCTTGAAAAAATCCAAAAAAATGGTATATTGTCAAAAGTCCTAAAAATTGGAAAATGTCCTGAAAAAAATGTTCATCTTAGTGAAAACCTGGTAAACAAGTGCTTTGATGTATCTATTATCTTGGTGAAAACCTGGTAAATAGGCACTTTGATAATAATTTAAAAAAATACAAAAATACAAAAAATCAAAAAATCAAAAATACAAAAAAATGAAATATTCAAAAATACAAAAAAAAAAGAGAAAAGAACAAAAAATTGAAAAAGAAAAAAATGTGTCATTGATGAAAACCTGGTAAACAGGTGTCATGGTAGCAAAAATAGAATCTCTGCCAAGATGGTGAAAACTTGGTAAACAAGTGCCTCTTTTTTCCTAAAGCTATATCTCATCTCAGCACCATTTGGCTCTCACTTTCCTGCTTTAGTTTTCTTTCCCACTTTCCTGGTTTAGTTTGTTTCCTACTTTTAGTTCATTTCCTACTTTAGTTTGCTAGCTCATGCACTTGCTTTCAATTGTCTTCAAGATTTTCATCGACTCTTCATGGATTGGAATTGGTCACACTTGGGGGCCCCTTCCTAGTTTAGGGGGAATTGTCCTATCGCTTTCAGAAGCTTTGTTCATGCATCAGTCACTAGTGGTTCTCACTATGTCTTCCTGCTGATACCTAGCTACTTTTGACATTTCTCTCCTTGAGGATCTCTTGTGTATCGGTTGCCAGTGGTCCCCACTATGCCTGCCTACTGATACCTAGCTCTCATTCAAACCCCTCTCTTTCAGGATCTCTTCCTTACATCAGTCACCAGTGGTTCTCACTGCGTCTGCCTGCTGATGTTTTGCTCATGCTTTGTTCTCTCTTTTGAGAATCCTCCTTGTATCGGTCACCAGTGATTATCACTGTGTCTGCCTACTAATACTTGGTTAGTGCTCTGATATCTTCTTGAGACTTCATCTCTTGTGACAGTCACCAGTGGTCCCACTAAGTCTACTTGCTGTCGCTATCTTGTTGAGACTTCGAATGTTGTACACTTCTGATTTCACTTCAATCTGCTTGAACACAAATGTAAACTAAATCTAAAACTAAATTTTTGATTCTCTGAAGCATGCTGAGCTTTTCTTTTGTGTGTTGTCCTTTCACTTTACCATTCCTCCTCAAGCAACTCTAAGACGTCTCCTTGATTGAGAGAAGTGAAGACTGGGGGCATGATCTTTTCCTTTGCTTTCTATTTGTTGGTTTAGTTCCAATGATCCAATGAATCTATATAAGAGGGGTGTCCATCTATAAGAGCCTTCATCTCATATTGGATGGCCATGTGTACCTTGACTCCTTTTATATGGATGCTTTGGTGAGGTTGGTTATTCTCCTTTTCTATTTTGAGTGACTTCATTCTGCTACAAGTAAAATTGCAAATGCTCATCCTGCTAAGTGAACATTAGGGTCACTACGAGCATTCTTTGGAAAAAGAAGGAACTCTTGTGTGTCTGGTGTGTTTGTATGCAAGCAACATTCTGATTATTCTAGCGGCTATGCTTTAATGCTTATGTTCACTTGCTAAATCAAAAGGAATAGGTGTCCAGGTCATTCTAGCTTCTTGTGCCTTAATGCTTACACCTCATTCCGACAAATCTAAGACTAATGTCATATTCATATTCTCATGTCAGTGAGGATTGTATGGAATCTTGTGATCATAACATACCTAGAAGAAATCTATGATGATAATACGATGAGTCCAACAACCAAGTCCTAGGGTTTGCATTTAGCTTAGGCTTGCATTGAGACTATATTTGATGCTCTCTTGATTGTCTTCTAGATATCTTCATCAAAGGTTCTCATCTTTTGTCCTAGGTTCATCTTGGTTGCACAAGTGTTCGGTCCTCACTCTTGATCTTTGAAACATCTTTTTGATTAGTACATGTCATATATTGCTAAAACTCTACTCGAGATGGTTAGTATCACTTTCATTATAGACATTGCATTTCCATTTTGCATCCATAAAATCCATATACATTTACATATTCATGTGCATGTGCATCCATTATAAGCATAAATAAAATCATACATTATATTCATTTATCTACCATCTATCATTACATTTCACATTGCATATTCATATACCATCATAAAATAAAATATGTGCATATTCATATCATAAAAGAAACACATACATCTCATACATATCTAATTCATACATTTAAATCATCTAAGACACATCTCATAAAACATGAACATTAAAGCAATGTATAAACAAGTACAATGATATCAAAATAACAATCTCATATATATATCTCGATCGAATCAATGTCATGTACAAAAGATGGTGCTACTCGAGCATAGTATCCAAAATGGAGCTATAATGTGTATCAAAATATGCTAACTCTGCCCCTTGCCACCTAGAGGAGGTGGTGGTAGTGGTCCCTGTGCTAGTGCCTATGGAGGTGGCATCGGTCTTTGAGGAGGGGGCATCGGTCATTATGGAGGTGCCTTCTATGGTGGTGCCTATGGTGCTCTGGCGTACTTAGAAAATGGAGGCACCTGCTCGGACACATCTAGAATAGCTCCACAATATGCCGCATAATAATAAGCTGCCTAAGCAGCCTCATATCTGGTCTCTATCTGTGACCGTTCTAGCACCTCTCATAGCTCTCTGATCTCCTACTCTCGATCAGCTATGTAGGTCTCCTATATGATGACTTGTGTGTGGTAGTCATCTCTCTTGTGTTATACCTTCCTGACCCTCTCCCAGCTCTTCCTAAGAGCCTCCCACAGCTATGGTGTCTGTGCTCCTATCAGAACATCCTGCATGTCTATATCATCACCTAGAGGTGTCTGCTACAATGGGTCCCCTATCCTCTACTTGGTAGACCTCTACTGAGTCCCACTACTCCCAACACCTACATCTAACCCCATAGTCCTCAAGGGGATGTCTGTCTATGCTAACTTGGGCCTCAATACTATTGCCCAAGCTGTTGTAATGGTACCTACTACTATGCAGGTGGTTATTGTGTAGGTGGCTACTTTGTTGGTTGCTACTGTGCTAGCGGCTACTGTGCTAGCTACTGCTATGCTAGCTGCTCCTGTGCAGGCTGCAGCTGAGCTCTCTACCCTATCCCTAAAAGATCTATAAATCTAGGGAAAGGATGGGCTAGGTAGTGATCCCTATATGCAGGCATCATCCCTGCATTGGTAACATCAACCATATAATCCCATCGAGCTTGAGGTATGCGTGCCTCGATCACACATCTACCTAGATCTAATCTCCGATGCCACCCCTTCTTCTCCTCATCAACAAAGCAGGCATAGGGGAAGTACTCCTGGGAGATGTCCTACTGTCTCCCAAACTGATGTAAGTCACGTGTAACAAGAAAGCACACAATGATAGTAACACTGTGCCCGATCAGTGGACCGAAGACAAACATGTAAGAAAGCTCTTGTCGAGCATCATCCCATGGCTCAGTCGCAACCCAAGGTCTCTAGACAACAGCTATCATATCATTGAGTTGTTTGTTCCACTGCTCTATCTTACCTAGCAATGGCTAATTCATTGAACCTATGTACTTGTATATGTAAGGCTCAAGAGCCTGTAGTGTATCATAGAATATCGATCTACAAATAAGGAGATGCTCCTAGGCCCAGATCTGAAGAACAAAGATGCCCGTCGCCATGGTCCTGGCTCCTCAATACATAATCTCGTGCATCTCATGGTACATATGGGCAAGCATGCACTCACCCCATTCGAATCTGACTCCTGGTCTAACCAATATCCACTGCAGCATCAACCCCGAGCCGCAATCCAAACCATGTTGACCTCGATTGGGAACCAGATAGCAACTCAAGAACATGGCTAGAACAATGGCAAATGGGTGAGCACCACCATACCTGCTGATCAAATCCTCCCAAGAGATGGCCCGGCCCATCACTAGATTGTCTTGGAATATAGTCCTCAATGCCAATATGCCTACCCTTGATTGAACAGCATACTCTACTCAGGCATCATGGACGAGTATCTGCAAGATCCTGTAAATATCCTTGGGAGTGACTGTCATCTCCCCTAACAACAAATGGAAGGTGTTTGTCTCTGAATGGAAATGCTCTAAAAGTGCACCAAGAAGACCGTGATTTACTTGAATGTTGGGTATATCACACAAATATCCTAATCCCAGTGCCTCAATATGTGCACTCTCAGTATCTATCAATCTCTGGACTAATATAGTGATCACTAGATGATGTGACTGGAAAGCAACATCAGGGAAGTCAACCTGCAAAGCAAGCAATGACATTGGATCAATATCTCAAATATGATGGTTTTCAAAACAACAACATCAAATACAGCAATGCATCTATCCTAGACACCACTCTGCGACGCTCTACTTGGCTGATTTCATACAAATTTGGCAAATTTTACCAAAGATGTTACAATAGTGCAGCAGCATCCCGCGGGAGGAAATTGTTCCCTCACGCGAGATAGGACCTTCTCCTGCACGAGAGTGAGAAATTCTGCGCAACATGAACTATCGCTACGCATGAGACTTAAGGCAGACCCTGGGTGAGGAAGCCCTGACCCATGTGAGGAAACCATTTCCTCGCATGAGGGGTGACTGAGGCCGGTGCAAGGAAACTATTTCCTCATGTGAGAGTTGAAGAACGCACCCCTAACATATGCTAGATCTATCCTAAATTGACCTAGAAAGTAGTAAAAATTGAAATGCGAGGAGGATTATCGACTACTCACAGGTGGATCATACTCCGGTGGCCAGGCGTGTCATCATGAGTTCTCAAATTGATGCATATGCACTAGAATGCCCTCCATTCTCTCTCTCAGAGCTCAAATTTGCAAGAAGACAAAGTGAATAATGAATTGAAAATGACCCCTCTAGGCCTTATATAGCTTTTTGACCTAATTTTCAAAGTGCTTTGTTTTGCGTGAAAATTGCACCATTGGCTAAATCGATTGCTCTGAATCCATTTTCGGGATCAAAATCTAAATCTGACATCTCTAGATAGCTCAAAATTGCATTTTAAATTTTGGGATCGGACGCTTGTGTAGTCAATCTTTTGGCATCATTTTCCTGCCAGATCCTCATCTCCTAATCATTTTCTTGAGATCTTCATTATTTTTATCAAAGTCAACTCTAGTCAAATTTGGTCAACCATGGTCAAACTTGGTCAACAAGACCTCTCAATCACTCCAAATTGCTTCTGCAGCTTCTCGAATCTAGTCTAATTGCTTCTACTCTGCAAACCTCTTGTTGTCAATCATCCTTTTGATATGTCATCTTTTGATTTCACTCTCGAGGAGGTAGGATGATTGCATCATTTGAATCTTGTTGAACCAATCTTTTTTCAATCCGATCTAAAACAAAGTCCTCACCACTTGGGGCATCTCATCTCTAGGGGCATCTGGTCATCTTTTTTTTAGGTATCTGAGCAATCTAACTTGGATCCTCAGGAATCAAGCTTTTTTCTGGAGATGGTTCTTGAAATCTATTAGGTATTGGGGCAATCTAACCCTAATTCCTGAAAGTCAAGCTTCATTCTGGAGATGGCTCTTGAAATCTCTTTTGGACCGTTATCTAGGCAATCTAACCTGGGTCTCGGAGGGCTAAACTTTGTATTGGGGTAATCTAACCCCAATTCTAGAGATTAGTCCTAAATCTGCATCTGTCATCATTTGATCAATGGGCATTGGGGCAATCTAACCTTGATTCTAGTTTTCTCTCAAGTTCTCATTAGACCGTTGTCTTCGCAATCTAACTTAGACTTCGGAGAATTGTGCTTCATTCTGAAGGTGGTTCTACAATTTGATCTATTTCGGTGTCTTGGCATTCTAACCTTGACTTCCGAGGGTTAAGCTTCATTCTAGGGATAATCCTGAAACCTCATTTGTCACGTCAGACTATTCTTTGAATCAACGTGTTGCTCACACATCAATTCAAAGAGGGGCAAATGTAATACCCCAAAATTGGCACCTTATAATTTCAATCAATTTTGGTGCATTTTCTTCAATTTTACATCTTCAAAGTCCTATTTTACTAGGCAATTTTCTCTCTCCTACCTGACTTTATTTTGACTTGATGTCAATTGCAAACACCCTAATTTGCATTAATCTCACACCATAATTAATTCCTAAATATTTGACTTTGTTAGCTAAATAATCCCTATAATAAATTAATTTAATTCTAAAGTCCTAAGTGCTTTAAATTAAATTAAACCCACCCCATTTGGCTAATACACATAAAAAGGAATTAATCTTATTTAGTTATTTGAAGGGACACCTCTTTATTTGAATTAATAATTCAAATTACTCGAACGGTCACCCATATGTGGCAATATTTCATTCTCTTAATTAAATAAATCTTTGAATATTTATCTCAATTGGGAATGAAGAGTCTCCCATTTCATTTCAAGAACCTCTTCATTCCTCTCCCAAACTTGTCTATATAATGAACCTTCTTCCTCATTAATTAGAGAGGCAATTGTGAGAGCATCCATACTATAGCGAATTTTAGTCTCAATTATATTCATCTTTTAATCTTTTTATTACAATTAGTTTAATTCTCATTTTAGTGTTAAATGCATTCTCATAGTAGATTAATTTGTTTATTTCTATTAGATTAATATCATATTTCTTTGAAAGATATTTAGATTAAATTGCATTATCATATTTCCTTCAAGCTATTAGATTAATTGCACTTCTCATTCTAGATTAATTTCAGTTTTGTTTATCTCTCAAGCTTTGAAAATCCTTCATATTAGATTGGTCTTATGGTTGTTGGCTCTTGTTCTGAGAGTAATTCAAACAACCCAATTAATTAGAAGGAAACAGGTTGAATCGATAGAATCATGTGAATGGGTAATTCATACTCAATTTCATGATTCGATGATCGAATAATGACCATGTTGTGTTTATAGTTGGATTAGAGGTCCACGTTCAACTGTATAACAAGTGTTACCCATAAGAGTTGGTCCCATGCAAAAAGAGACCATATGCCAAGTGTTGGATCTAAAGTTGACTTACAATATCTTGTTAGGAAGGTCATGGATTCATGAGATGCAAGTCATTCCATCTACTTATCATCAATGCCTAAAGTTTCCTTATCTAGGGCAAGAGATAATGGTAAGTGGGGATCTAAACCCATTCCAATATTGTAATAATATCAAGCCTATCAATGACTCCTTAGTCCCACATAATTCAGAATGGTCTATACCTAATCAAATGGAGAAAGTTCAAATTTCTAAGGACATCCCTTTGTTGAAAGGAAAAGAAAAGATGGAAGAAGAGATTGTTATTAAAGACACACCAAAACTCATTAACCTAACTACATAAACTAAAGGAAAAGAGAAGGTTAATGAGGATAACATTATTGAAGAACCAAAAGAAGTCCATACCAAAGCTACCCAAGTATCCACCAAAGAAGCCCATTATCAAAAAATGGACCAAATGATGAAGAATTTTGATAAGCAATGCAAGATTAAGAAAAAAGGCAAAGGTGAATACTCCTTATCTATGATGGACCTACCCTTATCACCCAAGTCCTTTGGAAGACCCTCAAATCTACCCCATAGATATAATGATAACTTTGTGAGGGAAAGTACATCATCCACCATGGATGAAGAAGACAATGAGATCCTAAATTGGTTATATAAAGATGAAGAATCAAGTACACATGTTGAACATATTCAAAATATAACCATTCCCACACATCAATATGGGAAAGGGTTTTCAATCATGCAAAATATGGGATACAAAGGTCAAGGACCTTTAGGCACAAAGAATGAAGGGCTCATTGAACCCATAGAAAGTACATGGTGAGATTCCAAGGAGAAAATAGGAGTAGGGTATCTTGAGGAAGGATACACTCAAAAACATTATCCCAAACTTTATAGCCAAATATTACAATTAGAGTCTCATAGTGATGAGGATTCTAATGAATGGGAATGGGAGACCCTATCAGATGAGTCATTCCATGATAAAGGTATTGATGTTATTCATACCTATGCTTCTACCAAAGATAAAGAACCAATAGCATAATCAAGTTCAAATCAAGCATCTAGTTCTAGCCAAGTGGTTCTAAATGATGTGCCAAGTATAGAAATAGAGATAAATCAATGGGTAGGTGTACCTTCATGGAGACCTACTATGGAAGAATCAAATGTTAGGTTTAATCCACATTAATTTTATCAAATGGAAACCCTAGAGGAGTCTAGTGAGGAGGACTTTGATCCTTCTTCTTTAGAACATTTAGAGGAAGCCCATGTCAAAGACTTTTAAGATACAATGTATGAACCATCCAATAATGAGATATACACCTTAAATACAATTGAAACAAACCTAAGTGTTGACCCATTAATCCTCATACACCTGGACTTAATCGAATGGAATTCCATTGAACCCACTACCCTTCCAACCTTCTTGAGTGACAACATGGTGTCCCAATACCTTAACGCGGTTAAACCCTCTTCTATGAGAGAATATCAAGAAGAATTGATCAAAGGGACCATCCAAACTTTCAATCCTAGAAAAAATGAAAAAAAGGAAAAAAAGGAAAAAGGAAAAGAATCAAGTGTTGAAAACCACATTGTGGCAACATTAGATCAAGAGAAAAATAAAGAAATAAAGGATGTTTCCAAAGGTGAAAACCCAACTGAGGCACCTAATGAAGGGATTTTGGATGCTTTACTAGAACATTATGAGGAAAGGTCTCGAATGTTGATTGAGCCCATAGAAAAGATAAATATTGGATCAGAAATAGAGCCAAAGATCATCCACCTAGCAGCATCATTATCTAGTGAAGAAAGGACAGAATTCATTAAGTTCTTTAAGGAAAAACAAGTCAACTTTGCATGGTCTTATGATGATATGCCGGGATTAGACCCAAATTTGATAATGCATCATCTAAATATCAAGGAAGGAGCCAAACCTGTTAAGAAAAAGCTAAGGAAGATGCATCCACATATAGCACTACTTGTCAAGGTGGAGTTAGAAAATTTATTAAAAGTGAGATTTATAAGGGCCATTGATTATGCACAATGGATCTCAAATATAGTGCCAGTATCAAAAAGAGACAAATCCATCAGAAACTACACAAACTTTAGAGACTTAAATTTGGCATGTCCTAAAGATGACTTCCCACTTCTGAGTATAGATGCCATTATGGGCTTAACAGCAGGACACTCTATGTTTTCACTCATGGATGGATTTAGTGTATATAACCAGATAAAAATAGCACAAGAAGACCAAGATAATACTACTTTTACCTTTGCATGGGGTACCTTTTGCTGGAATGTCATGCCTTTTGGGTTAAAGAATGTCAGAGTGACCTATCAATCGAGAAATGACCACAATATTCCATGATATGATGCATAAGTTCATGGAGGACTATGTGGACAACATATTGGCCAAATCTCACCCAAGAAAAGAGCACCTCCCAATTTTGGCAAAATTTTTTGAAATATTAGAAGAATTCAATGTGAGACTTAACCCAAAGGAATGTGCATTTGGAGTCCAATTTGGCAAACTACTAGGTTACATTGTATCTGCAAAGGGAATAGAGGTGGATCCCGCTAAAGTGAAGGCTATTGTGGAATTGGAAGCACCTAAAAACATTAGTCATATGAGATCTTTACAAGGAAGGATCCAATCCATCAGGAGATTTATCTCCCAACTAGCTAACAAATGTCATAATTTCACCCAACTTTTGCATAAAGACACAATTTTCAAATGGGATGAAAAGTGTGAAGAATCATTTAATCTATTGAAGAAATATCTCATGAACCCACCAATCTTGATGCCACCTATCAGAGGCAAGCCCTTGATCCTATACATTTCAGCAACGGAGAATTCATTGGGGGCACTTTTAGCACAAGAGGATGAAACAGGAAAAGAAAAGGCAATTTACTACATAATTAGAACCTTGGTCAAATACGAGCTAAATTATACATTCATGGAAATGGCATTCTTGGCCATGGTTTTTTCTTCACAAAAATTACGCCATTATATGCTAGCCCACAAGATAAGGCTCATTGCCAAAATTGACCCGTTGAAATATCTACTTAGTAAAATAGCATTGAATGGAAGGCTAGCAAAGTGGGTAATGGTGCTAAGTGAATTTGGCATTGAATATATTGATAGAAAATCAATCAAAGGGAAATTCATTGCTAACCAATTAGTAGGAGCACCACTTCAAGATGATCATCCCATTCAAGTGGAATTCTCAGATTCAGAAATTGTGAATGTTGAGGCAAAAACATGGCAATTATATTTTGATGGTTCCTACACTCATCATGGATCAAGAGCAGGCATACTTCTAATCACTCCTCAAGGCTCTACTATCCCTAAGTCCTATAAATTGCTATTTCCATCCACCAATAATATAGCAGAGTATGAAGCCATGGTTATTGGAATCAAGTTGGCATTAGAGTGGAAAGTAATAGAACTAAAGGTTTATGGAGATTCACAATTAGTCATTAATCAAGTTAATAAAGAATATCAGATGAAAGATGACAAATTTGTACCCTATAAAAACATGGTGGAAAGTCTTAAGAAGTATTTCATACTTATTACATTTGAGCAAGTGCCAAGAGAAAAGAACAAAATAGCAGATGCAATGGAAACTTTGGCTTCACTTCTACAGATGCCTGATCAGAGTACCAGATATGAATTCCTGGTAGAAGAAGTGGATCAACCCACGTTTAACCTTACCCACCCTTATACCATTTTCTTGTTAACTACAAACCAATCACCTTGGTATGGACCTATTTGCACTTACTTAAAAGATAAAATCCTTCCAATAGACCAAACCTAGAATCAAAAGAAAAGCTCCATTCGCCAAGCTGCCTGATACACCATAATCTCTAAAACATTGTACCGCAAAAGTTTAGACAGAATGCTCCTTAGATGTTTACAAGAAGAGAAATCAAACGTATCCTTACAAGAAATCCATGAAGGAATTTTTGGATCACACTTAAATGGATTAACCCTAGCTAAAAAATTTCTTAGGATAGGATATTTTTGGCCTACGATGGAGAAAGATGCTTGTAACTTTGCAAAGAATTGTAGAAAGTGTCAATTCCATGGAAACTTGATACATGTGCCTGCACAAGAGCTTCATCTAATGACAACACCTTGGACATTCTATCAATAAGGTCTAGACCTAATAGGCATGATTTATCTACCATCCTCAAATGGTCATAAATTCATCATCATGGCAACTGAGTACTTTACCAAGTGGGTGGAAGTTGTACCGTTATCAACTGCAATAGAAAAATAGATATCTTTATTTATCCTCAATCATATTACTTGTAGATATGGCATACCTCATGCTATCATAATGGATAATGCAAAACATTTCAAAAACAAAGACCTAAAGGAATTATGCACCAAGTTTCACATGATTCATCATTCTTCTTCAATCTATTACCCCCAAGGTAATGGACAAGCTGAGGCAACAAATAAAAACATCTTGAAAATTTTGAAGAGAACAGTGGACAATTCAGGTAGAGATTGGCACATCAAAATAAACCGGACCTTATGGGCTTATAGAACAAGCATAAGAATGCCAATAGGAGCTACACCTTTTTCCTTAGTCTTTGGAGAAAAATAAATTTTGCCTTTGGAGGTAGAACTCCCATCTTTGAGGGTATCTCTTCATGGCTTGATAAGTGAGGAAGACTATAGGGTTTCTAGATTGCAAGAACTAGAACTCTTAGATGAGAAACAGAAGCAAGCATTTGATCATTTGAAGGTGTACCAAAATAGAATGTCAAGGACTTATAATAAGCACATCAAGTCGAGAACATTTCAAATAGGTGACCTGGTTTTGTGAGAGAATCCCAAGAATCAAGCAGAAAGAGAAAAGAAAGGAAAATGGGAAGCAAACTGATTAGGACCATACATCATTGTTGAAAATTTTGGGACCGGCACCTACAAATTAGCAGATTGTGATGGAGAAGAACTACAAGAGCCTATTAATAGCATACATCTAAAGAGGTTCTATACATGAGATAGAGGAAAGAGTATAAAGAGTATCAGATGGAAGGCATCATATTTAGTGTACATAGTCAAAAGAGATCTTGAAAATACCAAAAACATTTGAAAAGCAGAAAAGAAAAAAAATAAAATTGAAAAGCAGAAAAGATCAAAAATAGTGGAAAATTGAGCATGAAGAAATAAAAAACATTCATATATGATCCTCAAAAAGATGTTGTCTTGGTGAAAACCTAGCAAATAGGCACCTTGGTAGCAAAAAAAAAGAGAGAGAAAAGCTTTAAAAATAGAAAAAAGAGCAAGATCTATTCAATCGGTGAAAACTTGGTAAACAGACACCATTGAAAGGCCAAGTTAGTCGCATACCTAGAAGGTCACCTTGTAAATATTGCATTCGCCAGCATTTGTATATATTGCATAATAAAACCCCACAGTTGCATTTGCAAGTACCTCAAGATTTTGGTCACCTAATCTACAAATTGTCCTAAGTCCCACAAATGAAATTATCTCAAACTAGGGGAAACCTACTCAAAAAGGGAGAAAGGATTCATCAAAGAAAGTTTTATTCAATCATGGAATCAATTCATCAAAATTCAAAAGAGGAACACTTAATCAAATCTACATTCTAATCTAGTTTGAGCCAAAATGCAAAATTTGATCCAAGAGCTTACATGACCTTATCTTTATCAGGATTAAAAGTATGAAATGGATGGAACTACACTTGACATATGGATTTGAAAAACATTGCAAGAATTTTTCTAAGTGTTGACTCAATTGATGAAATCATGTCTTTCTAGCAAATTGATGAAAGTTTTAGACTAGACAAGCTATAATGAAAGGATGATATTTTTCTTGTTTTCTGAATGACTGTCTTAAAATCAAAGTTTTAAATCATGTATTATTTGTCTAAGGATGTGATCATCAAACAAACATCGAGGACTTGTACATAGGATAAAACTGAGATTTCTGCTTGTTTACACAAAAGGATACCTTGGTTATTTTGATCTTCAATATCATAATACCAACACCCACTTGCAACATAGAATCTGACAAAATCAGTATTCACACTCTCATGATTGGCTTCAATCAGTGATAGTCATACCGAAGAGAGAAGGGAAAGCAAAGAAAGAGGTGCAAAAAGTATTCATATCATCATAGTTGAACTAGTGATAGTTGTACTAAAACGGGATTCCAAAAAATGCTCAATGATGATTATAAGCTCCAAATTTTGAATAATGATAGTTGGCTACATACATCTTAGATTAAGTGCATTGTATATATTGTTGCCTTTCTTAGCTTAATTTTCAAGAGGAAATTAAAAAGCGGGTGTACTCAAATCAAAAATCAAAGGATCATCAAAAACAACTATATAAGATCGAGTGTGTTAGAAAACAAAAACAAAGTGCATTTCATTAGTTCACTTCCATTACATTAAGGTCATTTTTAAGTTGCATTAAGTCATCTTCATTAAACTTTTCATATATTTAGATGTGTAAAACATTTGAATTATTAGGTGCATTGCATTAAGGCGTTATCATTAGATTACATTCATCTCATTTAAGGTGCATATATTAAGTGCATTGCATTAGTTAGAAATCATTCATTGCATGCATTAAGATCAAACAACATTAAAGGCACGTCATACATGATAAGACCATCCATGTATATATCATTAATCATTAAAATCCCATTGCATTATTCCATACATACATTACATTTACATATCAAAGGAAATGCATCCATTAGATTCATCATCCATCTATTATCCATTATATACATCAATATAATTAAAGTAAAACCATTACACATTGCATTCATCTATTCTATGTCATACATAAGACAAAACATTTAAACATCATTAGGACATATGCATACATTGAAAATCGCATTCAAAAAAGCATAAAACAAAGCATATAGAATATAGAAACATATAGAACTGCATATCATGTAAAACACCTGAAAAAGAGATCCAACACATAAAGATCTCATATATAGTCAAATCTATCAAAGAAAGTATCAGAGTCCATGCTACCATCATCATAAAGGAACAAGATATCAAAGTCTATAACATGATCATCAAAGAAATATCCAAAGATCAATGTCCATCAGCTATCAAAGTATCAACATAAACAACATCAATTGATCAAAAATGATACAACAAGGGTCTAATGTCTCGGTCATAACAACATAAAAGAGATCATATGTTATCAAAGTATAAAATAAATAATGGAAATATCTCATGAGAAATCAACTGATAAAGTCACCAGTACCACCGGTATCACCAGGACCATCGGGACCATCAGGACCAAGAGCACTATTTGGAGGTTGACTAGAACTGGCCTCTAAACCATGCTGACTCATATTAGCCATGAAAGCCTGCATCATCGAGCTCATATGTGAAACCTATTGCTGAATGGACAATATCTAAGTCTGCAAAGATGCAACATCTGATGATGAGGCTAGTGCATGAACCTGTACTGTAGAAGACTGAGGAGGAGGAACAAAAGAAGATGGCATCGCAAAAGAAGATGGATTGCCCAAAGATGGAACAAACTGAGAAAATGATGGACATGAAGATGATGAAGGCATGGAAGTTGAAACAGAAGTAGAAGTAGAAGAAGTTGCCTGAACCAAAGGAACAACCGAAGGAATAACCTGTTGAGCAAGAGGATCCTGTGCATGATCAAGCAATACCTGTGCAACATTGGCATCCATCTCCCTCTAGCACCTAACCCTAGGTCTATCCACTGGATCTTTGGCCACCTAATGTAAAATCCTATCAACCTATTGACCTCTCACCTGATCATCACCCCTAGGAGGAATCAGAGCAGCATCTATTACTGGCATCTATACTCTACCTGCTCTAGCTCCGTGACGACCCCATTGTCTGTGTCATCCCCTGATCCTACCATGACCACCACCTTCTTAATCATCTCCATCATCATCATCATGATTACCATCTCCACTAGCACCATCACCACCACCGGCATCCCCATCTGATAACTCCTTAATAGTGGGAATCCTCTCAGTAGGATCTGTGAACTTGGGAAAAGGATATCAATGTAACCAAGCACCATACTCATCAATAATACCTATATCCATGATATGTGACCTAGGAGCCCAAGGATGATACCCAATCTCTCATATCTCTCGTATAGTTGTACCATATCCTACACATGGGCCCCACAATGATCTCTCAGCCTATACACGAGCGTACATAGCTACACCCTGTGGCATATCCTGAACACGCCCATACTGACAGAAAACATGGTAAAAGAAGAATCTCTCGATAACAAATGTAGAACGACCAATCATCCAGTGAGGGCAGAACATGTAAGGAAGCTCACCATCATCCTCTGGCCAAGCCTCACATCTGAGATAAGGTCTCCAAATGATAGTATCCAAGTCATCAATCTAACATCGCCAGTAATCTAGCTTACCCATGTGGGTTTGGATAATGATACCACTATACATCCATGCAAAAGGCCAACCTAGCTAACAATCTCATGATGTCATAGGATGTGTCACTGGGATATGCTCCCATGTCCAAAGTTGTAACAAGATAGCTCCAGTAGTCAAAGTCGTAGAATGTCTATAGACAATAGTGTGTAACTCATGATATAACTGTGCCAACACACAGGAACCCCAGTTGAACCGACGCGGCTCTGCCATCAAATCTTCTAGAATAGGACCCCACCCAATGGAAAATCCATGTCCACACCTATCAGGAAGTAGGAAACCATCAATCAGAGTACCAAGAATAGCTGGTAGAATAGGGAATGAAATGAACTAAGCCCATTGGATATGGCAATCACCAATGGAAGGATCACCGAAGACCCGTCAACATGCTGAACCATCATAGACAATATCATAGTAGACTAGCTCTCCTTGAGTAGGTAACCGCAAAATGCGATAGACATCCTCAGGTGTAATCATCATTTCCCACCATGGGAAGATGAAAGGTGTTATGGTTTGAGTGCCAATGCTCATCCATAGCGGTGATAAGACCTCGATTCACTCAGAATCAAGGAAGATAAGGAAGGAAGGACAAACCGCACCGAGCAATATGATGATGATCAGCAACACTCAAATTAGGTATCATATCCCATGACAAAGGATATGAACCACAGATACATAAAGACCCAAGATCCTCCTACAAATAGCAAGTTCAAACACATTACAATTGAAATCATAAATTATGGGACTATCCTAAGTCAATCAAAAATTTATAAACCTATCAAACCACAATCAAATTTTATGTTTCTACTCAGATAGAATGGAAATTTTATCATCACCTATCATCTGAATCTAGATTGACGAATGATATTCTAATTATGACTGATTCCTAACTAACATACCATAACTTGTTATAGAATATCAAGATTGGGAATTTAACCTATCAATTGATCAACAACGTCGAAAAATGGCAATTTGGACTTAATCAAAAGTGAAAAAATTTGGCAAAGCAAAAGCGATGTTTCATGGCATAAAAGCGTAAAAATTAGAAGCGCTGCTTAAAGATGTGAAAGCACTTATTAATGTTGTAAAAGTGGGAAAATAATCAAAAAGTGCCTAAAGACATCACAGAAGCGCTCTTAAAAGTTGTAAAAGTGAAAAACATGAGCAAAAGTGCACATTAATAGAGTAAAAGCAGTAAAGGGCATAAAATTGGCAAACAAAAGCGCACAACTGATTCACAAAAGTGTGCATTAAAATTTTGAAAGTGCACTTTCAAAGGGAAAAGCACTATTAAAAGAGGTAAAAGTGCCCATTCAGGAAAAAAAGGGCTACTTATCAGGAAAAAAATGGAAAAATTGAACTTAAATGCATAAACTAAAAAAATGAAGAGGTATACAGACTCATCGGAGGTCCTGAGCTAGGTAGACGCTGATAGCGATAGCATTTCTCGAATCGATGCTCGCAAAGAGGGACAGACATCATGGAAAGTCAAAAAGTCAAAGAGTGTAAAAGTCAAAAGTGGAAGTGAAAATGAATGGTAAAAAGGGGATTTTGACCCCTTTATATAGCGTTTTGACCTAATAAGAGGTAACTTTGACCTAAGCGAAGACTTTTTCATCAAAATTGACCTAGAAACACAAATTTATCATCAAATTAGCTAAAGCAAGGGCATTTGAAATTAAACAGACCAAACATCGATATCGAAAATCAAAATAAATTTACTAAAAAATTTGAACTAAATCAACATTAAATTGATCTAAATCATCAAGATTATCAATCAACGATCAAATTTTATTTCATTTTCGAGGGGACAGACCATCGGATAAATCAAACATCAGCAACATCATCAAGAATCGAGAGACTGATCATCAAATCAAAGCGAAAGCTTTTATCAGGAAATTTTTTGTAATCAATCGAATGGGGTATCACATCAAAATCGATCATCAAATCAGGTATCGCATCAAAATATCACATCGAGATCAAACATCGTATCAAGGATCCATCATCAGAATGATCATCAGAATCAAACATCATATCAAAATGATCATCAGAACTGCATCAAGGGTATTAAATCAATCATCAGATCTGTATCAATCGCATATCAGGAATCAAGAATCAACCATCGAATAACATCAAATAGACATCAAAGATTGACCATGAATGAATCAAGGACCTATCATTAGCAAGATCATAGTATTCTTTGAATCGACATGCTTCGCTAGTCAACTCAAAGAGGGGCATTTGTAATCACCTAAAAATGGACAAAGACAAGTAAATGATAAATTGAGCCAAATCAAGGCAAATTCAGGACAAAATTGAAGTAATTGAATCACAGTGCATAATTAGCCAATCAATATTAAAATCAAGTCTTAGTTCGAGATAAATCAAAATTGAGAGTGTTTTAATCAAATGCAATCAAATCAAAATACAATTAAATCAAATAATTGTATAGTCTTGGATTAAATCAAATTCAACCCAATCAAGGGGTACATGGCTAAATAAATCAATTAATAAATCTTAATTTCCCTCAACAACCACAAAGGGAGGAAATTCAATCAACCAATGAGATTTAAGGAAAGACATTCACATGGATCAAGCCAAATTCAATCTCAATCACTCAAAGTGAAAGAGAATCTTGTCCATATATCTTGTCTACTTGTCCCAAGCTTTGAGGACATAAACTTTGCATTGTCTTCAAAGGGTGGAACCAAAGACTCAACCAAGGTTTAATCATGGTCAACTACACTATACCCCCTACCATTGGGAAAATCTTTAAAAGGAAGGCCTAAATCCTTCATAATTCATAACCACATATCTTAGAATTGCATCAAACCTCTTGCATTTTATATCTAGAAAGGCTTTTAAGAGCTTAATTAACATTCAATTTGATCTAATTGTTAGCTTTAGCTTGTTTATCTTATCAATTCTCATTCTAGGACTGTCATTAATGGTAGCTTGCTAAGAGTTTTCATTAACATCCTTAGATAGAGAGCCATAGGATTCTCAATTGATCATTAATTTTCTAAATAGTTGCTTAATTATGGTTTATTTAGTTTCTATTTCAATTATTGTCAATACTAATCCTATGAAGATACTATTTCTAGTATACAATAGTTTTCTTGCATCTTTTTCTCCTTAGACATGTTATCCCACCCTGCAATGAAAAATTCCCCTCTTTTCTTTCCTTAAATTATTCTTGTTGCTTCTCTCCTATTTATCCTTAAGCCACTATCTCAAAATTGCACACAAAGAGTTCATAACATGACATATGAATGAAGTATTTTAGGTATTTAAGATTTCATAACATGATAGCTTTGATTAGGGCTTCTTCCTAATGTTTTCCTTATTTTCTTCCCTT
The DNA here is from genome assembly GCA_027943335.1 of Chamaecyparis obtusa. Classification (NCBI taxonomy): domain Eukaryota; kingdom Viridiplantae; phylum Streptophyta; class Pinopsida; order Cupressales; family Cupressaceae; genus Chamaecyparis; species Chamaecyparis obtusa. The sequence continues at coordinate 783,403 of BSBK01000805.1, read as the reverse complement.
CCACATTTAATTAACTACAAGGATAAGTGAGGTCTTTTAGGTATTTAAGCATTCATAATGTGATATTTTTATTAGGGATTCTTCCTAATTTTTCCTTTTTTTCTTCCCTTCCCATGTTTACTTAACTATGAGGTTAAGATAAAATGTGCTAGCTATCAGGCAATTAAGTTTCTATTATGTCTCTCACCTATATCTCATTGTAATGTTACCTCTTTTTTCTGGTGCCCTCAACCATCTAATTTTTCTAAAAGTCTATTTCTAACACTATCAAACATAAACATGCATACTCAAGTTGTCTCTATTTTCTATGTTTGACTAAAAATTGAAGAAATTTTCATGGGAGCCACGTCCATGTATGCCTATGCATGATACAAGGTGTCTTTTGTCCATGTACCATGTTATTTTTTGTGTCAAGATAGATAGCTCTAATTCCTACATCAATTGCATGAGGTTCTGATGTAGTCAAGGATGGTGGATCCAATTAAGGACAGTCCAAACCTTGCAGCCAACAGAATTACATAGTGGATTACTCAACAATGCAACACAAAGTAATTGTTCAACACTGATTTTCAATAACATGCACAACTGTAAGGCCTTCTGGGTTAGGGCCAATTACAATCAAAAAACAATTCAGCAAGATCCACAATTAGATCCAATACAATCTCAACTAGTTCAACTCTAAAGACAATTAGAAGCTGATGGAAACCCTAAGGCAGATCTAAACTTGAGCTCACAAGCCTCCAAGCAATCTCCTTGTTCTCAAGTATGCAAACCCCTAGCTCTACTACAAATGACTATCAGATTACAATCTAATCTGCAAGAACATCAAGAAATTTTCCACAACTTCACTCTTAAGCTTCGCATCTGACCTCCAGATCTGCTAAGTTTTCTTCTGCAATCTTCTGTCTTAAACATCTACCAAAGCCCTCCTTAAATGCTAATCATCAACCACAAGTCGACAAGATGAAACCCTTAACTCCCTGAACAAATAATTAAATGCCATACAAGTCAGCTTACAAATGTATACAAACATTTAATTCAGCATGTCGGCCCATGACAATGGCTACCAACAATAAATTCACCAAGTCGGCTCAACAAATCACACAGAACTCCAGTCGGTAAGTCAGAACTACCGAGAGATAGTAAAACCACCAATCATGCCAGGCATCACCGAGCACCAGTGTCGACTGATCACCATAGGCATGAGCGAGTAACACTTTCACTAAGTGCCAGAGACTACCGCGCTCCTTTAGTGATCGAGCTTCCTTCAATGACCGAGACCATCGGTCAAGACTGCAACCGATTAAAATCAGCCAAAATAAAAACACTCCATGTAGTTTCACCAAGGACAAGAATGCCCCTACCTTAACCTTGGATTCCCCTGCATCAGACACCCCAGGTTCCAAAAGATGTTCATATGTGAAAAGAACATCTTTCAGGATTCAGCACATAAATCTTGAACTGGTTCTTCACAGACAAGTCCTCCACCTTTTCTGCTTGTAAAGTCTTCCACTTTAGTTTCCTTTGCCTCTTTAAGTCTTTTCTTTACAATGTACAGGTTGGTTCTCCATAATAATCATTCATTTTCTCTAGATCCACAATCTCAACTCGGCTACCAATACTCAGGCTTCTCCTACCGATTGTTGTATCCATCAAAGGCATCAATGAAAAATTCTTGTCATTCTTCTCAATAGTAAACACATTTCTTACACAGTCATAAATAGCTTTGCAATCATATGTCCAAGGACCGAGCAATATATCACAACTATTCATCTTCACAATGTCACAAAGCACAAGATCCTTGTGCTGGAAAATTTGAACATCAATGAAGCATTGTTCTTTAACTTCCAAAGCATGAACATCTTGTAACCAGCCAATCCTATAAGGACAAGGATGTTTCATTCTATTCAAACCAAGTATCTGAACCAGGTCCTCAGCAACAAGGTTATCAGTACTACCACTATCAACAATAACATCATAGAGTTTACGTTCAGTCTTGCATCGGGTCCTAAACAAGCTACTCCTCTAAAAAGGTTCATCCTTTGTACCGAGCAATGTTTGCCAAAGTAGCAAGCTCTCTAATTCAGGTTCATTCTGAATGTTCTCATTCATCATAGCAATTCGTCGGTCAACCTTCTTCTGTGTACACTCAAAAGAATGGTGTCCTTCCTCTCCATAATTATAGCAAGTACCCTTAAAGATAACTCTACCTATCTTCTTCTTTGGTTCCATAGGTTTCTGTTCATCTTTTGCATCAGTCGATTTATCCTTCACCGAGTGATCAATATTTTCCTTCCCTCAAGAGTTACTAGGTTTTTTCCTCTTCAACTTATCTTCTGCCTTCAAAGCATTATGATAAGCATCTTCAATAGAATAAATCTTTAGCATACCAAGCTCATCTTGAATATTGAATCTCAAACCATTCACATACCAAGCTACCTTTTCCTTACCAAGCTCTCGGTGTCTAGACCAAATAGTAAGTTTGTAGAACTCCTCAGTATAATCTTCAATAGACAAATCCTTATGTTTTAGATTTTGCAACTTCTTAAACAAGTCAAGCTCATATTCAGCTAGTATGAACTTAGCTTTCAACTTAGTCACCATCAATCTCCACCGATTGATCTTAGTTTCACCTTCCTCTTCTCGATCTCTTTGTAGTTCTTTCCACCAAAGAGCAGCATGTCCTTTCAACTTTGTATGTGCTAATCTCACCTGAAGAGGATCTTCAATTTCTTCCAGCTCAAAGAAATCTTCAAGTTCACCAATCCAATCAATCAGATTGTTGGGCTTCAAAGTACCAGAGAAAGTAGAAACTTCCATTTGATAATTACTAAACCAAGCAGCAGGTCTAGACAACCGAGCAATTTTGTCTTCACCATATCTGTTTCTCCGGTCATCACCACTAGATCCAGTAGTCTCAAATTCTTTAGCAGCTTCTTCATAGCCATCCTTAGTACCAACATTCTGAGGTATACCAACAACAGTTCTCATGATCTCGATGACCATATCATTCTTCATGAATTCCATATCAGATCTGAAATTTGATTTCACCTTCTCTGTGATCTGGGATTCAATAGTATCACAAAGATCTGAAATAACTCTAGGGTCCAATCTTCTTAGTGGCATCCTTAAAGATATGCAAATAAACCCTCTGCAACAAACCCTCACTGACCACCTTGTGACAATTTCTAAGTTGCAACAAGTCAGATCTCAACCTACAATCTTGTAAATAACTAGGGCACAATTTCACAAGTTCAGTGTTATGGATCTATTGTCTAGATTGCGCACAATTTCCACTCCAACAAGATCAACTTTGCAAGATCAGCCTTGCTAGGTCAACCTTCTACTTCAACAAGATCAACCTCTTGCTCTGATACCACCTGATGCAGTCAAGGATGGTGGATCCAATTAAGGATAGTCCAAACCTTGCAGCCAAAAGAATTACATAGTGGATTACTCAACAATGCAACACAAAGTAATTGTTCAATAGTAATTTTCATTAACATGCCTAGTTGTAAGGCCTTCTGGGTTAGGGCCAATTAAAATCAGAAAACAATTCTATAAGATCCACAATTAGATCCAATACAATCTCAGCTAGTTCAACTCTGAAGACAATCAGAAGCTGATGGAAACCCTAAGGCAGATCTAAACTTGAGCTTGCAAGCCTCTAAGCAATCTCCTTGTTCCCAAGTATGCAAACCCCTAGCTCTGCTACAAATGACTATCAGATTACAATCTAATCTACAAGAACATCAAGAAATTTTCCACAACTTCTCTCTTAAGCTTCGCATCTAAACTCTAGATCTGCTAAGCTTTCTTCTCCAATCTTTTGTCTTCAACATCTACCCAAGCCCTCCTTAAATACTAATCATCAGCCACAAGTCGGCAAGATGAAACCCTTAACTCCCTAAACAAATAATTAAATTCCATACAAGTCAGCTTACAAATGTATACAAATATTTAATTCAGCATGTTAGCCCATGATAATGGCTACCAACAATAAATTTACCAAGCTCAACAAATCACACAAAACTCCAGTCGATAAGTTAGAACTACCGAGCGATAGTAAAATCATCGAGCATGCTAGGCATCACCAAGTACCAGTGTCGACCGAGCACCGCAGGCATGACCGAGTAACACTTTCACTGAGTGCCAGAGACTACTAAGCTCCTTCAGTGACCGAGCTTCCTTCAATGACCAAGACCGTCGGTCAAGGCTGCAACCGAGTAAAACCGGTCAAAATACAAACACTCCATGCAGTTTCACCGAGGACAAGAATGCCCCTACCTTAACCTTGGATGCCCCTACATCAGGTTCTATCTTTCATTATTTACTTTTGGGTTTTTGTGTTTAGTCAAAGTTATTGCATTAACATATTTGATCACATTCAAAGAAGTGTTCGCATTGTCAAGGTATGATGTACTTAATTTTCTAGATCTTGTCAAGTTGCTACATGATAGTGCACTTTCCTTTATTTCATTTAATTTCAAGGTTGATTCCTAAATAGGGTCTTGATTGAGTAAAACCCCTTCATTCAACCGTATTCCCCACTTTTATGTGTCCACGAACAGGTTATGGAGCCACCAAACAAAATTCAAGAAGATTGGACATAGTTGGAAGAACCTAGAAAGTTTTAATTAAAATTGCCAGATACAAAAAACTATTCGCATTTTGTCCCTAGGTATAGAGCGATTTTTTCCCTCTACCCTATATTTTCAGCTCCAAATTCACCTAGGGGTTAGATCTATGCTCTGGTTTCTATTTATGTACATTTCAACTCACTATTTGCCCATATTATCCTATTATTTCCAGTGTTTAAAATAATTGCTTAATTATCATCTACATTACATCCTCTTATCATTTTCACTTTTCCTACTTTCATCAATCACATATTTAGCAAAGGATCATTGTCCCCATTTAGCGCTTGAGTCACCTCTTGAGCCTATTATGGGCATCTTCCCTCTAAATGTGCAATTGTGAAAAGTAGAAGTGATTTACATTATCTGCATTGCTTCCCTGCTATACATATGAAAATTAATTCCAAAAATATTCAAAAATATATATTTAGAATCTACACATTAAATGTTAAAAATCACTAGTTTACATCATCTTCAAGTTCCTAACAATTTAGCGACAATAGGTGTTCAAATGAAAATATTGTTTTCAAAATATTCATTTTAGTGTCAAAGTAGGCAAAAAAGTATGACATACTATTGTGGGACCACCCAATAAAAACTAAAAATTATAAAGACATGTTAGGATTTTCAACTTTTCTTTGGAAATTATTATTTGTAGAAGCATAGAGATGTGCAATCTCCTAATGAATTGTGGATTTGAATACAAACATAGTTGTTAAATCTCTAGAATAAACATTTAATAGATGGAATTACCATAGAGGCCTACATGGATCAAGGAAAGGTCATTTTATGGCCCACGATACTAGCTATTTACTTTTGGGTCAACATATGATGACAAGTTAATATGGGGATACCCCATACTCCTTGTGATATGCACCTAACTATACTAAAAATGAGGTATACATACCCTACCCCTTCGTGGGATTTGAACTTGTGACCTCTCTTTCAAAATAAACAATCATAAGATAGATCATGTACTCACTTATAAAGTTGGGATACTTCATAGTAGAGAGACATAATCACTAGAACAATCATGTGATCCTCTATCACCACATCTCTTGGACACCATTTTAGATTGAACTGTTCTTGTCCATTTTTTGTATTCCACAATTCATTTCAAACAATCATTTAATGTTAACCCCAAGCCTTCAATGGTAACATAACTATATTAAATGCATATGTATGTCTTGCGAGATCACATTTAATGATCTTAAGCAAGTATTTATTGGTGAAGATCCATAATACAATCTTCACAAGACTTTTTTTTAAATCTTTTAACATTATATACAAGTTTTCAAGCTAATAAAATATAATATTTGTGTTAATGTTTTCACTCAAATAAAAAACATTTATTTTATAAAATTTGATAAATTATATTATCACATCTCCTATGAACAATAATGACAAGGAAATATGAATATTAAGAATTGCTTAGGGAAAAATATCTAGTAGTTGTGCATCCTAACTTTGCACATTATATGTTTTCAAATGTTATGTAAATTTTTTTTATTAAAGAAGATTTAAACTCAACACCATCTAGATGCAAGTACAACATATATTTTTCCATCAAAATAATTTATCTTGGCCTAATATCCTATATTTTGATGATTTGCTTTTCTAGTTTCCCTGAATGTGACATAAAAGCTTAATGATATTGCTTCGAGATGTGTTACATGAAATAAGATCCAAATGTACAACCATTTAGAAGTAAGGTTGGATTTCTATCAATAGATCCCTCAATAATTGTGTGCTACACACACCAAAGAAATTTGCAAATTTGATCTTAGTACGTATTTATTAAATGTTTTCTTAGAGCAATACCTATGCACAAGTGTCTGAGTAACCATGCCCTATTATTACCAATAAGTTTCACAACTCTAATTAAATATTTAAATTTTAACTATTGGATGCACAAGTTGACTAGAAACATTACACTAGCAAGCCATGTTATACTAGATGATCAAAATGTCATGCATGTTAGTAGAGATAGATTGTTAATCATGCCTTAGTGGGTTCTATGCAACATAACACCACCACTTCAATGGTAAAATAGTGAATAACTATGAGCGACAAGGATGTTTCATATGCCTAGCTTAAGATGATATTTTCACATCATTTGGTTGGCTATATCAAGCCTAGATTCACCCATTTTTCTTGGTGTATTATTTTCTGAGGATTTCCTATGGGATCTTAGATTTTTCATATGAGTATTTAGGATCCTTGTTTCTTTTTCTATGGCCAACTAGATTCTTTCAAACAATTATTCTATTTTTATCAACATACTCAGCATTTGTGTAGTTGGATTCATGACTTTGGTTGGTCCTTTTGGCTAGAACCTTTTTTTATATATGATTCTTTTAGCCCAGATTGGTCTCACATCCCTTTCAAGTATACCCAAATGTGGCATACTTTTCAGGTGGATATTTTTTTTATAGAAAGACAATAATTTTATTATATTTTCTCATAGTTCTATTAATACTTTCACTATAAATAGTAAAGCTTGTATTTTTAACAATGTTATCCTCCAAATCTAGGTTCATGTTAACAAAATTGTGTTGGAGGTGGCACACCTCTAGGAACTTCTTGATCACTAGGGTGATGTCCCTTGCACTATAGCTAGGGTCCACCCAAATAGTTCTATTTCCCAAAACCAATCCCCACCTTATACTGACATTGTGGTTGAAGTTCTTTAGCTTGGTATTCTCAAACCCCCAAGTCCTAGGCTCTCATCACCAGTCTAGTGATGAGAGCGGCTTAACTTGATTGCACTCTATTTACCCCCCACATATCTAGGATTTTCTTGTGGGTAGCTTTTGGGGGGGGCGATATTGTCTTTTGGTTGTGGAAATGGTTGGCCTATGACTGGAGGAGGTAGTGGTTAGCCAAACTCCTCTAAATGGCTCCCTAGATAGGCTCTCATTATTTTCCCTATGCATAATGAAGATAAAGATAGAGCATAGTGAGGTCATTGTTGATAAGGAGTGGTCCATTCTTGACATAACCCTAGACCAAATTTATGTATGGGGTAAACTAGATGACAAAGATCCTTTTCCACCTCACTCTTTTGTTACTCTTGTCATTCAAGTGACTTCATTGTTGTTTCTGTTTATTTTTTTTCCTGGCTTGTACCCACGTGATTTATATTTTCATGTTTTTTGGGCAATGCCTATATGACTTTGAGGAGTGATCTCATGTCCTCTCTTTTTTTTAGATATGTACATATTTATTAATTAATAAAATTTATAAAGTACATATTCATAAAAAACACCCACCAAGAGTATACACCTCGTAGATGAAAATTCAAATAATTTGGCCAATATTTTGAAGCATGACCAACAACTTATTAGTGAAGAAACTATTTTATTTCTTAAGCTTCAATAAGCATTAGTATAATTTCTCATGGAGGGCCCACAAATATAAATGCAAATTGTGTTAGGACATATATATCCAAGGAAACGTATCTTTTGGAATGTAAGTAAGCCTAATTATTGTTAGGAGTACTAAGGGAAGGTCACCATGCTGCTTAGCTTATTTTTGTTAGCAGCAGCTCCTCCACTTTTGTGGGACAATTTGTAGAATTAGTGGCCCCATGGATGGTAATGTTTGTTGCTTAATTTTAAGTAGTGTCTTAAATATTATTTTTAAATCAATTTTTTTAGTCATATTTATTGCAAATAAATCTAAAAATAAAATGGTAGGAAAATAAAAAGAAGATGGGAGAAAATAGGGAAGAAATGTGTCGCTTTTGTTAATAAGTAGTCGCTTCTTATTTCTAGCCCCTTATTTCTAGCCCCCTTTTTTCCCACAACTTATTTTCATTTGCTAAAAATTAGTTGCTCCACAAAAATAGGAAAAGATTCTAAATTTTCATTTTCCCACAATTTTTATTTTGCATGGGAACACTCTACTACTTAAATTTAAGCAGAAAATTTATTTAAGAAGTAGCATGGAGACATGGAGTAAGGATTCACTTTTATTAAGTTACTAGGAGAAGCAACAAAAACTAAATGTAGACACTCAAAATTGAGTTACAGTAGGTTGGGCAGCTCAAATAGCTCATTACAAGTCCCAAAAAAGCCAACTTGAATTCATAGGTCTACAGGAGACGCTAATATTCTTGGCTATTTCATTTTATTTTTATTTTTGACAATTTGATGTTCACTTTTTTTTATGAATAGTCTATTTCCATTATATAAATATAAATATAAGTACATTATTCACACACAAAAAAAAAGATGAGTGATATGAAATCACCCCACGAGAGTCACACAGGTCAAACCCGAAAAGCAAACAGCAATAATAAAAACCAGCAAGGGAGGAGGATCAAGGTCATCCCATTTACCACATACAACAATGGGTTTGAATTTGATTTATATAAGGGAGAGGATTTAATAATTGAACATTTTATTGTTGAGCTATTCAAAATGCTTCTAACAAAAAAAAATTTGCCTTTGATGTGTTGATGTGATATTGTTTTTTTAATTATGAAGTACATTTCATCAAATAAAAGTTATTATAATCTATTATGATAGATGGTTGATGTTCACTTTTACTTATGTAAGGGAGGGGATTTAACAATTGAACATTTTTATTGTTGAGCTATTCAAAATACTTCTAACAAAAAAATTTGTGTTATTGATTTGTTGATGTAATATCACATGATATGTTTTGTTTTTTTTAACTATGAAGTACATTTCATAAAATAAAAAGTATTTTAATTAATTATGAAATATGGTTGATGTTCACTTTTATTTATGTAAGGGAGAGGATTTAATAATTAAACATTTTTATTGTTGAGCTATTCAAAGTGCTTCTAACAAAAAAAATGTGCTATTGATGTGTTGATGTCATATTGTTTTTTTAAATATAAAGTAAATTTCATCAAATAAAAATTATTATAAGCTATTATGATAGATGGTTTATATTCACTTTTATTTATGCAAAGGTGAGGATTTAATACTTGAAAAAATTTATTGTTGAGTTGTTCAAAATGACCAAAAAAAAATATTATTGATTTGTTAATATGATATCACGGGATATATTATTTTTTAATCATCAAATAAAGGTTATAATGATCTACATTAATAACTTTAATGTTACAACTAAAAAGAATATAATATTAAAACATTAAATCCTATAACAACTATTATATTCTCGCCCCTACCTAAACAAGCTCTCTCCTTTGTATGTTTCCACCGTAGTAGCATTTGAGCATCCTGCGGGAAAAAAATGGAGACAGCCAACATTAATTCACTGGTAGAAGGCAAACGTGTTTGTAAGGAAAATACTCACGATTGTGGTGATGATTTGGCAGAGGCCAAGATACAGCTTAGGGAAATCGTAGTGAAGAAAGCAGATGATGTAAATCAGATGGTTAATATTTCCAAGCATGAAGAACCCTTGAGCCCAGTGGCATGCCTCGCCTCAAATACATTGTTAGATAGTTACATCTTAACCATTGTGGGATTCAAAAAAGAAATCGACATCAATTCCTTGAAAACTTCTCTGCAAAATAATCTGGCAGAACACCAAAGATTCTCTAGTATTGTGGTGACTATTCTCTTCCTTTTCCCTTTTGTTCTTTGTTCTTTTATGTATTTATAATGCGAACTGTAGATCTATATGATTTTCTTTGATATGTATATATTTTTGTATCACAGATATAGCTGTTTTTATAAAGATGTAGATAAACATATCCATAGTTCCTATTAGAATGACCGTATAATCTCGCTCATAGATGATAAGTTGACTGTTGGTAACAAATTAGTGGAATCGGTTTTGGATGTCTACTGTGTTTTTAGATTGACACTTTAGATCATTGATAAGTGGAAGATTTTTTTTTAATATTACGGTATTAGAATTTAATTCTGTGATTTGTGAATCAAATTCATTTATCTATGTTTTAAAAGTAGTAGTTCACAAGAATTCATCTCTGATGAGAATGAATAGTACACATAACATTCATTGCATCTAGGCGATGCTCACAGAGGTGAAGCATTGCCTTTTTTTTGGAGATTATTCGTCCCAGTACTACTCTAAATCAAGCATGCTTAATTATAAAGTTTTCCCAAGTTTAAACCCACTTAACTTTCTTTGTACTACATTTTAAACTTTGATAATTTTGAGGAAGATAACCTTTTTTATATTGTTATCAAATTTCAACTGTGTAGTTTTAAGTCAAGCTTATTGATCCATGTTTCATGAGTAATGGTTCACAAGAACACATCTCTTGTGAGAACATGAATGGTACAATTAGCACTCATTACATCTATGTGGTGCTCATAGAAGTAAAGCATTGGACCTTCTGAACAGATTATCCACCTAAATACTACTCCAATTTCAAAACATACTAAAAATAGATCACTAAATATGATCCAAAATATTGATCTACGTAACAAACTAATATAGAACTTTCTCCCTTATAAAGGAGACTCCTGAAACAATGTTGTGTATAGACTGTTATTAGTTTATAGAATAGAGATTGTTTCCCATTCCTCAATGTCTCATTCATTCTCCATTTTCTCATGGTTGGAAAATAAAAATGCTACATAAGTATTTTGAAATGATTGCAGGTAAATGACAAGCACAACAATCTGAAGTGGTGTTTAAGAGAAGTGGTGATAGAAGAGCATGTGATAGTTCCTAGCCTAAGCCCCTCACTTGCACAAAATCCAAACATTGTGAATGAATATGCAAGCTCTTTGGTGACTGCTCCATCTCTCAATCCATCCAGGCCTCTGTGGGAAGTTCATGTATTGAATGTTCCTTCTGAGGATGCAGCAGCCAGCCTTGTGTTCAGAATCCATCATTCATTAGGAGATTGTATCTCAATGCTATCCCTAATTCTCAATTCCACAAGCAAAGCCAATGATTCTGGTGCGCCATCAACCATTCCACAAAGTACAGCGGTTGACCAAAAACCCAAAGGCTTTCTGCAAATTGTGTACAATATGATTGTAGCGCTTTGGATTACATTCGTTTTTCTGCTTGAGGTTTGTTGGAATATTTAGTATTTTTTCTTACTTGTATAGTTTTATGTTTTCAGTGTTTTAGTTTCCTTTTTTGTCTATTTCTATTTCAAGATAAGTTCTTAGAAATCTTTAAATGTATCCTTTTCAAAATAAGACAATTATTTGATCTTTGTCTCATATAATAATCTCTTCACTAGTTAAGAAAATGATTTCCGTATTCCAATTTTATCTTTCTTTGAAGATCGGGATGACTCTGCTCTGGAAACATGATAAGAATTCATTGAGAGGAGGAAAGAAAGTCTCTGTTTGTTCAAAGCGTCTGGCTTACGTGACTCTCAGCATGAATGATATCCGCTTGGTTAGAAAAGCAGTGAATGGGGTATGTCAATTTTTCCTACTATTTTACGGCGAATTTATTGTTATAAAGCTGGATTTGTTGGTGGTTCAATTCACTGATATACGATCATCTTGTAGCAAAAAGATTAGTTTTCCACCTGTCTAACTATTAATGTTGGTGGCAGACATTGAATGAGGTCATTATGGGATCGCTTTCTGCTGGACTTGTCCGTTATATTAGCAGAAAACAAGATGGTATGTATAACAATGAAGTAGCACAGGGGAGAGGAGTCATTATGTCGTCATTTTAATTTTACGTTTCTTAAAATCTTATGTAGAAGTTTAGTATTACTCAATTTTTTACAGCAGTATATTTGTAAAGTTTTTTATTTAAAATAAAATAGTAAGTCCACATGATCAAATACTATATCACATCAGCATGCTTTTTGTGAAGGTGTCCAAAATAGTCCTAAAAAGTGATAAAATCAATAGGTATGCACTAGGTGATTCATATCTTTTTGGAGATATGCATTAATGGGACATTTTTAGTGCACCATTATAGATCTATTTTGTTTACCTACTTGGCCATTATGTTTACCTTCTATATCACCTATTAGACTGCCCTCATGTATTGGCTCCTCTCCCCTACTATCATAGATATATTAAATACATTTATTTAAAAGAGGTTAAACAGATTATAGTCTTCAAAATCAATAGATAGATATATTTTAGACTAATATTTTTAGGGCATCTTTTAGATATATAAAAAATTTACAATCTATTATAAATTAATTTTATGATTTCTGAATTTCATTATAAGGTCAATTTTCTCATCAATGTTTCAGATCATCACATTATATTTCAATACGATGAGTCAATCTCTTTTCTAGTCAACTCATCTAAATAATAGATCATCTGATCTGAAATATTGATAAAAAAATCGATCTTATAATAAAATTTAAAAATCAACTCAATCTTTCAAATAGATTAATATAAACTATAAAGATTTCATTCATTTAACATTTTTTTATCAACAGATGCACACCATTCACGCCATATATCACTTGAAATAATTACATTTATATTGTCCAAAAGCTGATACTAACTCCACCCTTGTTTTTTCTCTTGGAGATCAAGCTAAAAATGTGTCTGTCCCACATAAAGCGACAACACATAAGAATTCAAGACTACGAGCAATGGTTGCAGTAAATATGAGGGAATCTATGATACTTAAGGTAAAGGCCCACAAAACGTACATTGCTTACTACCTAAAAATTTTGGTATGTTTTCTATTCTCTCTATGCAGTTCTCATTTAAAGGCAAGCATTCAATAATTGCCAGGATCTAGATAAGAACATGAAAAGTCCATCGAAAGCTATGTGGGGCAATAAACTAGGTTTCTGGATGTTTCCTTTTCCCATGCTCCAATATGAAGATCCCCTTCAATACTGCCGTGATACAATAATGATGTCTAGGAGGAAGAAGTTATCATTTGAGGCCCCCTTGTCACACGCCATAGCCAACCTCATGCCAACTAAGGTAAATATTTCAGGTTTGATATATGGCAAACATTAAAGCCTTTCTATCGAGTCAGATCATGCAGATAAGTTTTCTAAATGTATTTGATTGAACATTCTGATTATTGTGTTGTGCTTTTGGATTTAATTGTGTCGAATTTATTTGAATTAATATTTCAAATTACATTAATCTATGATCTATTATCAGAATAAAAGAATTATAATTGAATTCCTGATGGCAAATTCCATAATGGCAAATTCTATAATGGGTTTCATTTTTTTTTTCAATTTTGGTTTAAATTGCAGTTGATGGCATTCTTTTGCCAGAGATTTACTACAACACTTACATTGGGCTTCTCCAATGTGATGGGGCCAGTGGAAGAGATTAAATACGGGGATAACCCAGTTACTCACATTATTCCAACGGCCCACGTTAACTATTGTGTCAGTATAATCCTTGTTCTGATCTGTTTTTATTTAGAAAATATTTTATGGAGGAATCATGTATTACATTTAAAAGAGATTGTTCCCATTTTGTGCAGCCTGTAGTGATACATTTCATGAGCTATGGTGGTAAAGGGAAGCTGGTTGCATTGGTATCAGAAGACGTAGTTCCTGATCCCTTACAGCTTTGCCAGGACTGCGCAGCCGCTCTCCTACTCATGAAACAAACTGCGCTTGCAAATTCTATGCATTCAACTTGAATGCTCACTAACCTCTTTTTCTAATATAAAAGATGTGACTGGAACATCTATGTCAATGGTAGATGGGTCTTTGAAAATTATTATGAAATATAAAGATTAAAGGTTAAACATTAAATAAGTTAAAGAGAGAGCTGTGTTAAATAACTAGTATATTTATACATAACATTTATGTAGAAGATAATATTGAGTTTTTTAAAAATTAGTATTCATAAAAACAAAAAAATAAAGTGAAACTAAAGTTATTTTTTGATTGGATAAGGAGTAAAAAAATAGTTTCATTTTTTGTTTTTATTGCATGGATAAGAACAATGATGTCATTGTATAGTTACATCTTTCTAGATAATAATTATCAATTAGAAGAACACTCCTAAAAACACTAAATTGAATTGCTAAGCATTGTATAGGCATGTAGTTTTATTGCATAAAACTGAAGATAATAAAATAAAAAATAGAATCATGCATCTCGAGTTGATCTTTCATTTATTCAGTCTATCCCAAAATTACTAATAGAGTGAGGGTCAACTAGTGTCGTGATAAAACTAGATCTAGAAAGAGTTTTGGTGAAGGTTTCCACAATTTGCTTTGCTTTAAGAGTATTATAATTCCACTTGTCCATCTTGAACCAAATCTAAAATGAAATGATGTCAAATCTTTATGCATTTTGTTCTAACATGAAACAAAGGGTTATTAGTCATTGACATGGTGCTACAATTATCATAGTAAATAGTTGATGGATATTCTTGAGCCAAGTGTAGATCCTCCAATATCCTTCTAATCCACTTGGTGTGTACAAATAATTGGGTGAATTTCTTTCATATCATTGTATTCCCAAAAAAGGCTTGTGTGTAGTTTTACAACGATTTTGTAAGTTACATGCCTCCTCTTAACCTATTAACCAATTGTTAATTGACAATTGCTTGTTTGACTAAATAATGACTTAGCTTTTCTTGGCATTAAACATAAAGATATTCCTTATAATGACTCATTAATGTATCTTATGAGCAAGAGTGAGAGAGGAGTTGATGTACAATATTATGTGTTGATAACCAAGCTGAGGCAAAATTATGTTTGCAAATGGTTAATTAAATTATTTTAGAGTGTCTCGAGGCTTTTTGGAGCCATTCTTAGACATCCTATTGTATTTCATTCAAGAAAGTAAATTCATCCTCTCTTTCATGTTCGTAATATTCTGTCAAATGTTTGGTTATTATGACCACATCCAATGTGGAGGACACCTTCTCATCGAAGTCTAGAACATTATATATTATCCCGTTTGGTTGTTGGAATTGACCTGTAATTGGAAAAAGGGAATTGGTGAATTGGTATAGACCAATTGTAATTTTGGTCCAAAATGAGCATTCATCCAATCCACCTCAAAACTTGGAATTAGAATTGAGGCATGGAATTGGAATTGGGAATTTAATTTTGAGAAGGGAAACCAATTCCCGTTTTCCAATTCCAGGTTAATTCCAGCAACCAAACTTATTATTGTATTATGTGGAAGGCTAGCAAGTAGATATGGATATTTTTCTTTCAACTTAATCCCATTAAAAATGGTAATGTTTCTTGTTAAACAACTAATAAGAGATACTATTGTAGCTAACCAAGGATGGTCCAATATAATTAGGTGTCCATTGAATTTATTTCTCTTCGCCTAAAGAACAATTTCATAGGGTATTCTAAATAATTTAATATGACAATGATATCAATCAACCTCCCCTCAAGTCTAGTTGTAGATTGATTAGTGAATAATGAGACTTTTTATGTAGGTTGTGCATATTAATCATATATAATTTATCCACAATATCTGAGGTCATCACATTGATGGCAACTCATAAATTAATCAATATATTTGATATTGATATTCCCTTTACGACTATTGAAATGATAGAATTACCTAGGTCACCATATTTTAATGGAATTATTTAACACAACAATATATTAGAGTCTCACCACTTTGATGGTGGTAGGTAAATGTGTATTCATTATGAGATCAATTAAGTTCATGGGATCTTGATTGTTTGTGATATATTTGATGCCCTATAGTATGATGATTTCAATGTTAATGATTCAGAGTTATTTGACCAAACCAAACTATCTAGAGTGTAGGTTTAAACTGAAACTTGGTTATCTCTAAATAATCAAATTGAGTTCTTTACCCACTTGGGATATTTTCTTCAATCATTTTTTTTAATTTTAGGTAGTAGAATACATTCATTCATGGAATATTTCTTCTCACAAATTTAACATAGCTCAATCTAATATAGAGACATCCTCTAAGTCGATGTTTTTCTCGACATCACATTTTGTAGATAGATAAGGTTTGAATAGTTTTCTTGTTATTTTGTACCTCATCTAGAGTCTAGAAATCAAACCCATTCACATCAACATACATTAAAGAATAACTCAATAGACCCAACTTCAGCCCTATTGGTCAAAGGTAGGGTTAATGGATTTGTATTAAATTATTTTTTGTTTTGAGCTACATTTTAATTTAATAAGATAATATAAAGCAAGAACTAATTCTAATGACATAAATTTGATAATAATCAATATAAACAATAAGGTAAAGAACAAATATGCAAACTACGATAACATATCTAGAAATAGGAATAAGAAAGGAGCTTGTCATCCAAATTTAGGCCTAAAATTACAAGACTATGTAGCTAGGCGACCTAGTTATGAAGGTGTCTAATACAAATATCAAAAATGGATTCAAAATCATTACGGGGGATAAAAGTACAAACCTACATCACACTTTTATAAAGGAAAAAGTTAACACAACCAAAATCGTTCAACTTCAACACCACAAAAATGGCATTACTATTTTTAATTTGAAGATGATGTAAACTACCAAAATGTGTAAAAATTGATGAAGTTTCTACCTTTTTTATAAAAACAAATTGCAAAGAATTGATATATTTTTTTAATTTTTAAAGCCAACATTTCTATTGCTAAAAATGCTAAAAAATAGGGGGTCTAGTTCCCACCAAAAAACTTAATCTAAATGAACTTAGTTTCTCTAGATTTCAACTTTACAAATGGAGGACAAATATAGACAGTGAATGAAAAAGGAAAAGAATAGTTTCTGTTGTGTATCTTGTCCGTTATAACATTTGAAAGTCTAAATTTGATAGTTTTCATCTCCCACCACATTTTTCTTATCATTAATGATTTTATTTAGAGAATTATGGAAGAGTTATCAGAATTTGACAATTTTCATCTCCCACCACATGTTTTTTATTTAGAGAATGTTTTATGGAAGAACAATGTTTTGTGAGGACTTCGTAGACGCTCTGCAAATCATAAAACAAACTACACATGCAACTTCTATGCATTCATCTTGAATGTTCATGAACCTCTTTTTTAACATAAAAGAGGTGATTGGAACATCTATGTCAATGGTAGATAGGTCCATGAAAATTAGTATGAAATATAAAGATTAAAATTTCAGCATTGAATAATATAGAGAGAGAGTGTTGTGTTAAATAATTAGTATATTTATATTTTATATATAAAAATTATATCGAAGATGATATTGAGTTTTTTTAAAAATAGTATTCATAAAAATATAAAAATAAAATGAAAAGAAAGTGGTCATTTTTAAATAGATAAGAAAAAAATAAAGAGTTATTTTTTATGTTTTCATAACATGGATAAGAAACAATGATGTCATAGACTAGAATAACACTTCTAAAAATACTAAATTGAGTTGGTGAGCATTGTATACATATGTATTTTTACTACATAAAACTAAAGATACTAAAACAAAACAAAAAATAGAATCATGCATCATGAGTTGATCATTCATATCTTCAATATGTCCATAAATTACTAGTAGAGTGAGGCTCAACTACTAGTGTTGTGACAAAATAGGATGTAGAAAGAGTTTAGGTGAAGGTTTCAACAAATTGCTTTGGTTTAGGACAATGATAACTCTACTTGTCTATCTTGAACCAAATCTAAAATAAAATGATGTCAAATATTTATGTGTTTTGTTCTTACATGAAACAAAGGATTATTGGTCATTAACACAGTGTTGCAATTATCATAGTAAATAGTTCTCGGGTATTCTTGATCCAAGTGTAGATCCTCCAATATCCTTCTTATCCACTTGGTGTATACAAATACTTGGGTGAATTCCTTTCATATTTTTGTATTCCCAAGAAAAGGCATGTATGTGATTTTACAATAATTTTGTAAGTTGTGCCTCCTCTTAAACAATTATTGAATTGTTAATGGATAATTACTTGTTTTACTAAAAAATGGCTTTTGTCTTGGCATGTAACATAAAGAGATTCCTTATAATGAGTTCTTAATGTGTCTTATTAGCAAGAGTGAGAGAGAAGTTGATGTAGAATACTATGTGTTGATAACCAAGATGAGGCAAAATTCCCTTTGCAAATGGACAATTAAATTATTTTAGAGTCTCCTGAAGCTTTTTGAAGTCATTCTTAGACATCCTATTGTATTTCATTCAAGAAAGGAAATTCATCCTCTCATTCATATCCCTAATATTCTTTCAAATGTTTGGTTATTGTGACCACATCCAATGTGGAGGAAACCTTCTCATCCAAGTCTAGAACTTCATATATCCATACCTTATTATTGTATTTCATGGAAGGTTCTAAAGTAGGCAGGGATATTGTTCTTTCAATTCGGGTATGTGCAGGATCATGGTATACCAAACTATGGCCTTAAGTGGCAATGAAAAATTAGAAAATCAGGGTTAGTCAACTTGACGTAAAAAGTTGAACATCTTATGAACCTTATGTGAAAAAGTTATAAGAATAGAATCTGTAGGAGATTGAATGTAGTTTCTAAACTACTAGCCCTTTTCTGAAAAAAAAATTATCTAATTATTCAAAATTTTAGATTTCAATGCAGTAGTACAAAAATTTCAGGGAAAAGATAAAAAGTACATGTATGTCTGACCACCTTAATCACAATCAAATGATGATATATTTTCTCAAGATTCTAGATATAAGTAGTAGACTCATTCACGGATGTGATGCATATTTTTTTGTAATTTTTTGCCAAATAAATAATTAATTATGAATTTTTTGCTACAAATTTTTTAGAATAAAATAAATCTCGTGTTTGACCAAGTTAACTAATTCTAAACTTTATAAAATTGAATTTTTTTTCCTTATAGTAGTCGAAGCATAGAATGTGACACATGTTTTGGATTTCAAAAAGGCTAAACGGTTTGAAAGTTATAGTTGTTTTTCAATTAGTATGTCAATTACAACTTTAAAGATAACTCAATTGAAAAATAAGTAATAATTACTTACCGAACTCAAAATTTGACAGCAATTATATTGATGGAAAGCTGATAATGTCTTTAAGAAACCCTTTTCATTTCATCAATTTTGGGTGAAAAAATAGTCGTCAGCTTCATGGTCGAAGTCTCGAAATCAGAAACTATCTCCTAAAACACGCCTAAAGGGTTGACCACCCACATTTGGTATTGCCCAAGAAAATACCAAGCCTAATCGGATATCCGATAAAATCAGATATCCAAAATTTTTGAATATCTAAAAATTCCCGCCTATTTTGAAATTCCAATTGCACTACTTTTCTCAAATTCAAGTTTATATTAAATGTATTTTTTTTATGGTAATATTAATTGTGTTATATTAAATTGTATTCTTTTTATGTTAATATTGATTCAATTGAGTATTTTTTTCAATTTTAAGTTATATATTATAAATTATTATTTTTAATATTAATATTAAATAATAATAGCATAGCATTTAATAATGAGAACTCAAAACTAGAATATTTACCTGTCTTAATGACCGCCTTAAAAGATTTTGACTCCCGGACAAATCCTTCTTCACACTTTTGGTGGCATCAGCTTTAGGGTTTCATTGCAGAGCATTACTATTATAATATAAATTTTTAGAATAGCATGTATTATATTATTATTATTTATTTCTCTATTGTATAATAGTATAATATTAACTTATTAAATATTTATATTACATATGTTCAATATTATACCTAAGGGAGAGAGAGAGAGAGAGAGAGAGAGAGAGAGAGGGGGGGAGTGGAGAGAGTAGGAGAGAGAGAAGGGCAAGGGGAGAGAGTAGGAGAGAGAGAAGGGGAAGGGGAGAGAGTAGGAGAGAGAGAGAGAGAGAGAGAGAGAGAGAGAGAGAGAGAGAGAGAGAGAGAGAGAGAGAGAGATTTTGGAAAAATTTTGGAGGGAGTTATTGGATATCCGATATTTTCGGATATCCAATATTATCGGATATCTGATTCTTTTTACTGGTGTAAAGTAAAAACAATATTCTCTGGGTCCCTCCAGTGAGTCACATTGTTTTGCTAAATTAAAAGATTTGAGTTGCAGCAAATCATGTTTTGTCTCTAGAGAAGACAAAAATCCACTTTTGGCTAGATTTTCTCTACTACCAAAGGTATTTGCATCACCTTTTTGGTCTAACTATGGGGAGTAGTAGTCGTCGAAAGCATAAATGGAAGAGGAGACTCACAAATGAAGATGTTGAAGTGTATAGAGAAATGGATAGGGTTGCCCATCGGAACAAGAGACAAGGTATGTTAAATATTAATGAAGATGTCAGCATAGACCCACCTTTGAATGTGGTTTCAAGTGAAGAACATGAATTTGAAGATGAAAATGAAGGTTTTGAAAATGAGAATTTAGGTTTTGAAGATGAAAATGTAGGTTTTGAAAATGAACATGTAGATGTGGCCAATGGAAGTGTGGACATTGTCAATGACAATCCACCGATTGAATATGAAGGAATTGACAATGATAATGGTGCAGAAGAACCAAATCAATGTTACACATCTCCAAATTATATGAGAAATGAAGTCCCTTCGGAGGAAGAAAGACAGACTTCAAAATTGAGACATTCAAGAAGAACTAAATGGTTACTTGAAATTGATGAGAACATAATGAGCAATTTTGATGGCAAGAGATCAAAAAGAACCGTTCAGTTGTGGGTTTCAAAACTTTTTGATCAATTTTTTAGCCACAAGACATTGGTTGAGCAATGTCAAGTGTTTGTGCAATAGTTGAAGATGTAGAAGATGAGACTTATACTAGTCAAATTGAAGATTAGTGTGATGAAGGGTGCTCCCCTTAATACCAAAAACACATAACAAAAATAGAGAAATAACAACAATTTGCAAGAACAGAAAATGGGCTTCTTATTATCTCCACAAATGTGGAATTACAAAGTTTTAGAATTACAATATGCAAATCCACATGGGCATTCCCTTACAATATTCTGTAGGACAAAGCCTCGAATCAATACCCACATCTACTACCTAGAACTACTCCCAACTGCCTAAGACAACACTACAGCCTTCCTTATATAGGCAATTTTCCACCACCCGGGAAGGTTCCAGAATTTTAGCCAACAAGGCTGACCAAACTTAGAATTATTTTATTTTACAATTCATTACATCAAAGTCGGCTCAAAATAACTTTTGAAACCCAAACAAAAATTTTGAAAGAAAATCATTTTCTGCCATTTCAGGTGACCCAACTTTCAAAGACCATAAGTCATTGCCAGTTGACCCGATTGACTATTATAACCCCATTTTGGAAAGGCCACGAAGTGCTCTACAGCCTTGACTCACACAAGCGCTTGTCACCCAAATTTTAGACCTCATCCGGGGCCTCTAAAGCCTTCAAAATTGAGTTCAAAGTTTTTGTACCCTATTGCCAATACCGAAAATCTTCAATATCTACAAAGCTAGACTTGATATGTCAATGAAACTTTACTGGTAGGATGATATGACCAAAATGAACCTCCTAGGAAGAAATTAGAACATTCTGAGATTGGATGACCAACTTACTAAAAATAGCAAGTTTCCACAAATAGTAGCTCTGCACAAGATAGCCCTTATTGAATACAAAAATAGAAATATTTTTTTTTTGGTGATGCAAGATTGCTCTTACACCCAGGATGCTCCTGCATCAGACACCTAGGGTAATTTGAGAAGTGACCCTGTCATGACTCAAGTGTGCAGAGGAAAACCAAGATAGTTAACCTCCTCCTTCGTTAGCCATGATGAATCTTCAACAGGTCATCCTTTCCATTTGACCAAGTACTCTTCATATGTCATGTTCCTTGTGCTTCTACCAACATGACTATCCAGTATGTCTTCAATCTCCTTGATATCTAAACTAGTTGCTAGAATACTCCACTATGTTGTTGTAACCTCATCTTCAACACCTCCTTCATGATACTCTGTCAGATCTGAAACGTTAAATACTGGTGAAATATTCAACTCAGTAGGCAATTCTACTTCATATGCATTTCCTGAATCATGCTTATTCAATATTTTACATGGCCCAAACTTCTTCATTTTCAATTTGTTACATGTACCAACTGGAAATTGCTCCTTCCACAAATGAACCATGACTTCATCTCCAACCTGAAATTCTTTATGCCTCATTTTCTCATCTACCTTAGCCTTATACTATGCATTCATCTTGGTAATATGCTTCCTCACCTCCTCATGGATGTTCTTCAAATGTTCTACAAAATCCTCAGCTTTAGCACTACTTATTTCTCCTTTATCTATCTTCCTCAACTTAGATGCATTTCTAGGATTATTTCCATATACAATCTATGGATGATGTGATGAACTAAAATTCAAATCTGTCTTCAACTCTTCACTTTCTGCTAGTGTCATTTTGTGTGCTGCCTTATTTGGCAAATTGGCTCCTAGAATCAAGTCCATCTGATGACTGATCTTTATACTGGTGGTAATCCATCAGGTACATTATCAGATACAATATCCTAAAACTCATTCAATAATTCTACAACTTCTACAGATACATCTTCTACTTCCTCTTTCCCAGCCTTTGGAATTAAGGTAAAACACATATGCTCATGTTGCATACCATCTGAGAAATTTTCTCTATCAACAAAAGTTATTCTTGCATTACCACATACTTCTTCTTCTGTTTCCTTCAATGGTTTTAGCTTATGTCGCACTCCATCCTTTGTCAGGGAATAGGTATTTGCACGACCATCATGTACAACACATCTGTCAAACTGCCAAGGTCTACCTAACAACATATGACATGCATCCATAGATATGATATCACATAGTACCTCATCACGGTACCTACCAATTTTGAACTTTACTAGGCACAGTTCACTTACCATGACCTTGTGATCATCCTGCACCCAGGCAACCCGATATGGATGTGGATGTTTTTGTCTTTTAAGTTTCAACTTTGTCACCATCTCCTCTGACACCAAATTATCAGTATTTCCACTATCAATAATCACATTACAACACTTACCCTCACACTTGCACCTGGTGCGAAATAGGCTCCTCCTTTGCTCAGGTTCATTCTCACCACTCAGTAGGACTCTTCTGTTAATCAGTGTTTCTCCTCTTTCAACATCTTCAAAATTTGATGATTTGGCATCTTCATCTACATGTGCAACTCTGGCGTAGCCTTCGATCCTCATATCTGTCCTTCCTTGGCATTGAGGACATTCAAATGCCCTATGACCTTCTTCTCCATAATGAAAACATGTTCCACGGAAGCCTCCTCTTCCTAATCCTTGTCCTCTTCCTCTTCCTCTTTGATCTCTATTATTCTGATCATGTAAATGATTGAAATCATCTCCTTTCTGATTCTGACTGTTACTGGCCTCATCTTGCTTTTTCAAATTTTCATTTCGATCTTTATATGACCATCCACCAGATCTTCCATCATGACCTCTTCCGCTTTGTCTGCTCTCAAACTTCTTGTTCAACTTTTCCTCTACTTTTAGGGCAAACTAGTATGCCTCTTCAATACTGTTCATTCAAACCAAATTCAACTCCTCTTCAATGCTCGGCCTTAACCCATTAAGGTAATGGGTAACTTTATCCTTATCAGCTTTCACATGTCCTATTCTAATGAGGATTTGATAGAACTCCTCTGTATACTCCTAAACAGATCTTCCTGCTTGCTTCAAACTTTGCATTTTCCTTAGTAGGTCAAGCTCATAATCAACAGGAATGAACTGTCACTTCAATTTATCCACCATTCGATCCCATCTTGTGATTTTATCTTTCCCTCTTCTATTTCGCTCCAATTGAATCTCTTGCCACCAGATCTTCGCATGACCTTTCAGTCTGGCCTTCACAAATTTGACCCTATCAAGATCCTCAATATCTTCATACTCAAAATATTCTTCACATTCATTGATCCAGTCAATCAACTCCTCTGGGTTAAGATTTCCTGAAAATGCAGGAACCTTAATCTTATGTCTTTTCCCGATCTTTGAGATGGCTCGGAAAAGTCTTTCTTCCTCCTAGTTCAAAACTTTGACTTCTCCTTCTTGATCTTCTTCTTTGGCTTCATCTTCACTTTCATCTTTGACATTAAGATTCATTCCTTTGCAAATTTCTTCTTGCAATGCTTGCACTTGTCTCTAGAGCACTCTAACCTCAAGTGTTTGAGCACCAGCTCTTCCACCACGTTCCCTTTGTGGAGGCATTTTCACAATGCGCGCTGAAACCCTAACCATGGTCCTAGTGCAAACTACCTCACAGTCGGCAATCTGTTTACATAGAAACCCTAACCCACGGTCCTGGTACAAACTACCTCACAATTGGTGATCTATTTACATAGAAACCCTAACCCATAGTTCTGGTGCAAACTGCCTCACAATTGGTGATCTGTTTACACACTTAGGAACTCCTGCTCTGATACCACTTAATAAAGGGTGCTCCCCTTAATACCACAAACACATAATAGAAACAGAGAAACAACAACAATTTGCAAGAATAGAAAATGGGCTTCTTATTATCTCCACAAATGTGGAATTAGAAAGTTTCAAAATTACAATATGCAAAGCCACATGGGCATTCCCTTACAATATTCTGTAGGACAAAGCCTCGAATCAATACCCAGATCTACTACCTAGAACTGCTCCCAACTGCCTAAGACAACACTACAGCCTTCCTTATATAGGCAATTTTCCACCGCCTGGGAAGGTTCCAGAATTTTAGCCAACAAGGCCGACCAAACTTAGAATTATTTTATTTTACAATTTATTACATCAAAGTCATCTCAAACTAACTTTTGAAACCCAAACAGAAATTTTGAAAGAAAATCATTTTTTGCCATTTCAGGTGACCCAACTTCTGAAGACCATAAGTCATCGCTAGTTGACCTGATTGACTATTATAACCCCATTCTAAAAAGGCCACGAAGTGCTCTACAGGCTTGATTCATGCAAGTGCTTGTCACCCAAATTTTTTACCTCATCTGGGGCCTCTAAAGCCTTCAAAACTAAGTTCAAAGTTTTTGTACCCTATTGCCAATATCGAAAATCTTCAATATCTACAAAGCTAGACTTGATCTATCAATGAAACTTTACTAGCAGGCTGATATGACCAAAATGAACCTCTAGGGAAGAAATCAGAACATTCCAAGATCGGATGACCAACTTACTAAAAATAGAAAGTTTCCACAAATAGCAGCTCTGCACAAGATAGCTCTTATTGAATACAAAAATAGAAATATATTTTTTTTGGTGATGCAAGATTGCTCTTACACCCAAGATGCTCCTGCATCATAGTGTGAACAAGATAAAGAAGCGGAATGCTATTATTGTGAGAAATATTTTTATTGCTCTTAATTCCATTGGGAAGACTACCAAGGAAAAAGATAAGAGAGCCGCTAGGAGGGTTATTACAACCTCCTTAGTAAGTCATCATTTGAGAAAGGCTCATTTGATGAGACAAACTTGTGTTGACTTGAATCTAAATCGTAAAAATTTGGATAGAGCAGTTGCAAGAAGAGAAAGACTTGATGATCCTCTTCAAAATGATACATGGGCTTATGGTGGGAGACTTTCACGTTGTGATAAGAAGCTTATTGATGCTATGAAGGATCAAATTCAACTATTTTGGCAATCTAACTCAAGAGTGTCACCAAATGTGAAGGATGTCTTGAAGTTGAGAATTAGCATTCGAGACTGCACCCCGCATCCCAAACATTAATTGGAGGTGATTCAAACAATGTTGTTCAAAATATTTTTTGAGACACATCCAACATTGCAAATATCACCAAAGTGTCCCCAAGGTGCACTAAGCACAATTGGGTAGCGAACTTTCAAGACTCATTTTTTAGACTCTGTGAGAAGTATCGGTGATCCATGACATGATACAAGACCATGTTTTTGAGGCCTACAATAACCTCTCTCCATTCTATGAGATTCATTTTTTTTTGAATTTGGTGCGCTAGTCTCGCTTGATGCCAAAACTTGCAGTGAGGGTCAGTTGAAAGTTGCACCAATGGGTTTCTTCTAAACCATTCATCCTGGCACTGAATGGACTATGCCATTAGCTCTGGTTGGGTGGTTAAATGCTAGGAACAACCCCGTTTCAACCACTAAGTCAATAGAACGTTCCAAACCATGCTGGACCAAAGTGTCCCCAAGGTGCACTAAGCACCATTGGGCAAAAGAACTTTCAAGGCTCGGTTCTCGGTCTCCATGAGAGGTATTGGTGATTCATGAGATGCTATAGGACTATCTTTCTGAGGCCTAAAATAAACTCTCTCCATTCTGGGAGATTCAAATTTGTTTGAATTTGGCACGCTAGTCTCCCTCGATGCCAAAACTTGTAGTGAGGGTTAGTTGAAAGTTATACTAATGGATTTCTTCCAAACCATTCATTTCGGCACCGAATAGACTATGTCATTAGGTTTTCTTGGGTGGGTAAATACTAGGGACAACCCCTTTTTGACCATTGAGTCAATAGAACATTCTGGACCATGCCAGACCAAAGTGTCCCCAACATGCACTAAGCACCATTGGGTAGCAAAATTTAGAGGCTCGGTTCTTAGTCTCTGTGAGAGGTATCGGCAATCCATGAGATGCTATAGGACCATGTTTCTAAAGGCTACAATAACCTCTCTCCATTCTGGGAGATTCAAATTGGTTTGAATTTGGCACGCCAGTCTCGCTCGATGCCAAAACTTGCAGTGAGGGTCAGTTGAAAGTTGCACCAATGGATTTCTTCCAAACTATTCATCCCAGCACTGAATGGACTATGCCATTAGCTCCAATTAGGTGGGTAAACACTAGGGACAACCTTATTTTGACCACTGAGTCATTAGAACATCCCGGACCATGCCGGACCAAAGTTTCCCCAAGGTGCACTAAGCACCATTGGGCAGAAAACTTTTGAGCCTCCATTCTCGATCTTCGTAAGAGGTATCAATGATCTGTGAGATGCTACAAGACCGCATTTTTGAAGCCTACAATAACCTCTCTCTATTCTAGGAGATTCAAATTTGTTTGAATTTGGCATGCCAGTCTCACTCGATGCCAAAACTTGCAGTGAGGGTCAGTTGAAAGTTGCACCAATGGATTTTTTCCAAACCGTTCATCCTGGCACCGAATGGATTGTTCCATTAGCTCCAGTTGGGTGGGTAAATGCTAGGGACAACCCCATTTTGACCATTGAGTCAGTAGAACGTTCCGGACCATGCCTGACCAAAGTGTCCCCAAGGTGCACTAAGCATGATTGGGCAGCGAAGTTTCGAGGCTTGTATCTCAAAATTCGTGAGAGATATTAGCAATCCATGAGATTCTACAAGATTTTGTTTCTGAGGCCTACAATAACCTCTCTCCATTCTGGGAGATTCAATTTTTTTTGAATTTGGCACGCCAGTCTCGCTTGGTGCCAAAACTTGCAATGAGGGTCAGTTGAAAGTTGCACCACTGGATTTCTTCTAAACCATTTGTCCTGACATCGAATGGACTACACCATTAGCTCTGGTTTCATGATTAAACTCTAGGGAACAGTAATGGTTGAAGTTTGTAATCAAATCAATCAATGAAAATAAAGTTCTCTGCATTTCTATAGTTCTATGTCCCATGGAACAGTCCAGGCAACAGTGAATTGACTAGAATAAATATAATGTGATCTTGGCTTGGTTGTGCTATAGGAATGATGTCTTGTGTTTGTTTACAATTTTATGTAACTATTTCATTGTTTGGAATATCATTCTGATATTAGAATTGATTGATGTCGAGGACAGGATTGGCATTGTAGGCACACATGAATACAATGTAGCACATAAATTTTGAATTCACTTAAATGATGAATTTCACATGTGAACACACATAGCACATAAAGTGTACACATAAATTTGATTAAGTCATGAAGCATACATGTAGCACGTATTGTATAAAGCATACAACATGAATTCACTTAAGTCATGCACGTAGCCCATACACATGAATTTAGGTTATGAAGAATGTACTTGAATATACATGAATATACTTAAGGCATAAATCATACACATGAGTACATGCACACAAGCATATTTACATACTAACAATGAATAAATGAACACACAATTAACAAATTGGATCAAATATCAAGTTTCATATATATCAAAATGAACAATAATTCTATACATATTTACATGTCAACATATCTAGATACAATGTGGCATACGCCATCTCAAAATGTGTCATATGACATCTCAAAATAATAATTTCAACTAAAAATGTTTCTAGGACATCCTGTTCTATTGGTGGATCATCAAAATGCAGCCTTTTTGAAGTATTCTTTAGCTCTGATGGATCCTACATTCAAACACAAAAGTGAAACCCCAAGTTAAATTACAATTCAAAATCATAGTCAACAATAATAAATAAAATTTAAACTAAAATTGAACTCTCATATACCTCACCTCTTTGTCTCCTCCCATGGATAGGAGACCTAACATATATCCTTGGTAGAGCAGGAATATTGCCACCAATGTCGACTCCCACCTGTATATGTTTGCGAACATGAGATTGATCTACGAGTTATACTATTTAATGTTAAATACTTGGTAGCAAAGATATGTTTACAAAATAACTGAATTAACATTAAAACTTACCTGTGTGGAACTTTCTTTAGGGATTGTTGGCTGAGTCGTCAGCGATACAAACCCTTGGCATTCTGGCTCCCTCAAACTAGGAGTGACCTACAAAAGTTAAACAGATACTTCATACTATCATAACTTGACCATATTATATATACTTGATAATAAAATACACGCAAATAACTTTAGAAATGTACGTCCTATGGGGCTATCATTGCGAATGGATATGCCTGTGACTCTATCGTGACGATAGGGTCTCATGAAATCATCACATGCCACTCTCTATCAAATAAACCATGTAAATTAAAAATGAGTACACACAACTAACAAGTATACATGTATGCATAAACAAACTAAATTACTTAATTACCTTTCCTTTATCAACGACCGACACCTGCACCCCCTAACATTGTGCCCCAGTGGCAACTAGTGACACCTACATCAGTATGTAAAAGATGATCATAAAAATTAGAAAATAATGTACATATACTATTATCATAATTTAAAAGGAAACCAATGAGTACATTAAAACATATGTACCGTGGAAATGTCAAGACCAAATGATATGGTCGAAAGTGTGGACCCCTCCACCTATTCCATCTCCTCCTCTGTCATCAACTGAACATAAATGTAACACATAAAAAGACATAAGTGGGAAATTATTATAAGGAAATTCTACTAAAAATGCGAACAATAAAATTTAAATACAATGTAAAAAGTGAATTTTTTACCCTTAACATAACAATGGGAGTCCATGGCTCTGTAGGCTCCTGATGTGCATCTCCATGAGCTGCTTCAGTGCATGTAGTGTGTTGTGTAGAATCTTCCACATCGAAGGTGAAAGTATTTGGAAGCGCCAGAAGCATCAGGACGAGGAGGCAACAATGTCGTGCTCTATGTAACCAGCATATCACTCAAGGTGTGAATGGCTCAAATAGTTTGTGAGCCGGCCTTAGCAATAATGTTAGGATGTTGCACTTTGGGAGGTGGTGAAATCTCAGGAGGGGGGACATATGTGCGGGATTTCACCCATTGTGCCCATGGCCTGTCCTAAGGAGTGCCTAAACCTACACCCTGGTTCGGTCTCATACTCCAATAATTCACCTTATGACCGAGCACAAATTCAGCATATAATTTTTTAATAAAATAAAATGGGACATCCAAATTGTTGTGAGGTGGTCTATCATAAACCATCCACCAACGGTCCCAAAATTTGTCATGTATTTTACTATTTGTGCACCATTTAATTGACAACTTGGTTTTTTTATGGTCTACTTTTAGACCAATTTTAGGATCCACAAAAAGATTAGCTATGTCATGTTTTTTTATATTTAGGTTCATGACTTGATCATAATCAAGCCCATCGTCAAACTAAGCATGCATGGAACCGCACCAAGAAGTGCAGCACTATGTTGTTGTGTAAGTTTCTCCATGTTTTCAATAATTGAGTTCAATATTGTAAACATAGGGTGCAATGTGGGGATATTGGCATAGGTGGTTTGAAATCCTCTAAGTTCATTTAGATTATCTCTTATTAGATCTTCTAAATGGTGAGGGTTTGTGACAGGTACATCTTCTAGAGGTGGGGGATTGTTGGGAGGTGGCTCTGGATTGTTTGTTGTATCATTAGGAGGGTTTTCTAATTCCATGTCTGATAAAAATGAAAAAAGAAATAGATAATTACAATGAATTTTAAAAAACAATAAAAAAGCTCATTGCTACCCTAATTTTTATATTAAAAACTATAAATTTCTATTTAAAAACAATAAAAATTAGAAGCTTTCACATACCTGGGGATTTAAGCAAAATCGGATAGGGGATTTGAAAGCCGATATCTGATAACCCTAGTTGTGTTCATGTTTTCACAATGAAAAAATGTTGAACGTGGCTGGGTACAGAGTTATATATTTACTGGTAAATATCAGATATCTGATAATATCAGATATCTGATTAAGCCTTTTTGCTTTGGCTTTTGGCTTGGCCAGGTGTACTAACACCCGGGCCTACTAAAAATTCAACATATGCAGTTGTGGGCTTTTGGACGAGTAAAAATAAGTTTTTTTCACATCACCACTTTTTGGCATACCATGATCCTGCACATACCCATTTAACCGCATTAAAAATGGAAATGTTTCCTAATAAACAACCAATAAGAGATACTATTGTAGCTAACCAAGTATGATTATATAATATAATTAGGTATCAAAATTTATTTCTCTTGTCCTAAAGAACAATTCTATAAGGAAATCTAAATAATTTAATGTCGTAATGGTATCAATCAACTATTAGATATAGAAGACACTAAGAGGGGGGGTGAATAAGTGTAAACATTAAAAGAACCAATAATATGATTATGCTTTTAAACAACTTCCATACAATCACACATGCAAATATAACTATGCAGTAGAAGTAAAAAAGTTTAAGCATCCACAAAGCATAACACATAACACCACAAATTTTATCGTGGAAACCCTTGTAAGAGGGTGAAAACCACTATGGGGATGACACCCACAAATCTCTTCACTACAGATAAAAGAATTTCCCTATTAGGAGCTTACAATACCCTATCGAGGGTTCACCTAGTTAGAAGTGACTAGTACCTTGTTAGAAGTACCAAAAGCTCTATTAGGATCTACCTTGTAAGAGGGTTGAGAAATCCAATTAAGAAGTCACCATGTTAAAGGACTTATATAAAAGACCTATTAAATTCTACTTGATTAAGGGATTTAACCTACTAACCTATTAGAGTTAGCCTTGATCAATAAACTCAAATAGATGATCTAGGAATGGCACTACTTGCCTAATAGATCCACTGAAATATCCAATCTCTGGTGCACTGTACTGCCTATGTATTTGATCACAACACCCAAACTTATGATCGCAGCCCTAAATCATGTGATTTAGTCCACCTTTATACTAATGTTTTTAAGTTTGCTAAGACTTAAACAATGTTTTACAAGTTAGTCCACCAAATTGACCAAACTTATGAAAATTACGCCAAACATACCTAACATGTTGTTCCAAAACATATTAATCAAAAATATTGACATGTCAGCCCTAAAATGAATCACCTTGATCATTTGATCATCAAGAACCAATTGGTAGCACAACTGGTTCACACTTATCACATCACCAAAATACTAACTCACCTAAATCATTGAGTTATTAGTTGCAATTGTAGCATTGCAACTATCTGACCTTGGTAAACCACCAAGAACAATCACACCTCACAAAGTGTCATCCATCTCAACTACCATGCAAAAAAATCTTTGTTATTACCTTCCAATTCATCGGTCAAAACACTTACCATAATTTTCCTTTTCCTATCCAACCAGTCAATTGATAGCTGCAACCTATTCATAAAATTTTCTAGAATGATAGAGTTTCCATCAATGACAAACTCATAAACATCATTACTTTGCATCTCAATCCAAAAATTTCATCATAATACCAACAATCTCCCCCTTTGGCATTGATGGAAAGACTTAGTGAAAATAATCATTTACTCTCTTTTCACTATACTGATCACTCCCCCTTTGACAACAATGACAAAGGTACATAAAAGAATGTCAAAAATTAAATTATCTTACCAATCATAGCCTTTCAAAAATATCATTGAAATTGACTTTGGTAGACTCCAAAGAATTCTCCCATGACTTCTGCAAATGATCCATTGCATGAATTGTTCATGTATAATACATGCTAGCTCCTCCTTAGATTCAAGTACACTCATGTCTGGTAACCCAAGAGTTACCTCATATTATTTGACCTTTTCTTGCATAAATATCTACTGTAGGTATCAAATAGGTTTGCAACTCCTACAATTTAGTTATCCTTTTGTCTTTCTCTACTTGAATAGTCTTCAACTTGTGATTTATCATTTTCACTTGTGATCCATAAGTGGTTGTTGATTGTGTAATAGGACCAAAACTAGTAATCAATAACTTAAGCTTCAATTGACATTCATTCCTTTTCTTCTTGAAATCTTTAGTAAACAAAGAAAAATCAGAAACTTTGGCAAGTAAATTACCAACTTTATTCAAAGTTTCCTTCATCTAGTTCACATGAACTGAAAGTGTTCCTTTATCTGATGCAATGGACTCCATTAATTTATCAATCCTCTTCTTTTCATAATTCATTTGTGCTCTATACTCAGCAGCTTCCTCCAAAATTGTAACTTCCTCAATGGTATCATTGATCAAAGTGTATAATTTCTTAATTGGTGTAGCATTAGGATCATAGTCAGCTTTAGAAATAAGATCAGCAAGAATGTCTCTAGCAGATAGAAGTACTTGTTCTTGTTTCTTCTTATCTCTAGACTTGTCCCTTTTAGATTTCATCTTAATTATTTCAGACATTCTCATAAGTTCATTGGGACTCATCTTGGAAACATCAATAGGTCCTTGAATGACCTCAACATCCTCATCTCCAATCTCTTCTACAAGTTAATCCTTGAGAATAGATATTGACTATCTTTCCTTCTTTTGACTTCAACTTGCACCTAGATCCAGTTTCCTCTTTACTGAATGTGCTGCAATATCATCTACATGACTCTCATCTTTCTTAGCATGTTCATCTTTCTTTTGTTCAATTGTAGTAGTTATAACATGTACCTCAATCTCTGTTGTCTAATCCTTATGTGTGGATTTTTCTCTTTTCACATCTTCAACTTCAACAATAGGAACTTGTTAAGGAGTACTAGAAGGGATATCACTAAAAATTTATTCAATTACTTGATTAGCAGTAAAAAACTCATCTATTATTACCTCTTCATTGATAGGATCTTCTTCTTATTGTTCCTCATAATCATCATCCACCGGTTCATCTTCTTTCTCCAATTCCTTCTTTATGATGTCAAGAGTCTTTGCATATACTACTTGAGATTCACTAATCAGTATTATACATACTCTTCTCCTTGTTCTAAATTTTGGCCTTAGGAATGCAATTGTACTCTTCACAACTTCAAGTAGTAATTCAGGTTCCATCTCTACCAAAGATTTTTCCAACATTTATTTATTAGTTTTTAGAGCATACCTCCACCTAGCATCAATCTTCTTGAATAATGTATCAGGTATCATTTTATGTAGCTAACTAGGCCCTCTGAAAAATTTGTGCATATTGTATATAACATCTTCTTCAATATTTTTCTTACCTTCGTCATTAAATTTACCATACCATCCACTTTCCTTAGTGATGCTTCCATATTCTCTAACTTTTTCAGCTATGTTGTCTGCAATATTAGATCTCCTAGTCACTGATTTGACTACTTTATTAGTTGGCATGCCTACAACCTTTGACTTCTTACCACTAGCCCTCAATTCTTCCTAGTATTTGTCAGATTTAGTTTTATCTTATTCTTCCTCTACTGTATCTTTATTCTTACTCTTTATTTTAGTCTCTTTGTAACCATGAGTTGCACCCTTCTTTCTCTTGTAAGTTCTTTGCTCAATTTTAGGTGTCTTCTCCTTTTCCTTAACCATTGTTTCTTTAGTCTAAATAGTTGTTTTCCTCCTTGATTTTTTTCTAGTAATAGGGGGAGGAGTTTCCTTTAACACTATGGAACTTCTAGTTATCCTTCTTGTAGTCTTACAGGTTGTAGAAGACACAACCTCTACCTCTACTTCTTCTCCAGCGATACTAGAAGTACTAGCTTCTTCACTTACAAACTTATTCCTTATCTTATCTATCATTTCTTTGCTAATTCCACTCTTCTTGGCTAGGTCATTAACTCTTTTCCTCACTCTTCTCTCTATTACTAGTTCCATAAGTTGAGTGTATTTTTATATAGGTTTCTTCATAATTATCAAACTGGGGTGTACTTGCATCAATCAGTTTGGATAGTAACTCATCAACATGGAGTGATACGATATCACCATCTACCTCATATCCCATCAATAGATCCCAAGAGGTTCTTGGTTGTACCACCTACATTATGCATGAATCGGTATCCATAATATTAAAAAATGCCCTCTTTGTAATTCTCCAAAATACAGGTTGGGATCCTTTCCCTCTTATGCATTCATTTCTGAAAATATTTAAAATAACCCCACATGACACTACTAAATTTATTTCCTAACATCCTTATGCATTCCCTAATCTTCACTACTACTATTTTTTCGGTTGACCACTGAACATTACCAATACCAGGGATATGATTTTGCAAGTATAAAAATATACATACTAGGACTGAGCCATATTTGAAAACTTATTTCTTATCCTTCTTGATTCTCTCCATATTCATAAATAATTGACTTCTCATGACCTCACATAGGTCGTACTGTGCATTATCATTCACCATCTGATATGTGGCATGAATTCCTCCACCAAGCACATTGTTCAATCGATTCAATTGATATACCTTGTAACTTATTATCATAGATGCAAACTTGACCTCGATATCTTCAATATCATTAATTTTCATGGCCCTCTGATCTTTTCTTGACTTAGTTAGACATGTAACTTCATCTATAGAGATCATCCTCAAAACAAGTAAGCTATCAGTGGCACATAAACTAGTTACTATGTGAATGATCTCCTTAGTTATCTTATATAGCCTATCCAACAAGATAAACTAATTGTGCACTCAACTCAACACATATCTAACCCATTCAACTTCAAGATTGTTGGGTAGGTCAACAATATAGGTAAGAAATTTATCCACCAAATGCTTGTGTTCTCCCTTCAATCTAGATTCATTACGCAGTTTGGTATATGCATTGAAGATAGCATTAATCATCATTACAATGGATAAATAATCTTATATCTTCAATCGGTAGCACACTGTGGGGTATCAAAGATAAAGTGCCTATGGGATCATTCTCCACCACATTTAGAGGATGCAACTTGAAAATTAGCCTTGGTTCATCAATAATTTCAACCAATGCAGTAGTGTCCATAATGCCAACAATAATATTCTTCGTAAAGGAAAGAATAGAACCGCAACACAAAGAAATACCTCTTTGCTCACCATTTAGGTTTCTTGGATCACCACTTCACTCTTGCACAAGATCACAACAAACAACCTCAATCACTTCAAATCGCCTTATAATCGCTCGAAAGTGCTCAACACAACTCATAGAATGAAATGTGACAAATAATCTTCTCTTTTGTCCTTTTATAATGTTACACTCAATACAATAGTCAAATAGTATCTTTAACCACTTAAAAATGGTTAGAACATCAAATGCTCACAATTCCTTAAAAATCATTATGTGGTCTCATAGAATCAAATTAAATACAAGATTATTCATCAAATTCATTCAAAAACATCAATAGACATCTAAATATGCTAATAAAACTTACTATGCACACAATTTAGGGGATCGGTTATAGATTTTACTCAATTTTCTCCCCCTAAGCCAATTGTATTGACTTAATCTGATGATGAATTCTCCAGATTACCTGATGTTGTGGAGCTCTCCATCAATTTAGAAGAATTGAGTACACCTTTCTTAGCCCATATTTGTTTCATCTTATTTCTGATTCCTTTGACATCTGCAATCTTCTTGCCTTTATCATTATCAAGCTTATTCACCAGTTGAAATTCACTGTCTTTCTTCTTAGCTCTGCAAGATCTATCAAGATGTCCAATCTTGTTGCAATAGTAACATACCATACTAGTTTTTCTCTATGGTCTAGAATTTACTCTACGAGTTCTCATCCTGTAATTGACTACAGTATGTCCATAATTGTGGCAAATAGAACTAGTAATATCCAATCGATTACTTTGTTGATTTGGTCTCAACCGATTGGGGCTATATGACCTCTCATTATCAATTCTACTCATCCAATCATTATCCTTTTGTCCATACTTGTTGCAATGATAGTAATTACCATGAAAAACATTAGGTCTAGCATTGAAACCTTCAGATCTACCACTAGCAACAGGTGCATTTAAAGGTCTATTAGGTCCAATAGGTCTAAACCTATGTGCATCAGAATTATTACCTTCCTTGTCACAATTGAAACATACCAGACTGTAATTCATCTTACCATCTTTGATGTTGATCACCTTATGTATTGACTTGTCTTCTTTTGCATCAATATTCTATGTACCAGATGACTCACTGACTTCAAAATTTGAAAACTCTAAACCTTGCTTCTCATTGTTTCTCTTTTAGTTTGAGAGTTGTTCATCAAATTAGAAGAACTCTTATTGACCTTATCTAGTAGATCTATGGCTACTTTTAGTTCTCCTTTCAAATTTTCATTCACATCCCTCGGATTCTCATTTTCTCTTAGGACATTGGTATTTTTTAAGCTTGTATCATGTAATTATTCATTCAAAATAGCAACTTCCTGTTCAAATCTGAATAGTTCTTCCATATTTTATTTTAAGATTTCATATTTGTCTTTGAGAACATCATATGTAACCTTCTTGGCTTCATCATCCATTCTATTTTCTTCTATCTCCTGACCCATTTTGATTCCAAAGTTCTCCAACTCTCTTTGCATATTTTTCTTTTCTTACTTCAGCTTGTTCTTCTCCTTATACATATCCTTGTTGTCCTTAAGTAACTAATTATTCTCTTGAGATAAGGCTTCTAGGTTTCCTTTGAATTCCTCATATCCACTTTGTTTAGATAGGTGTTCAATTAGGTACTGAATATCATGCACACCTTCAAGCTTGTAAATTTACATAATGAGTTCTTGTAAAAAGACAAGTGATGAGGTGGAAAGATTTTTATGCGCCAATAGATTATATGCCTTGGTAATTGATTTTGACATTGACATGTTTCAAATCGACCTAAACCTATTGTTGCTCCATGGTTTCTATAAAAGAGAATTCAGGGTCATTTGCAAAGGATTCTAAAATTTTGTATGGACTCTTGAGCAGGTAGATGAAATGGATATACTTACATACTAAATCACATTGATTTTTCTATTGACTGAACTGTATGGTTATGTTTTGAAACAATTAATGAAAATATCACCATGTATAAATAAACATTATTCTATCAATAAATATATTATGTTATTTCTTATTTTCCTATTTTATGATTTTATGTATGCTCTATTATTATGTTATTTTCTACATGTAGATAGAAATTTGAAAAATACAATTGCATATCAATATTAAATGCCATTGAAAGAAACATAAAATAGCATCAAGTTATCAACCACTTTTAATATTTTTTAGTATGAGTGATGAAATGCAGTAATAAGTTTTAAAAATACCTAGTAACTACTACTGCTAAGTCTCTTAAACTTGCCAATTCATCTCATCATCCTCATCATCAAATTGAGAGATTACTTGATTATTTTTTGTATTTTCTTCACTTTGCATACATCCACTTAACTTCATCAATCCTCTCATGGTTAGATTTTGTTTATTCTAAGCATAAAGAATTTAAAAACTTGCCTCTTGATTTCACTCAATTGTGTGATCTTTTTTACAATATTTTGTAGCTTCATGTATTCCATCCATAATGATCCACTCTTATCTATGCTCAAATTTCCACTCAAATCACAAGTCTTAGTATCTTAAACTACCCTAACAATATCTTAAAATGGCTTAACAACAAGGATTATAG
Source organism: Chamaecyparis obtusa (assembly GCA_027943335.1). Classification (NCBI taxonomy): domain Eukaryota; kingdom Viridiplantae; phylum Streptophyta; class Pinopsida; order Cupressales; family Cupressaceae; genus Chamaecyparis; species Chamaecyparis obtusa. Next base: position 744,827 of record BSBK01000805.1, on the reverse strand, counting down.
AGTGAAGATCTTACATTGGGTTTACCAGCATATGTGAGATCCATAGAGAGACAAATACAAAGAGAAATAGATCTTTGATAAAGACTCAATATTATGTAGATCAATAAAATAGAGAAAATGCAAAGATTGAAACTTTGAAAGTAGATGATATATTGATGAATGCTTAGATGATTAATGTTATGATACTATATCTTTACATGTAAGGTACGAGATAGAAGGAACTAACTTGGGTGACTTAAATCATACACTTTTTATAGACACTCTCTAAGACAATTAGACTTATGATCCTAGTTAGATGTCTGAGTTTCTAATTCCTTAGAATAGGAAGAGAATAATTCTTCTACTCTTGTAGAGATCTTGACACCTAGGACTCTAGCTATAGGTTGAGACACTGCAACTTAAAATTTATTCACTGCATCTTGGTTTCAAACGGTAGAGGAAGGAACATTTTATAGACCAATCATTCCTATTTTTCTAAAATCTAGTAGAATATAGGTTTGAGTTTTTTCATTAGATTTTAGACATGTGGAGTCATAATAATAACATAAACCTACTAACTAGATCTACTTTACTAAAGTAAAAATCTTTTTCTCATATGGTTTCCCAAGTTATGGAAATATTTCGAAGGATAGACCCCAATAACCCATTAAACAAGAAAAAGAGACAAATGTGTTTGGACCCATAACACATCATACAATACCTTGAGAACCCCAAAGAAATAAGGTGCTCTTTGATCACGAAGATTCATATGTTGGTATATTATACAAATATGTGCTTCAAATATTAATTTCATATATTTGAGAGATGTGTTGTCATTGATGCCAACATATTTCTTTGTTGTGACAGTATTGTAGAGATGGTATAGGAATGTTATGTGAGTTGATTGGATCGATGAGGCTACTATATTTAAAGCTAGTTGGTGCAGAGATACAGATGTGTTGAGGAATATATGTACTTTACCTTGGTCAAGCTATGAGGTTTGCATGATGATTCAAGACAATTATGGGTGATTTATCAGAGACTGATATTTTGATGTTTAGGAAATGTTTAGGAAAAGATAGTATGATAGTATTGGGCTGGTGTGGATCAGTGTGACAATGTTTTGTGATGTGAAGGCTATGACATATTTAGGACCTAGATTTTTATCCTTGACATGATTGGTTCATGAATTTGAGGAGCACGAGCTATGTTTTTGGTGTGTCAGAGTTTACCGATTATTGTTCTTTACACTCTTGGTCAACATGGTTAGTGTAACGTATTGTGATGGATTGTGGCATGATTTATGGATCTATTACATGTTCAAGATGATTTTATAGATTATTTCTATGCCTTATCTGATATTTAATGGATCACATTATATATTGACTTGTAGTGAATTAATATTTTGTAATTGGGTGTTTAGGTTGAGCTGACCTTGTTTATTTCCACAAGATTGATGAATTGTATAAAAGAATAAAATAATTTATAAGTGCAAAGTGATGGATGTGCCCAAGTATGATGTATTAGTGACTATGTGAAGAGGTATGAGTGGAATTTTCAATTAAGGTAGAGATTTGGTGTACTTCATTGGAGTTGTATTGACATATTGAAGATGTTATCAGTCAGTTCATAAATAGTGGATTGTTTTCCATAGATTTGATTATTGTTGAAGTTTCTTTGTAAGCTAGTAAGAATTATCTTGTTGTAATCTAAGCTGTGAGATCTAGGAAGTGTTCCTAATTGCATGTACATTCCATTTTTACCTTTAATAGTTTATTGTACTTTTAACAAAGTACATAATCTCATGGGTTTGATCCCCACCCTAGTTTTCCACCTAACAAGGTTTCCATGTAGAAAATCTTGGTGTTTTTGTGCTCATGTGGTGTTGTGATTATGTTCTTTCATTTTATCTTTATAATTTATGGTTAAATGATTTAAATAAGTAAAGTAGTGAAAGATAATTATATTAGGACACAATTGATTCCCCCCCCCCCCCTTAGTTGGGTGGTGTTGTTATATTTCTATCAATTGGTATTAGAGTTAGTGCCTCTTTGAAAAGTTTAATAGCTTGAGGTGATTCAGGATGGACACTTTTAGAAAGGAAAGTCTAAGGTTCGATGGAACAAACTATAGATTTTGGAAAGGATGAATGGAGACACATTTGAGGTGCCTTGGTAATGAGAACTGGGAGATAATAAATAAAAACTACAATCCTACTACAAATCTTGTGAATGCTACCCCTAATCAAAATAAGGAACCTGATGTCAACATTAGAGCCAAGGAAGCCTTTCTAAGTGCTTTAACATAAGGAATAATCTAGTGTCATGGAATTGGAGACAACGAACCAGATTTGGTAAAAATAAGAATTTTGCATAAAGGAGACCCTCAAGTGAAGATGGTGAAGTTGCAAACACTTAAAGGAAATTTTGAATCTTTAAAAAGATGAGTGAAGATTAGAATGTTAGAGCATACATGCAGAACGTTATAGATCTTGTTTGTGGAATGAGATGTACTAGTAGAACAATTAATGACGATGAAATTATGGAAAAGGTTTTGAGATCCTTACCTCCCTCCTACAAACAAAAGGTTGTAGCTATAGAATAAATCAGAACTACGACTACATAAGACATGTTACTTGGTAAGTTAACTGCATTTGAGTTAACTAAATTTGGTGATCCTTCTCCTAAAGTAGAGAACCTAAAGTAGAGACTAAATTCAAAGAAACTCTATCTAATGGAAAGAAGAGATATGACCCTGGAGCAAGTACATCAAAGTATTCTCAGGAGATAGAAGAGCTTGAAGAAGAAGAAGAAAGCAAGCTTGAAGAACTTGAAGCATTGATTTCTAGGAGAGTACCCAAGGGAGTTGGTAAGCATGAAGGAGAATTACCTTTGAAATGTTTTTCCTGCAATAAAATTGGTCATTTTGCATCTAAATACATCCTGAGAGAGTTTCTAAGGCAAAACCTAGGAAGTATCAATCTAAATATATGAATAAATGCTATTATGTTGTTGATGATGGTGTGACTGGTGAGGAATCTGAAAAGGATGGTGATAATAATGAAGAATTTGGATTCATTTCTATAAAAGAAGAAAATTCAAGTTCTATGAATGAGGAAAGATCTTTGGTAGTGCATATTGAGGAAAGAATTCAATGGGTTATTGACAATGGTTGTTCACATCATATGATCAGATATAAAATAAAATTTGTGGAACTACAAAGGTATGTTGGTGGTGTAGTCGAATTCGATGATGACATTCCTTGTCTGATCCATGGTAGATGACCCATTACACTTGATGGTAGACTAATATTGATGATGTTTTATATGTTGAAGGACTAAAGTGTAATCTTTTGAGTGTTAGAAAACTACTTGATAAGGGATATGGTTTACAATTCAAGAATGGTGAAGCCAAAATCTTGGGAAGTTGAGGAGATGAGATTGCACCTAGTCCTAATTCAAAAGGTAATATTTTTCATTTGAATAGTACTGAATGAAAGTATTTGATTACTCACATTGATGATAGTTGGTTGTGGCATAAGAGGTTGTGGCATGTTAATTTTGATAACATTGTGAAGATAAGTGATACAAATATTGTAAGAGATATGCCGAAGTTGATGAAGCCTAACAATACAATGTGTGAGGGATGCTTGATGGGTAAGCATACTAATCTAATTTCAATTAAAAAAAACATTTACTTCAAAAGGATTATTAAATCTTGTGCATACATATTTATGTGTAGAACAAGAAGTTATCATGGAGATATATCTTTCATATTATTTGTTGATGATTATTCAAGAATGATGTGGATGACTTTCTTGAGAGAAAAATATAAAGTTTTTAACAACTTTAAGATCTTTAAAGCTATGGTTGCAAATGAAACAAGATTGAAGATCAAATGTTTGAAATTGGATAGAGATGGTGAATTCACATTTGGTAATTGTTCTATGCTTTCTATGAGGAAAATAGAATAAAGAGACAAACATCTTCTCTAAGGACTCCACAAAAGAATGGGATTTCAAATAGAAGGAATAGATCTATCCTAGATACTACTAGGACCATGATTATTGAAGGTAATGTTTCACATATTAATTGGAGAGAAGTCATTTTGACAACAATATGTACATTGCACAAAGTGCAAATAAAAGATGGAAATAGTAAGATCCCTTATGATATTTGGTATCATAAAACCCCTACTATGAAATATTTCATAATTTTTGGAAGAAAATGTTATAATAAGAGAGATGAAAACTTAGGAAAGTTTGATCCTAGAAGTGATGAAGGTATCTTTCTTGGTTAGTCTACCAAAACTAAGGCATACAAGTGCTATAACAGAAGGTTGTAGAAGATAGTTGAGAGTGAGAATGTGAGATTTGATGAATATAATCCGAAACAATCTAAATATTATTCTTATGATTTAGATGATGAACAAGTTAGTGCAAATCAGGAAACACAAACTCAATCACAGAATTCACCTCAGATTGCTCCTAGAATTCATGATGATCAAAATGAGCTAGCTAATGTTGAAGAAGATACTCAAGAATTTGGTATTCATCCAAATCCAAAGACTCTGAGGTATGTAAGGCTAAATCATTCTGAAAATAAGATCATAGGTAATAAGGATGAAGGTGTTCAGACTAGAAGAAGGCTAGAAAAGGTCAAAAATGAGATTTGTTTGATTTCAAAAGTTGAACCTAAGGATGTACATGAGGCATGCAAAGATGAAGGTTGGGTAAAAGTTATGGAAGAATAAATAGATCATATTCACAAGAACAACACATGGATCTTAGTTCCTACACCTAAGGACAAGAATTTGATTACTACTAAATGGGTTTTCATAAACATATTGAAAGAGGATGGTGAATTTGTGAGGAATAAAGACAAACTTGTTTCCAAAGGATGTTCACAAATGGAAGGTATAATTGACTATGATGAAACTTTTTCCCTTGTTGCTAGAATTGAAGCGATAAGATTTTTTCTTTCTTATGCTACTTACAAATTTTTCAAAGTATATTAGGTGGATGTTGAATCTACATTTTTTAATGGCAATTTGGAAGAAGTGTACCATATAAATCAGATCATTTCACTTTAGCAGATCAAGACAATATGGTGTGCAAGTTGAAGAAAGCTTTGTATGGATTGAAACAGGACCCTAGGGCATGATATGCAATCTTAGATAAATATCTCTTGAAACTTGGATTCAAAAAAGGTCCTATAGATTGCAATTTGTATTTCAAAATTAATCAGGATAACATTTTGATTGTTGAAGTCTTTTTTGATGATATCATGTTTGGAGGCAATGAAGAATTGAGTAAAGAGTTTGCTAAGGAAATGCAAAGTGAATTTGAGATGTCCATGATACGTGAGATGAAATCTTTTCTTGGTTTTCAAATTGTATAATCTAATAAGGGAATTTTCATTTCTTAGTCTATTTATGTGAAGGAACTATTGAAGAAGTTTGGAATGGAAGATTCTAGACTAGTTGGAACTCCTATGGTGACTGGTTGTAAATTGAAAAAAGTTGATGATACTCCTAATGCAAATTAGACAAGGTATATGAAACGGGACCCTAGGGCATGGTATGCAAGGTTAGATAAATATCTCTTGAAACTTGGATTTAAAAAAGGCACTCTAGATTGCAATTTGTATTTCAAAATTAATCAGGATAACATTTTGATTGTTGAAGTCTTTGTTGATGATATCATTTTTGGAGACAATGAAGGATTGAGTAAAGAGTTTTCTAAGGAAATGCAAAGTGAATTTGAGATGTCCATGATAGGTGAGATGAAATCTTTTCTTGGTTTTCAAATTGTACAATCTAATAAGAGAATTTTCATTTCTTAGTCTAAGTATGTGAAGGAACTGTTGAAGAAGTTCAAAATGGAAGATTCTACACTAGTTGGAACTGTATGCACTCTGAAATGGTCGCTTAGACTTTCGGGCCCCATTCAACAATTTATCAAATCCCTGAATCAGTATTTTCAAATATCAACATTTTTCAAATATCAATTTCCTTGATCAAATCCTATTTCTATCATTTATTGGATTATTTTCTATGGGCTAACCATTTTATCCTAAAGTCTTTATTTATTTAAAAGGAATTTCCTCCCCTTTTTAAATAAAAAGCCCCCACTTTTCCTCTTATCCTAAGTTGCACAAATAAAACATTATTCTTATTTTATAAAAAGAAGAAAAGGCCTTTTTGTCTCATATGGACACAAAAGTCAACTCTTATTTTCTCATTGGAGGATATTTGTGCACATGGATTGCTCCTCTTTCAAGCTCCACCCTATTAGCTCTTTTTCATGTAGAATCACTACAACTATTAAGCTTGACTCTTTGACTTCCTGATTTTAGATTCTTATAGGGAAAAGGCTAATTGATAAGGACCAAGTCCTTCTTCACTTCAGGCTCCACAGACCCAGACGGGTGTACCTCATACATGTTAAATCTACATACACAACACTTTCTCATTAAACCCTTTATGTAGACATGAAGATTGGTGGATTATGACAAGGATATTCATCCTTCTTCTCTTCAAACCTGGAGGCTCAAGCAGGCTAACATTATCTTCTCAGTCCTTTCAAACATACACCTGAAAAGTAAATTGTTTTTTAAGTTTGATTGGTGATGAAATCCCTGCAAATCAAGGATGAACCAGTGCCTTATCCTAGGATAGAGAGTTAGATAGAGAAACATACGTCTACCAAAACCTTCTAAATGAAACATAGACAGAATCCAAATGAATTGCCTTACAAGTCATTCGTTCTTAAACATATTCAATCATCATATTCTTGTATCAACCCCAAGCTTTCAAAAATTCATCTAAAGACTCAACCCTTTCCTTGAAAGGAACTAAAGACCAACTTCACAAATACCTTATAAATGGTGTCCTAACACTGCCTTACAGGTTCAAGACGCAAAAGCATTAGAATTAAAACAAGAAGAAACCAAAATCATGCAAGGGAGTTCCAATGTATTCCAGTAGAAATCAATGTATCAACACATTTAAAATCTAACAAACATTCCAAGAATTGCAACAATGGAGTCAATCCTCTCTGTACAGTAAAATTTTCAACCCCATACAAATTGAGAAGAAAACAGAGATATAAGAGAATGGAAAAACTCCCCAGTCACTGACACCTGTCTGTCCCCAAAATATCTGCCACTTCCTCATCTCCCTGCAATTGATTCCCAAGCTGGTCCACATTCTGCAAAAACTTCCAATCTGATCTGCAACCAATTTTGATTCTTGGATTTCAACCCTGAACTGCTCTCACCCATCACCCTAAAACTGAAAAATACTTGTCACCATCAAATCCCTCGTTCTGAGACCTTTCCGGTGACATATAACACTTATATGTTTGGCCAAAAAATGAACTCCCAGGACAAATTTCCATGCACAGGATCACCATTTAAAATCTTGGATTTTAGCCTATAGTTTCAACTATGTTATTTCATTAAATCCTTCGAAATCTAACAATTTTATATTATTCTCTACATTATTTGCCACAGAAGCCACCAGATTCTGCCAAGTGTCCTCATGTGACTAGTTGCTCGGATTTGACCATGGGCTTGACCACCTTATTCAAAGAATCTGTGAACACATGCATTCTCCCAATCTCCAAGTCAAATCCTTAACCTCAGTTTAATCTGGAGAACTGGCAAATAAGGCAATTCTAAAGTTCTCGGAATAAAGTCTCAACTGCAGGTTACATTTGGAGAATGGGTGACTAAGCCCATTCTCCAATTCTCTGAATGTCATGGACTAATCGTCGGGGATTAGGAGAACCAATGACTAAGAGCTACCTCCAATTCTCCAAATCTTTCCACTAACTGCCAGGGTATTCAGCGACTGGGCGACTACACATTCTCCAATTCTCTAAATGTTTGGCCTTAACCGTCAACTACTCGGCGAACTAGCGAACACAAAATTCTCGCAATCTCCAAATATTTGTCCAACTGCCAGTTTTAATCTATGAATTCACAAGCATGCGCCACGTGTCACCTCTACAAAATTTACTTCTATTTGGACCTGTCAGCATAGAAACTGAGGCAACCCCAGCATGAGCAGTCACATGCACACAGCCTCCTCTATTTCAACTTACTTCATTTGTTTGTGTTTTTTCTTTTAAATACCTCACAGACCTATTACGGGAGCAATGTGGGATATTGTTTTCGAAGGTTTTAAAACCCTCTTCACCTTTTGCACCAAAATATGTGGGCCCCACCGTGCACTGAGACTTCTAGCCTAAGGGGACCCACAAAGAACCTCCATGGTTCTTTCTTTATAATGCCTTTGTGTGTTGTTGCATTTAAATATTTAGAAAGTACTAAGCAGAAACAATGTGGGATATACCCATTTTGTGACTGCTCTGCCCATCCTCCATGACGCCCAGCCACTGGCACTCCATTGTCTTGCACAAGCTAAAACCCGCCATTCATTTCACATGAATCCCCTATGTGTCATGCAAGACCTGGTTCTTGGCAGCCTCCAATGCGTTGGTTGGCATCTTCAAGAATGACGCCTCAAAACAAAAACGCAAGCCACTCCCCATGCGCCGGCAACTAAACAATTTGCACAAGTCTCAAATTCACTATGTATCCCATTTGCTATTCATGTGAATCCTTTCTCATTGCACTGGTAGATATTTCATTTAACACTACCTTCCTTTATCAAGTGCGTGAGCTGCCCTTTTGTCATATGCAAATCCCCTTGCATACGATTGGTTGGGTTTTGATGCATTGACATTTTTCAACAATTGCGTGAGGCTCTCAGAGTCTCCCTCTTGCGTGAGTTTCCATCTATATTTGTGCAAACCTCCTTACACAACACTTGGCTCTTCCAAAAACGTGGCAACCCTCCCCTTTTTCATTTTCTTCTATTAATGAGTGCCCTTACTGAAAGCGCACCTCATAAGGCAGTGTGCACTTCTTAATATGTGCAGCCCCTTTGTTTCTTTTAAAATGGTAACTTCTTTTTATGCTTGTGTTGGCATCTCATTGCACAGGAAACCCCTTTATACCTTATGCAATACACTTCATTCAAATGTGTCTGGGTATCTCATTCATAGGTAGGGCATTCTCCATATTATAAAGTAAGAGAGCAGAAGTCTAAGACGCACCTACCCTCACAAACTAGTGCACTGGGAGAACTTAACAGCGCCATTCAATTGATATATGTGCACATCCCCTAAATAGACTAGCAGCCTTTACATTTGTTTATGCTAAGATCTGCAATTCATACGCTGACACCTTTGATCCTACGCTGTGGCATCCTCTATGCTTACGCTGACCCTCATCCGACTCCCATTGCATTAATACACAAATAACGTGAGGCTCCTCCATTGTTATTCACGTGCTGGATAAACTCAATCTGGCGGTGGGTTTCATACAAACCTCTTTAACAACGTACTTCTTAGCCTTTTGAAGAAGGGGCACCAAAGTTATTTGCCCATTCTTCTTTACACTAACCAAGATGTCCCAGTACTCTACAATGTCTCTGACATAGCTATGACTGATTGTCACCCACCAGGATATATCTGAGTTTCACATTTTATACCATTCTAGGATTCGTAGGGAATCTTAACTATAGAGAATTCAAATGGATGTGTCTTACAATCATGTAACTCACCAAGTACTCAAGCTCCTGAACCAGGGAAGTGAAGTCATAAAAATTCCTTCTATCAAAGGCCAATGCACACACCACCTTCAATTTATTTAATTATTTTCTCCTTTAAAATTGTATGCACTCCTCTTTTGTCATATGCAAGTTCGTGCACTCTCCACTTTATAACATATTGGCATATTGTTTTGTCTACCATTTTAAAATCCCTTTTCTCAGACACATCAAACCCCCTAAGACCTTTATCAATCTGAAAAAGTTAGTCGGGTCCCAAAGTGGACTCGACTAAAAAAATTTTGCATTTCAATCACTTTTTTCACTCAAACTGATCCACCGAGTCCAATGCATAAAAATTCATCATTGATCAATCAATTATAACTCATTTTCACCATTTTCGCAAATTGTTCATTCTACACCAGGAGGCCCAACGACTGGCTTTTAAAACTGAGAAAAACATCTAACAGAAGCCTGAAACCTGGCACATTTGTTCTTTCCAACATACTCCATCAGCACGCCAAACCTCAGCCTCTGAGGAATCTCCAGTTAGAAGATATTAATTTTTGAACATGCCTTCTCCAAATTATCCTACAAATCAAACATGTCAGAAAACACATATTGGATTCTGACTCGGCTTTTAAAACTAGGCTAAACATGACATCAGGATCCGAAAACAAGGGCATTGACTCTTTTTCATTCAGAGAGTATAATTCCACAATTAGGGCTTGTGACGAATAAAAGGATACATTTGGCAATCAGGCAAAAATAGGCTCTCAGAATTGCAAACTGGGAAACATAGCAAAACAGTGATTCGTGCCTACGGAATGACCCTGGGAAAGCATGCCTAAAGATTCATCAAGACTTATAACTTGGCATACTTGTAGTATTTTTAGAGTAGAACACAGTGGTATAACCCATTTAGGCTCATCAATCATGGTTATAACATCACGAACAGGGGTACAAATCAATCTGCACATTTTGCAACTTGTAAAACAACAGAAGTTGTGTTTGGAATCGCATTTGCAAACTGAGAAAATGGATTTTTCATGACCTCAAAATTGAAACATAGGTTCTTTAATATGCATACTAGATATCCTCAAAGTGGTGGGTCATGAAACATTTTTGGACACAAGATATTCAAAGGCAAACTGGGCTACTGTACTCTGTTTTACACTTAGGCAGAATTTTGCAAATTTGACACTTGTTTAAAATGGGACTTTACCGAATGATTCAAAATGACAAAATAGCATCATGGAATGCATGCACATACTGAATGAAGTGTGTTAAACACCTAGAACACCTCATAGGCTTCAAAGTGACAGCCGGGCACATATGCATGAAAAACATTTAGGAGCTTCAAACTGTGAAATTTTAACATGGTACTCAAAATTCATGTTGCATTTTTAGTCCCAACACACCCTTGATTAAATATTTTGCCTCTTAATCCCCATGGTCCATTCTCTCCCAATTCCTTTAAAAGGAGAGCTCTTTTCTCATTCTTAGATCCCAACTTTTTATGCTAATCTTATGCTGCAGGATTTCTTGGAGACTTTGGAGCTTTGGAGATCATTTTATCATTCTAGTTTCATTTCTTGCATTATAGCTTTCATGGCATCTAGCTTAGTTTCCTTTATGCTCTATATTAGCTCACATAGCTTAATTAGCAAGGCTTGTAATACTTTCATTTCTATAGGTTAGCTTGCATCTTCATTCTTAGCATAGCTTGCATTGCATTGCATTTTCATTGATCCTTGAGGATATTGGCATTCTTGCCCTTGTCTCATTGAATCTCCCATTGTGTGGTTTACTAGCAATGTTGCATGCTTCAATAGCTCTAGCTGATAGCACTATCAACATCCTTGTGACTCCATGCCTAGGGAGCTCTAGGTCTCTTTCTCAAGGTTTCCCATTCATGGATTTCCTTGGAAGTAATGACTTAGAGAAGTGCACTATTTAGTGTGTACATTTTTGAAGTCACTTCTATATCTCTTTGGGATATAGATGTGTGCATTTGGAGTCACTTCTGGAAAACTCCTAGGATTTATCATTTCAACCAAAGGAATAGAGGTGGACCCAAAGAAAGTTCAAGCAATATTGGATATGTCGCATCCCAAAAACATCAGCCAAATGAGGAGTCTCTAGGGACTCCTTCAATCTATAAGGAGGTTTATTTCACAACTGGTCGACAGAGCTCAACCCTTTAATAAGACTTTACACAAAGGGGTTAAATGTGTCTGGAATGATGATTGTCAGCAAAGCATGGACCAAATCAAGTAATACTTGGCTAATCCTCCAATCTTAATGCCTCCTATCCCAAGAAAACCACTCATATTGTATGTGTTAGCAACAAAATCTTCCCTGGGGGCATTATTGGCTCAACTTGATGATACTGGAAAAGAAAGAGCTATATATTACATCAACCGTACTCTTGTGTCATATGAGGTCAACTACACTAGTATTGAAAAATCTTGCCTTGTCGTGGTGTTTGCTTCCCAAAAGTTGTGACATTACATGCTTGTGCATACAATACACCTCATTGCAAAAATTGATCCTCTCAAATATTTGCTTGGTAAGGTTGCTCTCACAGGTAGACTTGCTAAGTGGATGATGATCTTATCAGAATTTGACATAGAGTATGTTGAGCGTAAGGCTATAAAAGGACAAGCCATTGCAGACCAATTGGTTGATTTTCCAATTTGAGATAAAGCACCAATTCAAGTTGAATTTCCAGATGAGCACACAATGTACATGACTGTAAGAACATGGAAGATGTTCTTTGATGGCTCTTTCATGCAAAATGGTTCAGGTGCTGGAGTGTTGTTTGTTTCTCCTCATGGGTACACAATTCCTAAGTCCTACAAACTATTGTTCCCATGCACAAATAACATTGTTGAATATGATGTCTTGACAAATAGATTAAAAATGGCAATAGAATGGAGAATCACAGAGCTGCATATTTTTGGGGATTCGTAATTAATAGTCAACCAAGTTAATGAAGAATACCAAACCAAAGATGAAAAACTGGTACCCTACAAAAAAATGGTTGATTCATTACGATGATATTTCACCTTTGTTACATTTCAACAAAACCCTAGAGTAGAGAATAAAGCATCTGATGCTAAGGCTACATTGGCTTCACTTCTTCAGCTAGAACAACATGAGTCCAGATTTGAATTCCTAGTGGAAGAGCTATGCTACCCTATCTATGACTCCCAAGAAAGACAAGTTGTTTGTACCCTTATTGGTCATGAGTCATCCCGCTATGGTGCCATTTACTCACCTCCGTGATGGTACTATTCCCGAAACCTTCAACCATTCTGAATGAAGAAACTTGACCCGAAATGCCTCTTGCCACACCCTTATCTCTGGTGATCTGTATAGGAGGGGTTTAGATGGGACACTTCTTAGGTGCTTGGAAAAGGATGAGTCCAACCAAGCGTTAGCTGACATTCATGAGGGCATTTGTGGAGGACATTCCAATGGTCTTGCCATGGCCCGAAGGTTGCTTAGGGCAAGGTACTATTGGCCTACCATGTAGACAGATGTAGTAGCTTTTGCTAAATCATGTGAAAAGTGTCAGAAACATGGTAACCTAATACATGCTCTAGGTAGGGAGCTTATTCCTTCTATTTCTCATTGGCCATTTCAGCGCTGGGCCTTTGACCTTGTTGGGCAGATTCATCCCAACTCATCAGGTGGACACAAATTCATTATCACTGCTACTGATTACTTTACCAAATGGGTAGAAGCTGTCCCACTTTCTGTTGCCTTGGGCAAGACAGTTTCTCTATTTATTTTGAACCATATCATTTTTCGGTATGGAATGCCTTCTAAAATAATCATTGACAATGGAGGTCAGTTTAAAAACAAGGACCTTAAACATCTCTACAAGAAATTCAAGATAAAACAACATTGGTCCTCCATTTACTTCCCGCAAGAAAATAGACAAGCAGAGGCTTCGAATAAGACCATTCTCAAAATTCTCCATAGAACAGTTCACAAGAATGGTAGAGATTGGCATCTACAAATAAATCCGGCCTTGTGGGCCTATAGAATGAGTATTCGTACTCCAGCAAGGGCTATTCCTTTTTCTCTCACATATGGTGATGAAGCAGTGTTACCTTTAGAGGTGGAGATTCCTTCACTTATAGTTTCCCTTAAAGGTTTAGTGACAAATGAAGACTACCACGCCATCAAGCTTCAAGAACTAGAACTTCTAGATGAAAAGCGTAAACCATCTTTTGATCACATGAGATTCTACCAAAAGCGTATGTCCAAATTATTCAACAAGAAGGTTCACCCTAGAGAATTTCAAGTGGGGGATCTTGTCCTACGAGAAAACCCTAAGAACCAACAACATAGAGATCAAAAAGGGAAATTTGAACCTAATTGGCTTGGACCATACATCATTACTATTGCTTTTGGTACAGGTGCTTATTTACTATCTGATCCAGAGGGAGAACAACTCCCTGATCCTATCAATGTCTTGCACCTAAAGAAGTTCTATCCATGATGCCTATTCTGTCCGAGGGCATCCTTTGTACATATTTATGGATCCTGAAAAAAATTCTAAAAAAATTCATATATGATGCTAAAAAATTCCTAAAAAGCATATAAAGTCCTAAAAAAATATTATTAATCAAAAAATGCAAAAAATTCAAAAAAATAGAAAAAGTGCTTTGGTGAAAACCTGGAAACAAGCGCCTTGGTAGCAAAAATACAAAAAATTTGAAAATTTTGAAAAATAAAAATAAAAAAATCTACAAGTGGTGAAAACCTAGAAATAGGCGCTACTTGAAGCCTTTGCACCCTTGTTTCTTACCACGCGTCCTCGACACTTAGCCTTTCTCCATCATACCTTGACCTTGTTGCCTTGGTTTGGAATTGGTCTTTGTATTTGTCTAGGGGGCATAACTGTGTTAGCTTTGGTCTCTAGGATGCATTGGTCTTTAGGACATCTTGCAAATGGTGTTTTTCAACACCACCCTAAACCGTGTTTTTCAACACTGCCATAGCGTCAAGTGTTTCTCAACACTTATCAGATATCTTACCTCCAGTCTACCATGATATGATATTTTCTCACTAGCATATGTGATGCTCAAAGTTTGACTCTATGACCTACACACACGCACTTAAACACTCCACTTGTTGAGACTTGTTTGAATTTATTTCTTTGTGTGCTGTCTATGATAATTTCTTTGATGAGTGTTCTCTCCCTAATAGTTTTCGATGATGCCGAGCTAGAAGACTGGGGGTATGAGGACATGTTTTATTGGTTTTTCTGCTTGTGGGTATATTTTGTTGGTCCTAACTGTCATTAGCATTTATGCTTGTTCCACTTGACATTAGGGTCTACAAGGTATTATCCTTGACTATTTTCGTAAGTGCATACTTATAGTCATCTTGACTTTCCTTGTGTCTCGATGCGAGTATAATCTTGCCATATTAAACTTAGGTAATTTCACTGCACTAGCCATCTTGACCTATATGTCTTTGATGCCTAGGTGGGATTCCCACATATCTATCTGATATAGATCATATTCAGATTCACATAGTCATACTAGTGTGCATTGTATGATCTTGCGACGCTACCAATAATGCTCGATGGTGAATATTAGAGTCTAAAAAGCTTTGTGACCTTGCAAGTAAACCACTTTTCATCATAGCTTGCATTTTTAGGTTCATGTTAGTTTAATTTTTGCATTTCACATATGGAGAGAGCTCTCCTTTTTATCTTTCATGGACTTCTTGGTCAATTGCGCTCACCTTTCCTTTTCTCGATCATGTCTTTCACTCCTTGTCTTTCACATCATGTCCTTTTCTTGTCATCACAAGGGGTTAATCTTATCATCATATCTATATCCCAAAGAGATCATTTTCAAAAACATGAGTCTATATCATAACCATGAGAACTAAACATACATCTATGAGAGAGATTATATATGAGCATATATAACATACATTTTGAGCAATATGACAAGACAATATAAACACTAAAACATCCATCACAAGTGGGACAAGTACACAAGATATATCAAACATCTAGCAAATCTCATATATATAAATGTCATGGTACAAATACAATGTGGGATCCAAAATTTGGATAATGTCCCAGGGTATGTCTCCATACATCTATCATCCTAGCCCTAAGTCTGACTCTCCCCATCCTGAGGAGGTGGTGTCACTGCCCTATCCAGTACCATGTCTGACATGCCTGCCCTCTAAGAGTAGAGTGGCGCTCTTTGTCCCTCAGGTATAGCCTATATGTAGAGTTCATGATAATATGAAACTCATGTTGCCTCTCGCCAGATCTCTATTGCATCGGCATGTGCCACCCTCTCCCGTTGCTCTATCTCAGCTCTCAAATCAATCAGCTACTGGTCCCTCACAGCTATAGTGATCCATAGCTATTGCATCTCCATCTCTAGAACCTAGATCCTCACTTTGAGATCCTCTCCCCTGCAAGCTAATCCTAGCCAGCATCCACCCGTCGGTGAGATGGTCTCGCTGTGTCATCCCCCTCATCCACAAAACCCTATCTTTGTGACAGTTTCTGGCCACCCGATCTAGAGCTTTGTCCCCTCTCTCCTCTCCCTCCACCTCCTTCATCCCCTCCATCTCTATCTCCATCATCTCCCTGTGCATCTGGTTGTGCATCAAGTACAATAAACCTAGGGAAGGGTTGTCTCCTGTGCTCTGCCCTATATGCCACATTCACCCCTGCATCTGCCATGTCTGGGAGATAGTCCCATGGCTCCCTGCAAATAGCTATTGTGTCCTATACTACCTACTAGTAGTCCAACATCGGCAGCCATCCCTGTCCCTCCTTGTCTCAAACCCGAGCATAGGTGGTGGTCTCGGTAGGCACCCTCTGCTATCACCCAAACTGTCTCTAGACCCGGGTGATCACAAAATGCTCTACTATATCAGAGTGCCAACCTACCAGTGGTCGACTACATAGCATATAACCCAACTCATGCTCCTGATCACCCCACTGCTCACATGCCCTATATGGTCTCCACTAAAATGAGGTGATCTCATCTAGTAACCTATGGTAGTAAATCACATCCCTACTATGTGGCTGAGATATGAAACCTGTATATCTATATATATAGGGGCGTCTCCGCTCCCTCAGTTGCACATGTGGGTGCACAACGATGATGTACTCCCACGCCCAAATCTATGCTAGGACAGCCTCACATGCCCAAGTCCTGCTCTCCCGGTATATGATCTCATGGAGCTCATGGTACATATCCACAAGGATGGCTAGGCCCCATGCCATCCACCATGGGTGCGCTATAAGATCTGCTACCAACCGACCCCAGCCCAATGGGAACCCTCTTTGGCTCATGTCAGTGATGAGAGTCTGTGCCACTATGGAACATACTATACATGGCACCGAAAAGTCCCTGTCGTACTCCTCCATTAGCCTATCCCAACTCAAATGTTTATCGATGAAGGTGACGTCCTGGAACATGTCCTACATGATCTGTCATCCCTGAGTCAAATCCTAATTGTAGTACACCTGTGCCAACAAACAATCATGTCAATTTCTATCATATGGAAACTTTACATCTGTGACTATCTATAAACATGATTATACTCATAGAATCTCCATGGCTCATAACTCGAAGGATCCAATAGACATCGTCCAGGCTAATGGTAGCCTCTCCAGTGGGCAAGTGAGAGGTGTTATGCTCACTGTGCCACCTCTCAGCCAATGCTATCAGTAATCCATGATCAACCTAAATGTGGGGCATCTACAACAAATAACCAAAAGCCATCTCCCCCAAGTCTGCATGTCCTGGATCATCAAGATCTCAGCCGCATCATAGCCCGGTCACTCTCAGCGCTCTAATGAGCAATGCTGGAAAGTACTCCTACAAGCCATTAACCCAAACTAGATGTCAGAACATATCATGATGGATGTATAAAATTAGTACAAAACATCTTAAAAAACAAACATTGTCTAGACCCATGTCATAAATGCTCAAAAATTAAAACATGTCATTTTTTTTCTACATTGTGCGATACTATTTTTTGAGAAAATATCATGCGATATTTTCTTCAGTAATAGTGCAATAGTATCTTTCAGTGCGATAGTTCGCATAAGCTCGCACGATATTTCATCTAGTATCACGCGATACTAGATTCAATATCGGTGCAATACTATGTTGATCCACGAAGTATCACACGACAAAAACTATCAAAGGGTGTGATACTTAATAAATATCATATGATATTTCACACGAGAAAAAATTGAAAAATTTTAAAAACATTAAAAATGTGTTTTAAATTGAAATAAATGCTCATTAATGACCTACAAGGCAAGTTTTTCTGAAAACATACCGGGGCACCATATTGCGGAAACTGGTATTTAATGACCTCTAAGCTCTCAAAATTCTCAAATCACTAAAAGACAAGTGATTTTGAAAATGACCTTTTTACCCCCTTTTATAGCTTTTTGACTTTTTGACCAATTTTCAACACACCTCAGAATTGCGCAAAAATTGCACCCCTAGCTAATTTCGACGTCCTAGATCCATTTTCAGGATCGAAATCAAAATCTAAGTTCATCTTGATCTTCATTTCTTCATCCCCATCTCTTTCACCCTTCTAGTCTTCCATTCATTTTCATTCACTTCATCTCTCTGAGGTTTGACTTCATCTTTATCCTATATCTTTCTCAGTCAAACCTAGTCAAACTGGGGCATGTCTTCACTGCTTGATGGTTATCCTATCATCTTTTCACCTTCGATTGTGATTTCTAGTGATTTGATCAAGTTTATCAATTTGTTGTTCTCCTCTACTTGATTTTGATTTCGATTCCGAGGGGGCAGTACCTATCAGCTTTAATCCTTGATTCAGCTTTATCAATCAACCTTGCTTGAGATTCTTATCTCTTATTTGAGACTTGATTATCACCTAGTTATACCGGTGTTCATCTTTTCTTTCAGCTTATCTTTGTTAGCTTATGCTTATGCTTGTCCTAATGTGTTCCCATCCGTCGAACACACATTTGGGTTGTTTTGTGATCCTAAATCGATCTCACATTTTAATTCCATTTTTTTACCACATGTGATCCCAAATTGATCTCACATTAGTCAAAGAGGGGAAAATGTATGCACTCTAAAATGGTCGCCTAGACTTTGGGCCCCCATTCAGCAATTTATCAAATCCCTAAATCAGTATTTTCAAATATCAATTTCCTTGATCAAATCCTATTTCTATCATTTATTGAATTATTTTCTATGGGCTAACCATTTTATCCTAAAGTCTTTATTTATTTAAAAGGAATTTCCTCCCCTTTTTAAATAAAAAGCCCCCACTTTTCCTCTTATCCTAAGTTGCACAAATAAAACATTATTCTTATTTTATAAAAAGAAGAAAAGGCTTTTTTGTCTCATATGGACACAAAATTCAACTCTTATTTTCTCATTGGAGGATATTTGTGCACATGGATTTCTCCTCTTTCAAGCTCCACCCTTGATTAAATCTTTTGCCTCTTAATCCCCATGGTCCATTCTCTCCCAATTCCTTTAAAATGAGAGCTCTTTTCTCATTCTTAGATCCCAACTTTTTATGCTAATCTTATTCTGTAGGATTTCTTGGAGACTTTGGAGCTTTGGAGATCATTTTATCATTTTAGTTTCATTTCTTGCATCATAGCTTTCATGGCATCTAGCTTAGTTTCCTTTATGCTCTAGATTAGCTCACATAGCTTAATTAGCAAGGCTTGTAATACTTTCATTTCCATAGCTTAGCTTGCATCTTCATTCTTATCATAGCTTGCATTGCATTGCATTTTCATTGATCCTTGAGGATATTGGCATTCTTACCCTTGTCTCATTGAATCTCTCATTGTGTGGTTTATTAGCAAGGTTGCATGCTTCAATAGCTCTAGCTGAGAGCACTATCAACATCCTTGTGACTCCATGCCTAGGGAGCTCTAAGTCGCTTTCTCAAGGTTTCCCATTCATGAATTCCCTTGGAAGTAATGACTTAGAGAAGTGCACTATTTAGTGTGTATAGGAACTCCTATGGTGATTGGTTGTAGATTGAAAAAAAATGATGATACTCCTAATGCAAATTAGATAAGATATATGTCCATGATTGGTGGTTTACTGTACTTGACACAAACAAGGCTAGACATAATGAGTGCAATATGTATGGAAGCTAGATTTCAAGCAGAACTAAAGGAATCTCATGTTGTTGTAGTGAAGAGGATATTTAGATATTTGAAAGGGATATTGATCGTGGCTTATGGTACCCTAAGGATGATTATTTTACATTGTGTGCTTTTAGTGATGCTGAATGGAAAGTTAATGTGGATGACAAGAAAATTACAATTGGAGGTGTATTCTTCTTGGGAAAGAGATTAATTTCATGGACAAGTAAGAAATGAAATTGTATATCATAGTCTACTACTGAGGCAAAATATGTTGTTGCTGCTATGAATTGTATACAAGTGGTATGTATAAAGTAAATGCTAAAAGATATAAGAGCATATATTGATAATCCCATTACTATTTACTATGACAATTCAAGTGCCATCAATATCTCTAAGAATCCAGTGCTACATTAAAAAATAAAGCATATGTCTATCAAGTATCACTTCTTGAGAGACAAGAGAGATGAGAAGGAAGTCAAGATGGAATATGTATCTACTAAAGAATAGATTGCAGATATATTCATGAAGCCCTTTCCAAAGGATACTTTTGATTATCTATGAGGTAAGCTTGGAGTGATAGTCCCTCCTGATCTAAATTGAGATGCATTGAGTTGCAATAGTCCAAGATACTTAACAAAGACATTATTTTTCTTGGATTGATGTAAGGTCGTTGCTCCTTAAGGAGAGTAGTGGTTAGTGGTTTGAGAAACCTGTGGTAGATGATCATAGCATTTTATTCAAGTATGAGATCAGTTTTGTAATGCTTTTGGATATTTTACAAATATGAGTGACCTTTGTCATTGATGTCAAAGGGGGAGAGAAGTCATGTGAAAGACATTAAGGAAATTAGAGATGAGCGTATGATAAAAAAAGGTATACATATGGGGAGAGAATTTTTGTTTGAGATATTTTTATATGATGAAGAGAAGAGTATGTAATAAATATGGAACTAAGGGGGAGTGACTATTTCCTCTAGGAGAGTACTATTGGTAGTATTGTTTGGTATTGATTGGTTTTTCACAACATATATAAATCCATCAATGCCAAAGGGGGAGATTGTTGAGATATTGTGCTAATATGTGCTTCATAGATTACTTTCACATATTTGAGAGATATGTTTTCATTGATGCCAACATATTTAATTTTTATGATAGTATTATAGAGATGGTGCAAGAATATTTAGTGAGTTGATTAGATCGGCGAGGCTAGTGTATTTCAAATCAATTGGTGTGAAGTTATATATGTGTTGAGGAATGTATATACTTGATCTTGATCATCCTATAGAGGTTCACATGGTGATTCAAGACATTTATCATTAATTTATCAGAGACTAGTATTTTGATGTTCAAGAAATGTTTAGGAAGAGACAATATGACAATATGACAATATTTGGATTGGTGTAGATTGGTGTGACAATATTTTGTGATTCAAAGGCTATGGTATGTTTAGGACCTGGATTTGTATCCTTGAAATTATTGGTTTGTGGATTTAAGGATCATAAGCTATTTTTCAGGTGTGTTAGAGTGTACCAACTACTGTTCTTTACACTTTTAGCTGACATGGTTGGTGTAACATGTTACGATGGATCGTGGCATGATTTATGGAGGTGTTGCATGTTCGAGGATGATTTTATGGATAATTGTTGTCTTAGCTAGCATTCAATGGATCACATTTTAAATATTAAGCTGTAATGAAAAAATATTTTGTAATTAGGTGTTTAGATTGAGATGACCTTGTTTATTTGTACAGGGTTGATGAATTATATAAACAAATGAAATCATTTGTAAGTTTGAAGTGATGGATGTGTGAAAGTATGATGTATTGATGATTGTTTGAAGATATATGAGTGGAATCTGCAATTCATGAGGAAAATATTTGTTGTACTTCATTGGATTTGTATTGACATATTAAATATGCTATCAATCAATTCATAAATAGTGGATTGTTTTCTACAAATTGGATTGTTTCCCAAGTTGCTCTATAAGGTAGTGGTCCTTCCTTTGTTGTAATCTGAGTAGTGAGGTCTAGGAAGTGTACCTAAATACATGTGCATTCCTTTTGTACCTTTAACATGGTATTGTGCTTCTAATAGAGTACATCATCTTGTGGGTTTGATCCCCACTGTAGTTTTTCCCCTAATAGGGTTTCCATGTCAAAAATCTTGGTGTTATTGTGTTTGTGTAGTGTTGTCATTTTGTTCTTCCATTTTTTTCTTTATAATCTATGGTTAAATAGTTTAAATTAGTAAATTGGTTAAAGATAATGAGACTAGGACACAGTTAATTCACCCCCTCTGTCAGTTGTGTGGTGCTGCTATATTTCTATCACCATGACTCGTGTCTGCATTAAGGTGGTATATACTTACCCCTTGTATGATGGTGTGGTCCATCCTTAGTTTTTCTTGATAGGACTTAAGCTAACCATGAGGTTAATAGACCTAACCTTTGGTTAAACAAACTCAACTTCTGAGTCATACCAATATGGGTTCATTTGATGTGGTGGTGTTGCAAGGTATAGATCCTTCCACATGATACAGTGATATTTCTAACTAAGGAACATTTATTTGAAGTGGATGAAGTCTTCTGTGTGGTTTGACATGGTGTTTTATATATATCCCAATATAGAATTTGACTACGCCATGCTTCACATTGTCACTATTGTGAAGTGATTTGATTTTAACATTCTCGATGTCAAGGGAAAAATGTTTCCATAAACCATCTATTTATTACATTTTTTGTAATAGAATCATTTTTTTTAAATTAACCATTCTGAACCATAGCTATGTCTACTAGGAAACTGAAGATCCTCATGAGGATAAGGTGCCCTAAAATAGCAGTCAATTTTTTTCATGTGGTTCCTTATCCACATTGTGGGTTACCTTATGGTGATTACATTTCAGACTGAGATAGGTCATTGATTATTAAGTGCTTCATAATTTTCTCCTTTACATATTATGAAATCTTCCCTTAAGTGATTTCTAATTTCATCATTTGCATCTTGAGGGAGATAATTTATGAGAATATCTTGTTGAGTTAGAGCTCTATTAGCCTCAAAGTATATGGGCATTTAAAAATAATGTATATGGATAGATATGGCCATACAAAGTATTATTATTTAAAATTATATTTGGAATGTCTAATAATCATGTAAACTTTTAGCTCTTCGATGAGACTTAGGATTTAAAAAAATTGGGCAAAATATACTTTGAGAAAAGACACCATAGTAGGACAAGAGACTTGTGCTAAACTAAATCTCTTATTAAATATAGACACATCTTATTCTCCATTAATATTATTTTTATTATATGTTTAGTTCTCCATTAGAATTACTATGTTTGTATGAGTACATGTATTAATGTATGATGAGAACTAAAAGAAATAATTTAAAAGTGGCTTAAGTTGGATCATTAAATGGTCTCTTTCCAAATGGCCTTTCATAAGTTTATCTTCATAGGTACCTCTTTAATGAGATTGTTTTCTAATAAGGAATTTGTTTTTCATAGAAGTCGGGTGCATCAACTTCTCATTTGGAAGGTTATTAACTTGACAAGTAATTAATTTTATACAATCTTAAGACTACATGGTATGTTAGATGAAAATAATGTGCTCATTTATACTTCTATTTAAATAACCTTGGGTGCTTGGTAATAAGAGATATTTGAATTGCAATGAGTGGGTTCCAAGATATTATCACATTTTATCTTAATTTCATTTATGTTATCCCCTTATTGAATATCATAGCTATAATGCTAGATGTGATGGATGAGGTGTGGGATATCAATTACCACCTCCCAAAGTTTTATTCTTAATATCTCATGAATTGATGATATACATATTTTTCTCTTAAAACTATTGTAGACATGTGATTACATAGATCATTACACTAGTATGCACTTATATGCTTTTATTTACTTTGTAGGTATTGTATGATTATAAGAAAATTGGTGAAATACTTTATGATTGACTAAATGAGATGTTGAAGATGCCTTTTCATAATTTCTAGTTGTGATGTGCTCTCTTTAAGAATCTCATGTAGCTTTTGTATGTTTATGTATGCACGAATGAAGTCTTATGTTTTCTACACATTTAAGATTATCTCATGGTATTTTTACCTCTTGGATAAATGTGATTGAGGTAGAACCAAGATATCGAAATGATAGTCAAGAAAGGATTGTTGTTTTTGTCTTCATATTTATGATATATTCATCATGTTCTCATGATATGGTTACATTAGTATGTTGCACAAATTCCATTACTTTTTTCCAATATCACATTGTTATTCTTCCTTGTGATAGGTTGGGTATCTTTCATATCATGAAAGATTTTAGGGAAGTGTAACAACTTCGTGGTAGGGTGTCAATGCCCTCCGACACTGTTCTCACCTTGGATGTTCTTGAGGGAGATAAATGTTGAGAGTTCCCACCATCTGGGATGGTCTTCATGTTTTGTACATTATGTATTCATTGTATCTGACCTAGTGGTCTATTCTAAATATATATATGTTTATTTATGTTTAGTCTTGTTGACAACATCCGTCCTAAATCTTTACGTCAAATGTAATTTAAAGTCTTTCTTTTGGTGTATTTAAACACGTGGCATTAATCTATACTTGATTATGTTTATTTTATTAATTAAATAATTTTTTAATTATTTTAAAATTCAGTAGTCTATACATTTTATTTTTTTATGATATTTTGTGTTTACATTTCTTAAGGAAGAGCTCCATTAATGTGAAGAATGGATAGTTTATGAATGAGCTTGATTAGGGTTCATAATTGAGGATTTTTTCAATTCCATCATCATCACGCTTAGGAGTCAAAAAGTGGTCATTTCAATATGTCGTCCAAAACATATTCCCTATTGCCCGATTACTCATTCTCTTTGACAAAAGAATAAGTTGCATGATGGACCCAATACTTATGAAAAAATGCTCTGATAATTGGGCACTATTGATACCAATAAAATGACGCAATTGATTTAATTACTAACTTTTTTTGTTAGAAAATGGACAACTATTAGGGGAGAGGACCCAATACTTTGAACACATTCCAATGGTTGTCATAGCAATTGTTAACTTAATATCCACACTTGCTAATTTAATATCCAATATTTTGGACATCATTGTACCAATAGTTGTGACTTTAAAGTTGTTTCTGCTAATGATGACTATCCATAATTGAATGGAATATGTCCCTTTTTCTAAAAGCAACCAATCATGTGATGCCACATCAACTGCACAAGTATGGGGTTCCCTAGAGCACTACGATTGGTGTCACTTATTTATTTATTTTTTTGTTTTGTTTTGTTTTGTTTTGTTTTTTTTTGGGGGGGGGGGATGTTTTGGAAACCTTGGCAAAAAGCATGCTCATGGGGCATCATATTTGATGATGTAGCCCTGAAACCTTAGTTATAAGAAGGGAACTTGCCAAGTAAGTTGCTATAAAAAAATGGGAGTGATTGGAAATTTCCACATAAGGTTTTGAGATGCACGAAGTTAGAGTGCTCAACTATTGGGTCCTCTTCCCTAACCCACTAGATAATTTCTTAGCGGGCATTTTATTGGCAAAATCCAATGACGAATAATTAGAAAATAAGTAGAAATTGGTACTCTTCATGTATATAATTAAAATATTCTTGTATTAATTTCAAATTTGTATTATAGAATTATATAGATAATAAAATATTTTTATATTAATTTCAAATTTATATTATAGAATTATATAGATAATATAAAATACACTTCCCTTACCCCTTTTTAAAAAAAAAATAATAATAATGCAATAAATAATTTAGAAAAAGACACTCACCAAGACTGTAAAGCTATTACAGACTGTAAAGCTATTACAAATTAAGACAGTGCAACAACAGCCAAAAAGCTCAAAAACATAACTGCTTGTAACAATATTCCACTATCTCTTCATACAAATGGGAATTTACTAAATAATTCTCACAACAATAATAAACTTCCTTTGTCCTTGATAGGATAAACATAAACGCTATTGATAATAGTAATCAATGGTGTTTAACCTTTGCCCTCGTTGGTACAAAAATAAAATATATAAATAATAGTAATCAATTATAAAGTGGACAACTCCGTAACGTACACGCAATGGCAAAGACAACGCAGCTTCTGAGAAACGAAAGCGAAATTATTTGTAAACCTTACGAATGCAACGACGTAAGCAAAGCAATTTTCTGCTTTACAGCTGTCTCTCTTTAATCTGACGGTGAGAATTGATAAATTTGTATCCCTCATGAACGATCACCGTTCACGTCCTTGTCATTCACGTGGGACGGTATATGGAATCTATACGTATCCACATCCTACACCGTATGCCACTGAAAAAGAACAAAACAATTCTTACCGTCGGATGATGGCATCTTTTATTGTCGGTGTCCTATCTGGACCGTCGATTTCTCCGAAACATTCTTTAAATACTAGGGTTAGGGCTCAATCTCAGAGCATTGTTTCACTTCAACGTTTGTGTTGAATTCTTGTTTTAATTTTTTTTTTTCGTCTTTCATTGAGTTCCTTTTGTAGATAACCTTGATACCATGTTTTATTGCAGCGGATGATCTGTGACGCTGCGGTGTTGTGCTCCGGAGTTGAGATTCCGGTGATCTTTGAAGGCTTCATAGTTAGAAATTCACAATATTTTCAGTGATCTTTGAAGACTTCATAGATAAAATTACAGTATTTTCAGTGATCTTTGAAGCAGTATTTTCAGTAATCTTTGAAGGCTTCAAAGATAAATTTACAGTACTTTCAGTGATCTTTAAGGCTTCAAAGACAAACTCATAATATTTTCACTGAACTTCAAATATTTTAGAATTTATTTATTCAAAAGATAAATAAATTCAGTAGCACGGACAATTTACTTGTCTGTGCTTAATGTTTATGTCAGTTCTGTGTGTAGGACCCTGCTTTTGCGGGTGCGCTTGCGAGCGGGTCTGGAACCTGATAATAACAAAAATATATATGTGTTTTGTTCGTGGAGGCCCGCGCGGCCTCTTTGGCCTGGAGGAGCCTTCTGTTGTGCGCTTGATCTGTGATTTTGACTCTGTTTGAAAAAAAAGATCTAAATTTAAAGAGGAAAATTTAATATTTGAAGTTTTACGAGGGTAGAACTAATAAAAAAATCGAAGACGTGTCGGAGTCACTGTGAATCGTAACAATCGTTACTATATTGGAGCAGATCGGAGTCACCGGCTTTAGCCGATTCGTTAAGATCTACCGTTCGGAGTTGAGGGTTAATGGATTTATCGAAACTCTTGTAAAAATACATATGCAGATTGGAAATTGAAAAACTGAATACAAGAAGAAAGAGAATTTCAATCCTGTGCAGTTTCCAAATGGAATTTTCAGATCAGGTTCGGGAAACATCCTCACGAGTAGAGAAAGTTTCGACGCACAGCTCCATAGCAACGAGCTGCGGGTTAAAAACAAGAATTTACTTTGTAAAATTCATACAGGTGGAAAGCAAAAATCATAAGAATTTTCTGTTTATGGAATAAGTAAAATTAATGATTTCAGAATTTTTTTATTCCCCAGATACGT